>JASTWB010000060.1:0-85216 GCA_032158295.1 Pycnopodia helianthoides
TCTCCAACTGCTAACACGCCTGAATAAATGTTAACAAGGATTGTGGACACTGCTTGTAGTTAAATTTTAAAGAAAAACGAAAGAAAATCCAAAACGGAGAAGAAATTACATTAAAATTTAGATTAGATTAGATTAGATTAACACGAACTCGTCACTTAGTAATAAGAGGTGTAACTAAACTCACCCATACAATTGCTGAAAAGTTTCTACTAAGCTTTTCAGGTTTGCGTTTTCAACGACCTTCTGTTTATATGGACAATTTAAATGGGTCCCCTAAAGGGACAGGTCAAAAATGTAAAAGGTTCAACAAAAATGGAAACGTTTTTTTTTGTTTCCATCAAAATATGTTTTTCGAGAGAGAGAATTATTATATAAAGGGAATGAAATAATATTTTAAGGTAGGGAACGAAATAATATTTCGAGTGAAAACGATTATTTAATTTAAAACCAACAAGAGGGATGCATAAAACAACAATAATAGTCCCTTTGACCAATTTGGATTATTGTAATATTCAAAACTGCAACTATTATTTGAATATTATATTTTTCTAGGCATATTTGAAAAACGCTGTTTTATGCAGGAGAACAAACAAACAAGTTAACAGTTTTATGAATAAATTATATATGAAAGCAAAGCTTAAAATCAGCTGACGAGGTGAGCTACAAGGGGGAAAAGGGTTTTTACTGATACTCAGAAATGAAGACGTTTTGTAAAGTTTATTCTATGTTTTGAACAAAAAGTATAAGCCTCCAAGCTGACGACGGAATACAAATAAAGACACTGTCATCAAAAAAATCCAATATTTAGTACACGAAGTATACCAACTCGAATTTGAATAAATAGCGCATAACGACGGGTCAACAGTAAAACACTACGGTTCTTTTCAGAAACACATGTGTCCTGCCACCTGGTGGTTTGTGATTCACCTTACAAATTATACAATTGGCAGCGGCATCATAGAAACTAAATAACATTAACAACTTTATGGTTGCTATGGTCAATCTTTGTTGTGGAGTTTGAATACTAAACTCGTAGTCGTACGCAACGCGCCCGGCCATCTACGGTACCTCGGATCGATCCGACGCATTGCACGTGACATGAACTGCAGACAGAATGCTGACATACAACCCAAATTTGGAAAGGCGATCGCATCGCTTGAGCCAAGAAGTGGATCTGCTGGTACCCAAAACACTTGTTTTGACATCAAACGGTAATTTTTGGAACTTTACCATTTTTTGTTTGCAGGTATATAGAACGGGTACTTCAAGAGAAAACATATCACCGATACACCCCCAAATTACGTATGACTCAATCTACACGTTTTTAAATCGAATGAACCATCACATGTTGAGCATCGGCTTCGCATCAACCAAGTAGCAACATGCAAAATGGATGACTTTAAGTTTACCGTGTTCATGTTTGTGAAAACTGCATTGCCAGTATATCACACTTTAGAAAAACGTTTCATGCATGACACGTTTCTCAGATTCCAGTTACATATTGTTGCTCCTGCGTGGACATAACCTCTCCAAACATTAGGTGATATTTCCAAAACCTTTCATCTTTTGAAATGAAGTGTTTACAGGTTAGTTTCATTGTTTACTTGCATAAAAGTGGTCAAGAACGAATAAAGTGACAGGGAAAAGTGTATACAATTTTGAAACAAAAATGTTAAAAGATCAACTTGAATGAAATCACCAAAACAAATTTGGCCCTTTATATTGTTTATAATGTGTTTAGTTACTATTTGGTCGTTAGTTTGAAGTTTTCTTTGCTGAAATTCTGCTGAAATTTGATCGGAAAAACTAGCCCCCCCTCCCCTGTTTGATTTTTGACTAGTGTTTTTCTGCCGTTGGCGGCGCCCTCGCATGATACGTCATACTGCGGAGTGAGTGAAGGTTGTTTATCTTCGTTTGCATGCATTTTTGTCTTGTTTGGGTCAAATCACATTACCAATTTTTTTCAAGCTTTTTATCAACAACGTGTGAAAGTTTTTATCAAGCCTGGCCCGTGTACTGTCGGTGGATGCAACAGAAACAGCAAATTAATCCAGAGGTTCTTTTATTAATTTTCCGAGGAATCTGGCAATCTCAAAAGAGTGGGTGAAATTTGTAAACACTCGAAAGAATTTCACGTTTCCGCGGTCGAATGGACCATGATTTGTTCAGCACACTTCACGGAAGACTGCAGAGAATCGTCCAGTCAAATAATGGCAAACATGGGTTTACAGTCTAAACATCAGTTGACGCAGGGCTCGGTGCCAACCTTGATGGCTTGAAAGCACCGAATATCGAGGGTTGTTGTGCGAGTACTCGTGGAGGTGGGGCTGCAAGATTGAAAGTTTTGCAGAATATTGTTTTAAATCCAGGGCCAAGAAAGTAGCTAGTATATATTACACATACAAAAAAAAAAAAAAAAAAATAAATAAATAAATAAAAGGCTAGTCCCTGCATGTTTTTGAAAGGGGTGATATTTCGAGAGGCATGAATTATTATGTAACCTTGTTCAAAATCAAACTGGAAGAGGCCGATAGAGAAGGAGGAAAAGAATGGTGTTTGGGAAAGTCCGGGGGGGGGGGGTAATACATTAATCTGTAGCTGAATAACATGACTAGTAATACACATTTTGTTTCTTTCTGTTTTTGACAATTTATTTGCCAATCCTTGGAACAAAAATATTTATCATATTTTGAAAGATACACACTTATTACAACTGTATTTACTTTAATTGTTTTTTACTGGAAGTATTCATTTGTTGTCAAGTTAATTACTGTACCCATATTTAGACCATGTCATGTACATGTATATACACGTATACCAGGCCACTTTCTGCAGGCGAGATTCCTTGCTGATATGTCAAGAAACAATAACAAATAAAAACTGCCAACAGCACAAATTATGATGCTTTTCCATTGCTTGTACATGTACTTGTATACACCAAACACCTGCCAGTAATTGGACTGTCTGGCTCTCTGTAAGGTCAAAGGTCACATGGTTTTATTTGCTACAATGAAGACCTTAGGTACAGAATAATTAAAACTGGAAATTACAATGGATGATTCAAGGGAAGTTGACATTGGTGGGATTTGAGGTTCTAAGTGAAGATAGTAACAGACAGTAGTGCCTACATAAAGTCTGCAGTGAACCTTCATGGTAAAACAATAAAGTGGCAAGTTTCATTCAAGTAGACCTATGTACACACATGCATTTTATTATATTGTAAAACAAAAATCTAATTTTGTTTAAAAACCACAACTCAACAGCTGATGCCAAACATTTAATGTTGTTTATTAATTAATTTGTTAAGGTTGTATATTGGTTTGCCTATTCATACTCAAACATGTGTACTTAAACAGCTAGACCAGAGTGGTGATTTTGTTATAAAAACCATTGCTGCAAAAAGTATATTTAAAGTAAAACAAATAGCACTTGAGAAAATAATGTTAAAGACCATATCTCATTTTGCAAAAATTAAGTGACATTATCTCTTCCATGAAGAAGTTATTGTTAAAATTATTGTCAAGGTTTTTCAGTGGTTCGACTGTGGCTTCATGATGACAGACCATAGTGCAAACAATTACATGTATACAAGTTGGCCTAATCCAGTGGTGGATATAAAAATCCCCTATACTGTCCATTAGGGTTCGGGTAGGTACTACGGATTGCCTCCATTACACATGAGGGTAGATGTACTCGAATAAAACGCCCAAGATAACCCCAGCACCACCTCACAACTTGTCGATATCCAACATGTCAATATTTTCTGGAGAGAAAAAAAGAGAGAAGAAAATCACATGTAAAATAATATGACTTAATCAAAAAGTAAAACCAACAGTGACAGCCTTAAATGCAGACCAATGTACAATTGACCATTGACAATGAATGATCAAGTTTTAAAGTCTTGTTCAAATGCATGTTTTTATTGGGTTAATCTTGTTTTCATGAGAGCTTTCATAGATATTTCTTGGGACTGAGCCAACTTTTTACCAACACAACATTTTTAGTGATTCAAATAGCTAGTCAGTGTTTCCAACAACCATCACAGCAATACAATATACAGTGTCCTCACAGGCACCACAACTTGGAAGTTTAGAAAACAACATTTATCACGTCTATATACACGTACCTGTATATAATGCACATTTTTATAGTCAACATACTTACTGGTCAATTGTACCTTCAACTGCATCTCTACCATAGTAAGCTATGTACTGAAGGTATGCAGTTGCAAGCACACTGCTTCAAACCAATCGTGGGTTGACCTATACATTGGTTTGGGTCATGCAAGTCAATGTTTAGTTGTCGCATCATGCTTTCTGTTTTTGCGACTTCCTTGCAGCAGATGTAATTTACCATCAATGGGTGAACAACACAGTGTCCACACGAATACCTGTATAGATAATAATTTTAACAATGTTATTTATAGGGGGCCTAATAGCTTATTAACATACTCTGCTTAAAAATTGATTATGGAAGATGGGGGTAAAAACAGTACAGAATAGGACCTAATTTCATGGCAACACTTATAAGTTACTGCAAACCACTCTACTCTCTTGGTTGGCTGTGCTAGTTTTGTAAAGTAAGTCAAAACCACAGCCTCGGCTTCGTTTAGCCTCCATCAGCCTTTTTTAAGACATAGCACCAGTGGTGTTTTAAAAGGGGGGGGGGGACGTGCCAAAATTGATGTCTGTGACCTCCAACCCCCGTTTGAAATCTGGACTTTTAAGATTTAGAATTACTCAAATAAAAAGTTACATTTTATGAACTTTTACATGTATGTAGTATTTTCAAAATTATTTTTCTATTTATACGCAGAGGTTTTTACATCCACAGCAGATTATTGCTGAAAGGAGCCATGTTTAGGAAAAGTCCAAACAGAAACTACAGTTTTGAATGGGCCGAGGTGTCCCCTCCCCCTAGAACAAAATTGTGCACCCCCTAGAGCCCCCCCCCCCTCCCCCCCTTAAATTATACCCTAGTAGCACACAATTTTCAAAATGTGACAGAGCCCAGGCCGGAGCCTAAGTGAAGCCATGTACAGTTACACAATTGCAAATGTCAACAGTAAAAACAAAGCGATGAATTGTCTAACAAGATTTTTCACTTGTAAACGTCAAGTGGTGTGGGGGTTCAAAAATTAATAAACCATTACAATTTTCATTGGATCATAGATAAACTGTGAAAGAACGTGATACTCGATTTTATTTCATCGTCTCGTAATGTACAAGTAGTATTGGGACGATAACAATTAAATTGTGTGTTTTCAAAACACAATCAGAATGCTCGACTGTGGGTTAGCGTTCACACTTGACACAGTACACAATGGTCCAGTAACAAGAGCCACTGAAAGTCCTGTACAACTACATGTAGTACTGTATTGTTTTTAATACACATACACCTGACATACATCCACCCACACACACTCACACAAACAATGTACAATGTGCGTGTGCATACATCATCATGTCTGTACATGTGCAAAGCTGAAACATGTAAGAAACTACAACGTGGTTTACTACTTTGTTGGTATTTGTTTTTTTAATAATTGCAACTAAATAAATAGGCATAACTATCACCATAGGAAAGGCAAATGTTATGTGCCTGTTTTGTGGCCTTACCATGTAGTGTTGAGAAGCCTAGCATCAGGATCTGGATTTGGTTCGTCTTGATCTGCTTCCTGCAGTTCGCCGATGGGATTTTCTTGTGCTGGCAATGCAGGTTCAAAACGGTACGGCTTAGCTCCGCGAACCTCGACGACATCCTCTGAGTTTCTGTCCTGTTCCTCTTCCGGAGAGCTCCCTTGGTCGCTTGAGCTGATATTATACTAATCAGAAGTGCTTGATGGAGCAATCTCTTCTTCTTCAACACTGTATTCTTCCCACGAATCGGTGCTTTCTGACATGTTGACAGCCGAGTTTCATTCAGTGGTGCTAATTCGCATGCAATTGTACACGATCATTTCTGGGGTAAACAAACCCGTCCGCATTGTGACGTCACAGTGCTGTTTCGATTCCTAGGTGCGTTTAGGGCCTTTTCGTGAAACTCGGCGCCTTTGCCCAGTGTAACACTGATCAAAATGTGGTTTTTTTTTACGTTATGAATTTTTATTTATTGGGTTGCACTTATTGTGTATGTAATCATTATGCACTCATTTACCTTTTTACAACAAAAAACTAACAATGTCAATTTCGTTCAAGTTGATCTTTAAAAGATATTAAGTTAAATGTTTCTTATCTTTTAAGGCGCGCGGTCCAAACAGAAACGTTTAGCTACCGCCGAACGGTAGCCCCAAACGGTTACTTTTCTCAGCTTCGACCGTTTGTGAATCTGAAGGGAACCGTTTCACACCTTGTATCCTCGTCTTAAGACTCACGCTGGGACAAAATAAATGATGCTTGACTGGCTTCACCTAACAAAGGAGTGTCAGCCAGTCTGGACATAACTCATGCACGGCCGCTGCTAATCTGTTACTAATCCTTACTAATCCTCCACGGCCAAGGATGTCCCGAACAATGGCTGGTGTATGGTTGGATGCCACACTTTGAGCTTTATTTGTTTACTGTTTAAGTGTTTGTCGTTTTTACAATCTCAGAACTTCATAATTTTTCGTTTGACTTAAATCTATAAATTAAACCAACGTTCGATGTAAGGTTGGGTTTTCAACAAACTGCCTATATGAAACAGACGCTCTGTTCATATCCAGAAAATGTTCGTGCCCTTTTAGTAAGATTACAATAATAATAATTCATAGTGCGCAACGCGTTAACATGTAAACGACAAGCAATGCACATTGTTTGCACACTGTGTTACCAGTGAATATGTTTTGGTTGCTTGGCATGCATTTTCATAATTGCGCACTACGTTTTATGCTTGCGACAGACATATAAATTTCCAGCCGTTGTTTCATGTTCTTGTACGGAACGCACCAGGGTTGGATACCAAGTTCGCACCCCAACCAAACAATTGCTGGCAATACGAATGTGCAATGTGATCACAATGCGTGCGTCTCCATTGCTAGTATATTGGGGACAATATTGGCGATGGCACTGGGTTGATTGCAGCACTATTAGTTCTGATCTCAGGTAATACTTGGTCATTTTTTTATGGTTTAAAATAAAATGTGTAACAACTTTTTTCAAGCACTTTGGGAAAAACAAAATGGAAGACAAGTGTAGAATGTAAATGTGTTTTAATGCAAAAATACACTATTTTAGTCACAGCTCTTTTAACTTGAGCTATAATCCCATTACAATATAAAGTAATCCGATTATAGCCGCTCCGTTCTGACTCCTCGCACTCCTGAGGACCGAATAAGCTGAGGGCATTTAAGCGTTGTACAAGAGATCCTCCAAACCGTTTGGCAAATGCTGTTGAACCGTTTGGGCCTCGTACCGTTTGGCAACCGTTCGACGGTAGCCTTACCGTTTCTATTTGGACCGTGCGCCTTAACTAGCTGTTCCGACTTCTCTTAGAAGTCGGAACAGGTTTTGTTTTCGTCGAGATTTTTTTTTTTTTTTTTAATTATTATTCTATGTTTCCACCTAAATCCCCATAGCATTTGTACACAATTTTATTTAAATCTTTAAAACAAACTTAGTGAATATGAAAGACTTAAATCCTATATCCTATTGAAGCTTAGTTCCTAAACTTAACATTTAACCTAATAATGGTTAAAATTCTTAATTAATTAGCCATGTTTCAGCAAGATGAATATTTAATTAGCAAACCTTGTTCGAACCATATCTCAAAAAGTATACCTCGACCGTCAAACTTTTTTTTTCAGTTTTAGACTTCTGGCATACTGTTTATGTGATTTCCGGCCTAAAATTACGGACGACGTCACTATGACATCATTTATTGCGCGTTTTGTATCTGTGTAAAAAACACATGGCGCTAAAAGTGTAACTATTTTGCTGGTCAAAAACACTTTTTTTTCTGATCGAGTCAATTGTTAGTTTCCTAAATCACACAGTGTTTTGAAAGTTAAATGCGTTTATTTAAAAGATATTCCTGGCCATTGAAAACAATCAAATACAATGTAGTTTCACGATAATTAATGATTTAAGAATGGTTAATCTGACCCCATGAAACAAACTCTGTATTGCGCAATCACGGCAATGCGTCGGAGATTGTGCCGCTGTTTATTCCTAACCGAAGGTGGACCAATTGGTTTGTACACACCCCATTGGATTTATGCGTTACCAACATACCATATGAAAAATTAGGGTGTTTTTTTTAAGGCAGTTGATTGGGATAAGTTACAAACCATATTGTAGTTGTACCTTATACAATTTATTAGTATGCAAAACTGTGACGTCATCAAGTGTTTAATTACAGTATTTAAAAGTATTAATTAGTTAATCTTTGCAGCACCATATCTCAAGAAGTACACAGCTGATTTTCAAACTGTTTTCAGTTATAGACTTCTTGGGCTTGGAGATTAGCCTTGAGTTACCGTGACCCGATATTGACCTTTATTTCCGGGTTAACTGGAAGTGGGACCATGTCTCAAGAAGTACACTATGGATTTTCAATTTCTTTTAAGTTATAGATCCTTTGAGCAATACAAATTGAACTTCGATTACCGTGACCCCTTGATGACCTTTACTGCTGGGTCAACCGGAAGTGGGACCATATCTCAAGAAGTACACACCCGATTTTCAATTTCTTTTCAGTTATAGAACCTTTGAGCATTGAAGATTGAATTTGGGTTACCGTGACCCCAAATTGACCTTTACTTCCGGGTCAACCGGAAGTGGGACCATATCTCAAGAGCCACACAACCGATTTTCATTTTCTTTTCAGTTATAGATCATTTGAGCATTACACATTATTTTCGGTTACCGTGACTCCTTGATGACCGTTACTTCTGGGTCAACCGGAAGTGGGACCATATCTCAAGAAGTAAACACCCGATTTACAATTTTCTTTCAGTTATAGATTCTTTGAGCATTAAACGTCAACTTTGGCCAGGACCCCTTGTTGACCTTTCCTTCCGGTCCAAACAGGAAGTTCAAATATTAAAAATCATATCTCCTGAACAACATTTCATAAAGTCAGAATTTTTGTGATGTCTGCTAGCTTACTACAGAGCGTTTAATCAAATTAAAACAAAACGGAACAGCTTTGTGTTTGTTCACAAACACCTAAGGTCTAGTTTGTTTTGATACTTCTGCAAACTACCAGATCATTGTATATTGAAAGCGATGTATTTGGGATCAGTTTCCAATGCAATTCAATCTTAAAATGACAGTCAAGGAGAAAAACAAAATGAAGCAAACTGAAGTGCAGTTTAAAAATCTTTGATGGAAGTTTTATCGCCCAGTCGTTGGCCGAAAATAGCATTTCTTTAGCTGTTCAATATAGCATCAACCACGTAAAGCATCAACCTTGCGTTTGCCTGGATCACTTAATAAGACAACTGCCGCCCCATCAGTTGGCTCATTTAGCAGGGCATTGTTCCTGCGCTGTATTCGATTTGCACCAACAACATTGAAGCTCGGCTATTTCGCGCAGCACTTCTGTAGGCTTTTCTTTCCAAACTCAGTGTGCGATATGTGAGTTCGATTAATGTCAACGATTTCGTTAATTATCCATGCCCTTAAAAATGATATTATCAAATGTCTGCTCCTCTGTCCCAGATTTCCTATTTTAAGGCCTTGAAAACAGAACAGTTTTGTGTATGTGATAATCCGACTTTAGCAGTTGACATACCTTGGCAATTGCTACCTGTGTATCGTGGTGCACAGCTTCCAGGGCATTGACCTGTTGTTCCATTACACGACACTCCATTAGCACAGTGACACTGTTGAGCACAGTTAGCTCCGTATCTTCCTTCAACACATTCTGAAACAACAAAATTAACATTTGCACGAATATATAAATATATCTGTTTTTACTCGTTATTACCATATCCATTTTATCCTCCCCCACTCCTCACCTGTTCTTTTCAGAACATTTCCCAACAATTGCATATTTCCAATTTCTCCACAATTGTTAATAACCCGTTTTTTCCACAGGATTTGGTTAACTTATTTTCTCCACGGGCTTATAAATAACCCGTTCCTTTTCACAGGTTCCGTAACCTGTTCTCTCCACAGGATTGTAATAACCTTTTTCTCTCCACAGATTTATAAATTATCCGTTTTGTCCACAGGTTTCATAACCCGTTCTCTCTACAGGATTGTGTTATTTTTGCCTTTGTACATGTTTTATAAATCACCCGTTTTGTCCACAGGTTCCGTAACCCGTTCTCTCTACAGGATTGTATTAACCTTTTTCTCTCCACAGATTTATAAATAACCCGTTTAGTCCATAGGTTTTATAACCCGTTCTTTCTACAGGATTGTTTGTGTTTACTTTGTCTTTGTACATGTTTATTAATTACCCGTTTTTCCACAGGATTTATAACCCGTTCTATCTACAGGATTGTGTTAACTTTATCCTTGTACATGTTTATAAATAATCCGTTTTGTCCACAGGTTTTGCAATCCGTTTTTTGTCATACAGGATTGTGTTAACTTTTTTTCAATGAAATAACTCACCATGGCACTTGCTACTGACACCAAGTGCCTTTTCCGTAAACTACGTGAGCTTAAAGAAAAGAACATTCGCTACTTGTCATATCTTGATAACTACCGTTTTTTATCGTTTATCCCGGATCATCCCTAAAGGGCTCCAGATCAAGTGTGCCCCTTCCTTTGGGGGACCTTAAACCCTCATTTTTGAAGAAATGAAATAAAACACTCACTAACACGTCTTTCCATCTGCTCAGGTTACTGGAAGATCAATGCCAACAATACATTGATAACCAGTTACTTGAGATAACAGAGACTGAATCTCAACTCCAAGAGTCATGCTCCAATCAAGAGTATGAACATTTACATGATATCCTACGATCTAATGTCAACCACCTACGGTCCACCCTAACGGACAAACAGAACAAGAAACGCATGAATGTCCAAGCTAGCCAAAAGAAACACATTCATAGACGTTTCCACAGCAAGAGGCCAACTCTTGCTCATCCCCCTGAAAGGTCGCCAGATACAACACGTACAGTAGTTAATCTGTCTGACAAAGTCTTAACCGACCCACAGGTTAAACTCCTTTCAAGGGGCCTCAAGTTTTGCCCCACACCTAGAGAACCTAACCAACTGTCTTTCCAACAGGACATGGCCCAATTCAACCGTAGGTTAAGCCTACGTGATTTTGTTCATGTAGAGCCATCCACAGATGACGAGTCATCTGTTGAGATCCAACCCACCCGCAACCGCTTCAAGAAAAAGAGTAGTTGGGTACCCCCTAAGAACCGAGATGTAGCTCTAGACGCTTACATCAATTCAGTCAACTCTGAGGTTCTTAAGGTCCCCAACACCTCGACACCCAATAACCTCCCCCAAGATGAACGCCACGCCCTAACACAGCTCCGCCAATCACCAGACATAGTGATTAAACGAGCTGACAAGGGGTCCGCAGTTGTAGTCATGAACACACATGATTATATAGCTGAGGGCCTCAGACAGCTCAGCAACACTGATCATTATATTGAATGTGACACTGACCCTACTCAATCGTTTTCCAAACAAATCAGTGACACTCTGGTTAAAATTCATAATGCCAACGGTATTGAGAAAGACACGTTTAACTATCTCCTCCCACAGGACCCTCGTACAGCACGCTTTTACCTTCTACCCAAGATACACAAGGCCAACAACCCGGTCGACCTATTGTATCTGGTAATGGTAGCCCCACATAACGCATTTCTGAGTTTGTCGATAGTTTCCTCAACCCCTTAGTCTCCCGCATCCCTTCCTTCGTAAAGGATACCACAGACTTCCTCCATAAACTAGAGGAAGTCAAACACCAAATACCCGACTCTGCTATTCTGGTTACTCTGGATGTTTCATCATTGTATACTAACATACCCCATAATGAAGGCATGAGTGCTTGTGTCTCTGCTCTCAGGGCCAATAGACAATCCCGCCCCTCAGTGAGACAAATTAAGGAACTCATCAGCCACGTTCTCACTAAGAACAATTTTTCATTTACTGACAGACATTCTGTACAGGTACAGGGTACCGCAATGGGTACCAAAATGGCACCCTCATATGCCAACCTATTCATGTCTGACTTAGAGGACAGACTCCTGTCCTCTGCCCCAACCGCCCACTAGTTTGGTGGAGATTTATTGATATTTTCTCCATATGGTGTGGTGGTCAAAACAGCTTGGATGAGTTTATCGACCATATAAACTCATTCCACCCCACCATAAAGTTCACTACTGGATGCTCTCTCACAAGTGTGAACTTTCTAGATGTAACCGTAACTAAATCCCCTAATGGCATTATTACGGATGTATACAGCAAACCCACTGACACCAACCAGTATCTTCTTTCCAACAGTTGCCACCCTAGTCAATGTAAGATGGCAATTGCTTACAGTCAGGCATTACGTATAAGGCGTATCTGCTCCACAGATACATTGTACAAAAGTCGTTCATCCGACCTAAGGAAACACCTTGTTTCAAGGGGCCACGGCGAACGCAGGGTCCAACTTGCCATCAACAGAGCCCTCAACATACATCGTCATACTTTGTTGACCAACACGAGAACAAAAAAAAGTCCCGACCAGGAGAGTTGCCCTAGTCACCACCTTCCACCCTAAACTGCCTAAACTTTCATCAATCCTCTATAACAATATGAATATACTTCACTCCTCTAACAGGTTATGCTCAGCAATCCCTGAGCTCCTATTGGTTGCATTCCGCCGCTCTAAAAACATGGGAGACATCATAGTCAGGGCTAAACTCCCACCAGGTACATGCCAAACGCCACCCCTAACAGAAATACTAGGTTGTCACAAATGTACCCGCTCCAAGTGTTGAACATGTCTCTACATCAAACCGGCACTTAAAGTAAAGAGTCATAGCACTGGCTCTTCTTACAATATCAAGACCGACTCCCAATGTAGCACACCTAATGTAGTCTATGTTATATCATGTAAGAAATTCGAAGGCATTCGAAGGTAAATACCACAGCAAAATTCTTAATTACTATTGACATTTATGTAACGATAGATTTAGCCTGCCTTGGTAGCAGAGTGATGGACAGTGTAATCTCTGACCAATGACTCATTTTTAGAACGTGTTCACCAGGTGTAGGCCTAATAATACAATGGCCTCATGTGCACATACTGTGCACATACATCTACTCATGCAACGTATACTGGTATGTTTATATGTAATCCTTTGTGTATTAATTTGGTTATCGTGTTATTAATGTGGTTATTAAGTTTATGCCTCTATCTTACAGAACAAGACTTTGATGAGCCTTTCCCTCTGATATTGACAGACTGCAAAGGAGATCATTCTAAAGCCGGAGTTGTCGCCCCTCCCCATCCCTCCCCGCCCCTCCCACCCCCGGGTAAAGTGTAAGGACTGCATCACAGAAAACGGCAACTGATCTGTTTTATAAGAACATACCATTTTGACGTTTGTTTATGGAGATGAAAAGCAAAAACAAAAACACAAAAAAACGCACCATTCGAAAGAAATTAGTAAGCCTATAGAAACAAATGTGTTTATTGAGAAGCATGATTGAACTTGTTGTTATAATGTCAAGTTTGGACTAGTTTTGATCCATGCCCTTAAAAATGATAATTATCAAATGTTTGCTCCTCTTTTCGAGATATCCTCGTAATAATCAGACTTAAGCAGTTGACATACCTTGGCAATTGCTACCTGTGTATCGTGGTGCACATATTCCTCCTGGGCATTGACCTGTTGTTGCATTACACGGTACTCCATTAGCGCAGTGACACATCTGAGCACAGTTAGCTCCGTATCTTCCTTCAACACATTCTGAAACAACAAAATTAACATTAAAAAACAGAAAAAACAATCAAGAAAAGCAAAATGTTGTAAATTCCTTGTTTTATCATCAGTAGATTGTAAAATAAGGGAAAAAATGTGTCCCCCAAAGTTGTGTTTTATGTTATGCTTGGATCGTTTGCACTTCAGTACACTCCTCGTCCATAATGTGTGGGTATCTCCTTCAGTATCCCCCTTGTAATTTATGCTTACGTAATGTTACACTTCTCACTTGGTATATTGTTTTAAGAGTAGACTTGTAACCAAGCTGGAATTAAGGGCAATTCACGACACCGATCGAAAGCACGCGTAGTGTAGCAGCATACATCATCTCGATGTAGTAGGCCTACTTAATTCTAGGTTACATTAATCGTTGATGGACTTAGGCAGAAAATGTGAATGAAACACAGTATGTACAGTCTGGGCTATGTTTAAATCAACTAAATCAACTAATATATATGAAATATAAAAATACTTAGACATAAC
The DNA here is from genome assembly GCA_032158295.1 of Pycnopodia helianthoides. Lineage (NCBI taxonomy): Eukaryota > Metazoa > Echinodermata > Asteroidea > Forcipulatida > Asteriidae > Pycnopodia > Pycnopodia helianthoides. The sequence goes on from JASTWB010000060.1 coordinate 14,354, forward strand.
AGACGTTCGTTTGTGGTAAAGAGTGTTCTTCGCTAGCAAATTTCAGTTTCTGTCACTTGAGTAAGATTGGAAACTTTGCATGGTGGGAATAACACGTAGTAAGACTTTCGATAACACTATGATTATCTCATGAGTTGTGGTTCTGAAAAGAACTGATGGTTTAACAACTAATGTCTGCAGAAGACAATCAGAGCATACTGATCGAAACGTCAAGTTGTTACTTGATAGTGTGAACTAGTTACGCCTAATAGAACCGCTCGGAGAGCGTAATATGGGGAACTCGGGCAGAAATGTGCGCTGGAAGCCATTTCAGCAAGCAATGATGCAACAATAGATCTGTGCGGCTGATGTAACACAACATTTGCTTGCCGAAATGGCGCCCATGCGTATTTCATGTTCCGATACTAGATAGAGCTCCTATTCCCCATATTGAGCCTTCGGCGCTCTATGATCTTTGTACGATACCTTCTGTGCAGTCCAGTCCTTTGTAACCAGTTGCACAACTGCAACCATAAGGGTCAGGTAAACAAAACAGTAGTCCCTCGCAGGAAGTAACACCCGATCCGATTGAATCACACTTTAAGGTTCCTCTTTGGCCGAAGGTATTTCCTCCATGTACTGCATATATAACAAATACAATTACAAAATTAAAGATATACATAAATACTGAAATACTTGCTGTTTTGACTGGATGTCACTCTTTTTTGTCGTTAAATATTCGGACATGTTTGAAGAGATTGGTGCGCTGATGTTGCTTAGAGGTCAATCAATCAATTGCAATTCAACACGCCCAAATGCTTAATCGCATGGATTAAACAACATTTCGTCGGCTCGGAACTGTAAAGTCCTTAGTGCAGTTTGTGTAGATTTCATAAAATTGGTTTTGACACATTTTGGAGCTCCTGGTAAAAGGAGTTTATTGATCGTGGTCTACAAAAAATTGTTAGGCAAAAATAAACATTCAGTTTATAAGAAGAAAAACAAATTCACTTAGCGACCTGTTGATCAATGCAAATATATAATTACAATTAACGACCTTATAGCACTGAGCCAACGATTTGATACTTATTTGGAAACTTGCAAACCCAACAGTTTGAGTGTTCTAGGTCATGTGTCAAGTAAAGCAACTGGTTGTTGAACTGGTCGTCGAACAAGTTTTATAACGTTTGGAATGACTTAACTAAATGCGCTTTACCTTTAAGCACGATAATTTAATTTCAACTTAAAATCGTATTTTTGTTGATAAAGCATATATCTAACTTGTTTATATTACCTGAAATCGCTGATTTAAGCGGGGATGTTGAAAGTGTGTCATTACAATTAAGTACTATGTTTTTTTTTTGACAGAACAAGATTATGAATAATTATAAACCTACCTTTAATTACGGAGATAATCAAGAGGTGGTCATTACTTACACGTATTACAGGTTGTGCCACTGAAACCAGGTGGACAAATACAGACACCACTGACGTCATCACACACTCCGCCATTTAAACAGATCGGGCAGTCATTTCCACAGTCAGGCTTCCCCCATTTGTTTTCTTCACATTCTATAACACAATAAAGGTCACTTTTTGAGGGTTGAGGAAAACCTGTAGAGCTGTTTTTTAGTTTGTTTTCTTTCTTTTTTCTTTTAAAATATATTCCCGGGGGATTCATATTTATCTTTAGGCTCACACCAGAAAGAAGAAAATTACCATAGTATTAAAACAAATTAATCATACAAAATTATGTTACAAATAAGTAAAGACATCAGTCGTGGCACAGGGCTGATAATTTACTTAATAATTTAGAGATGTTGCTGTTTGAGGCATACATAAATTTCTCCGCAATTATTATTTTTTTCTTCTGAAATCACTGTTCAGGACCGGTAAAGACGGTCGTTGGTCGTTCATGTTCATTTTATAAATGTGAAAACGGCAAATGAATGGAAGAAGATTCCGGTTCTTCCACTGAGCTTCTGTTTTACCAAAAGGTAAAAGCTCATTGTTTTAAGTAAACCTTAAACTTTTTCTTTCCTCAACCCAGAAAGACACAGTGGTACAACCACAGAATAAATGAGCAGGGTCTCCACTTCAATTTTACATAATGTACATGAGTATGAATTAGATTTACTGGTTTTATAAAGAAATGAATTAGAGCCTAAAATTCTATGAACAATTCTAAATTGAAACCACCGCAACTTCGTATCATCAGTACTTTTGAAAAGAGCTTCAGAGACCTTGCAACAGCAGTGCATGTCGTATTTAATGAATAGTTGATCTTCCCATTTGGTGATTTATTTACGCACAACTTTTCTGCTAGATGCTAGTGTGTCATAGATTCTTCAAAAACCTTTTTTTACCCTGAAAATATAACTAAAACTAAATGGTATGAAGGGGCGAGAAAGTAAGTAATTATTAAGTAATTATTGAAAAGATGATTTGATAGCTTTGACAACAGCACCGTAATCTATAAAAATAGTACCGGCCGTAAACTTAATTAACCCTGCACCGCTGCACCTGTTTTGGGCCAACGGTGTTACGTAATCCTGTCACAAAGGTGTGGCAGGCCCATTTGATAGGTTAAGAGGTTAAGATGGTCTGTTCTGCCTTATCTAAATGATTTATGTCTGCTAAACCAGTCTGCTGTCGGCACAAGATCACAATACCTTCATTCACAAAAGGCCATTGAACCTAGAGCGGTCAGACACAACATGCCTTACCACTAAGCTGTGGTAGTGTTCTGTGGCGCACGTGCCGCAGAGATAGGAGTTTGTGCATGAGCTATGGGGAAACATTTTTTCCACCACCCCTCCTGACCAAATTGACGACCCCCGTTGATTGACACCTCTCCTAAAACGTGTGTATTGGTACACTGCAGGATATCACGGAGTATCACGGGGTTGGGATCTACCATTTTGAAATTGTTATGTTTTTCTTGATATGTGCCTAGCACAGTGGTTGAGTGCCTCGCTGCAAGGTATTAAAGTTGCCGAAAGACAGAAATTTAACACGATCACAAAACAAATCACCAATTTTTAAAAGGAACCCCGGCCGATTCCAAGTACTTATAATAGATACATTTTTCCCCCACCTGAGCATGGCTATTGAACCACAAGGAACTCATCCAAGCATATTATTTTGTGGTTGGGAAATGCAGCTGAGTGAACGAGGACCAAACATTCAAAACATCAACCCAAAACATATTGCTCCAGACAAGATTGTTCTTATGGACGCACCTGTCATGAAGGGTCCGCCCTCCAATAGGCCTAAGTTGGAGATATTGAAAATGACATGGGCGGGTGCGGCCCAACCAGAACATTTTGTGACCAAGAGTCTTCGGATCCAAGTGACTTTTAAAGATTCCATGTAAAGTGCTACATCTACCAATCTCACACCACCCTGGCTATAACCCTGGACCATTTGATTTCTTAACACACGATCTTTACCCTTCCAAAAGAAAAGAAAAAAGAAAAAATAAATGTGTTAATGTCTTTGATAGTGCCGAGTGGGGGATTAGGAATAGACACAATAAAAAATGTAAGTTTAAATAAAATTAGAGATTTAACCACTGTCACTTTTCCAAGCACAGTAGGATTACGCTTAGACCACATAGCAAACTGCTTACGTAATGAAAACATCGCCTTGTTGCAGCTTAGCGAAACCATTGCATCTAAGTTAGTAGAAAAATCAACGCCACATACTTTGAATGATCCTTTGTTGTCAACCCAGTTAACTTTTATCTCATTACAAAGCTTATCGACACTGTTTTTCTTCCAGCCAATCCACAAAGCGTTCGTTTTTTAAACGTTAACCTTAATTACAACCAGAAATGTTGGCAAATGACTGTGTCTAAGTTGTTGAAGGCGGAACGCATAGAGGATTCAGAACCATTCAAAATGAGAACAGTGTCGTCTGCATATAAAGACAATATTCATTACTGCCCAACTCAATACATTTAACATATTTATCATTAGTATGGGGTTGAACAAAGAAAAATTGACTAGAACAGGGTTTGAACCAACGACCTCCGGATTAACGTACCGGCGCTCTACCAACTGAGCTATCTAGCCCTTTATTGGCGGTCTCCCTATTTTGTCAATATCTTTGTTCGGGGTGCCAGTCAGAAGCCATACAACCGTTAACTGCCGTGTAGCCAGGGAAAACACCCAAGTTTACGATACAACCTGGGAAGCAGCAGCCACGGGATCACCTTGAGGGGATGCGACTATATTGGCGGTCTCCCTATTTTGTCAATATCTTTGTCGCATCCCCTCAAGGTGAACCCGTGGCTGCTGCTTCCCAGGTTGTATCGTAAACTTGGGTGTGATCCCTGGCTACACGGCAGTTAACGGTTGTATGGCTTCTGACTGGCACCCCGAACAAAGATATTGACAAAATAGGGAGACCGCCAATATAGGGCTAGATAGCTTAGTTGGTAGAGCGCCGGTACGTTAATCCGGAGGTCGTTGGTTCAAATCCCGCTCTAGTCAATTTGTCTTTGTTCAACCCCATACTATTTGAAATTTACCCAGTCAGTTTCCCTTGTGGTTTATTACTTGACATTTAAATTAAAAAAGTCGCATCCCCTCAAGGTGATCCCGTGGCTGCTGCTTCCCAGGTTGTATCGTAAACTTGGGTGTGATCCCTGGCTACACGGCAGTTAACGGTTGTATGGCTTCTGACTGGCACCCCGAACAAAGATATTGACAAAATAGGGAGACCGCTAATATGGGGCTAGATATAGTCCGGGAGCCCAGCAGGGTTTATTGAAAATATTGAGTGCAAAAGGTTTGAAGTGTGGGATGTATAGTACCCCCTGGGGGAACCTTAAAATGTGAATTCTTAAGCGCACCGAGTGGTGCTTTGGTAGGGGGGAGCCCCCTAAACTCACCCCAAAAGTCGATTTCATGAAAATGTTGAGTGCAAGCAAAATTTCTTCATAGATTGAAATGCCATGGTCCACTGACCAAGATTTCCGTACTTCAGAAAATCAACATTGGTGCCAAGTGTAATTAAGAAGGCCCTTAATTAGCGCTAATTACACGTTTCAATGAAATTTTGAGTGTAACGATGAAACAAGTGTCAATGTGTACCTGACACTCTGCTGACTCAAAATCGACTACTTAAGAAAATTTTAATTGGTGCCATCTTTGCTTAAGAAAGGGTCAAAGGTCAACAAAATTCAAAATTCGATTTCATGAAAATGTTGAGTGCAAGCAAAATTTATTCATACATTGAAATGCCATGGTCCACTGACCCAGATTTCCGTACTTCAGAAAACCAATATTGGTGCCAAGTGTAATTAAGAAGGCCCTGAATTAGCACTAATTACACGTTTTATTGAAATTTTGAGTGCAAGGACGAAACAAGTGTCAATGTGTACCTAACATTCTGCTGTTTCAAAATCAACTACTTAAGAAAACGTTAAGTGGTGCCCTCTTTGCTTTAGAAAATGCAAAACGTTTGTCAGGTATTGACAGGCTATGGTCAAGAAAAAGATCAACAGTTTCAAGTTCAATTGGAAGTCATTTTATAAGCACTAATTACACGTTTGATCTAAAAATGGTTAAGCAACTGTTAGTGTGCATCTTACACTGTGTAGAAACGAAATCCACAATTTTACACGTTGTTAGATGGTGCCCTCCATAATTTAATTTCACCAAACGCCAAATTAATAATCACCAATAATAATGACTCTTAAATCACTTCAAACAATGGTTTATTAAAATCACTTTGTGCAATTTTGTATGCATCATCAATGTAGAGTACAGTCGACCAGCCTTACAGAATTCCCAAAAGCCATGTCAGATCGCATTATCACTCTTTGGATGCCACTCAGCAACACAACCTTTGTGACACTTGTCAGCGTGTATACACCAACCTTGCCAAGCAGCTTAAAAGCAAAGGAGAGGCGTTGAGCAAGGTCCTTCAATCAGTGCCAACTACAGACAAACTGGTGGTTCTGGATGATCTCAATGCGCGTGTTGGTGACGACCACAGAACCTGGGGCCATGTGTTGGGCAAGTTCGGGAGAGGTAATTTGATGCAAACGGTGAGTTACTGCTCTCAATCTGTGCGGATTTCAATCATGCAGTAACAAACAGTTTCTTCAACATGTCCGATAATTGGTACTTTTCTTGGCAGCATCCCAGATCAAAGAGGTGGCATCTCCTGGACCACTTCTACACACAAAGAAAACATCTTTCAGACGTCTGTAACACCCGTGCAATGCGTGGTGCTAACTTTTCAACAGACCATAAGCTCATCAGGTGCATTCTGAAGCTGGACTTTCATGTGCCGCATATCTATCGACCCCCGAAGCATAATTAAGCGCAGACCCAACATCGCCAAACTGAACTCCATAGAGGGGAAAATCTCTCTATGCGTGGCTTTGCACAATGTTCTGGAGACTGCATCACGGCAGCTGGAGATTCAGCCAATGGTCAGTGGGCCAGATTCCGCTCAGCTGTCTACTCTGCTTTAGTGAAATCACTTGGTCATCAACATCGAAAGAACTCCGCCTGGTTTGCGGAAAATGACCCAGATATAGAGGAACTGCTTTCCATCAACCGCACAGCCCTCCGTGCCCGACTTAACAGCCCTTCCTCACCTGCCCTTCCTCACCTGCTCAATCCAACAGCATGCACAAGCAAGGTCAAACTTGCAGAGGGAACTACGACGTATGGAAGATAATTGGTGGCCCCCCCAAAAAGGCAATGGGGTCCAAGCTCTAGCAGACATGGGCGACTCGAGGCGTCTTTCAGTCGCTCAAGGGAATTTATGGCCCACGCCGTTCAACTGCAAGCACAGTGTTGGCAGCAAATTAATGACTGACAAACCGGAGATCAGAGCTCGCTGGAAAGAACACTACTTTCTGCTGCTCAACCGACCCTCCACTGTAGATGAGGATGTTCTTTAGTCAATCTCCCAGCAGCCCTTACGCTTGGAGCTCAATGTGGCCCCAACAGTTGAACTTAGACGTGTTGTGGCTGGTATGGCAAACAACAAAGCTGCTAGTCAATATGGAATCCCCGCAGAAGTCTATAAGCACGGTGGTGAGATACTCCTAAAGGTGCCACTCAAAATGTTTCAGCTCTTTTGGGAGCGCGGGAGCTTCTGCAAGATTTCAAAGATGTTTTGATTGTTAATATATACAAGAAGAAGGGTAACCGTCAAGACTGTGACAACTACCGTGGTATTTCACTCCTTGCAATCGCTGGCAAACGTCTTGGGAAGATAATGCTCAAGCGACTTCAATCTGTAGCTAACGACATACTTCCTGAAGCACAGTGCGGATTCCGTGCAGGCCGAGGAATAGTAGACATTATTTTTACACTGCGTCAGCTTCAGGGAAAGTCTTTTGAGCAGAACATGCCTCTGTACATCGTCTTTGTTGATTTTTCAAAGGCATTTGATTCAGTCAGCCGTATGTGCCTCTGGCGTCTTTTATCAAAATATGGCTGCCCATAAAAAAATTGTTGGCATTCTTCGAGGCTTCTATGACGGCATGCAGGCACAAGTTCTTGTTGATGGTGAAGCTTCAGACCCTTTCTCTGTTGCACAGGGCGTGAAACAGGGCTGTGTCCTGGCCCTACTTTGTTCACCCTCTTCCTGACCGCTGTACTGGATGTTGCAAACTGGGATGTTATTGACGGCGTCTATGTAACAACTCGAACTGAGGGCAAGCTCTTGAACACAAGACGTCTGAAAGCAGAGACAAAGGTCCATCAGTGGTGTGCACGTGTTCTGCTCTACGCTGACGACACTGGCCTTGTCTCACAGTGCAGGACCTGCAGAAGATTCTGGACAAGTTTGCTGCAGCATCTGCTTCCTTCGGGCTGACTATCAACATCAGACAAACTGAGGTACTCTACCAACCAGCTCCTGGAACTCCATACATTGAGACAAACATCGTGCTAAATGGCGAGCCACTCAAGATCGTGGACTCCTTTGTGTACCTATGTAGCACCATTTCCAGTGACTGCAGTCTGGAGAAGGAGCTGTCCATGCGGATCTGCTCAGCCTGTGCGACCTTCGGCCGCCTGCGGACCGGCTGTGGAGTAGGCACAACATTACCAGAACAACAAAGTGCAAGGTCTACAGAGCCGTTGTACTATCCTGCCACCTGTACAGCTCAGAGTCCTACACGCTCTACCGTAGACACATTCACCGCCTGTACAGGGTCCTCCTACGGCACCTGTGAACTATCCTTGGTGTAAAGTGGTCTGAACATTTGACAAACAACAAGGTACTACAGCTGGCCGGACTACTCAGCATCGAGGCAATGCTCCTGAAGCGACAGCTTTCTTGGACCGGTCATGCGGTCAGAATAGAGAAAGACAGAATGCCAAAAGCTGTGATGTACAGCGAGCTATTTAACAGTAAACGCAATGTTGGGCGACCAATACTCCGCTACTCCGACTGCATGAAAAAACACCTCAAGGCTGCTACTATTGATGTCCAGCAATGGGAAAGTACAGCTATAAATAGGACAGCCTGGCGAGCTGCAGTGCAAGCTGGATCTGTTGCAGCGGAAGTGGCAAGAGAAGCAGATGCAGATGCTAAACGGCGTCGTCGCCATGAACAGGAACTACAACCCCTCTGCCATCTGTTGCCTGCACACTACCGGCCTTGGAGTGTCGACACTGTGGCAGATGTGTGAAGTCACGGATTGGACTTTTTTTTCTCCCGAAAGGGCCTGTGGCCGGCGTCCTACACCGGTCACCTAAATCAATTAATTTGACTATGATGTCGTCATTCTCGTTAGCGAGCTGACAGCCTATATGAACAACACAGAGCACAAGCTTATATACGTATAATATATCCGGCAGGACGTTCATAAGTATACTAATTTCAAATGTAATCAGTGATTTTTGGTTAAATGTTAATGAAGCATGTAACAGGTGGTCGACTGTACTCTACATTGATAATGCATAACAAATTACACGAAGTGATCTTAATAAACCATTGTTTGAAGTGATTTAAGAGTCATTATTAATGGTGATTATTAATTTGGCGTTTGGTGAAATTAAATTATGGAGGGCACCATCTAACAACGTGTAAAATTGTGGATTTCGTTTCTATTATACACAGTGTAAGATGCACACTAACAGTTGCTTAACAATTGTTTGATCAAACAGGTAATTAGTGCTAATGAAATGACTTCCTAATTGAACTTGAAACTGTTGATCTTTTTCTTGACCATAGCCTGTCAATACCTGACAAAAAATTGGCATTTTCTTAAGCTAAGAGGGCACAATTTTTTTCTTAAGTAGTTGATTTTGAGTCAGCAGAATGTTAATTACACATTGACACTTGTTTCGTCGTTGCACTCAAAATTTCATTTAAACGTGTAATTAGCGCTAAGAAAGGGCCTTCTTAATTACACTTGGCACCAATATTGATTTTCTGAAGTACGGAAATCTTGGTCAGTGGACCATGGCATTTAAATCTATGAAGAAATTGTGCTTGCACTCAACATTTTCATGAAATCGAATTTTGAATTTTGTTGACCTTTGACCCTTTCTTAAGCAAAGATGGTACCAATTAAAATTTTCTTAAGTAGTTGATTTTGAGTCAGCAGAGTGTCAGGTACACATTGACACTTGTTTCATCGTTGCACTCAAAATTTCATTGAAACGTGTAATTAGCGCTAATTAAGGGCCTTCTTAATTACACTTGGCACCAATATTGATTTTCTGAAGTACGGAAATCTTGGTCAGTGGACCATGGCATTTCAATCTATGAAGAAATTTTGCTTGAACTCAACATTTTCATGAAATCGACTTTTTGGGTGAGTTTAGGGGGCTCCCCCTCCCAAAGCACTTAAGAATTCACATTTTAACCCTCGGGGAAGCAACGTGGTGAAAAAATTCTCCACATATTCCAAATATGGTCATAATTTTTTTTTCAATGGGCCAAAAAAGCCACGATTTTTTGTATTCGACACCCCTTGTATACACCACAAGCCTGTAGACTCCCATTGGCCAGGCTATAACCACTGCCGAGTAAGAATTATTTAATGACAGCAGTCCCAAGGGACAGGTATGCCCTTGAGAATTGTAACTTGATATCTTAGTGAGCCAACTCCTTGTGCCATTATCTCTTTGTGTCAACCCTGTGCCGCCCAGAGCTAAAACAGGTCGTAAATAACACACACTGCTGGCCCAGACAAAAGCCCTGTGGCGATTAAAATTGCTTTTGGCTTGCAGGAGGGGGTCATTGACCTAAAAAACTGGGTGGTGAAAAAATCCTCCACCTGGATCCACCGCGTTTTACAGAAGGGCCCGCTGCTCCGAGGGTTAAGGTTCCCCCAGGGGGTACTATACATCCCACACTTCAAACCTTTTGCACTCAATATTTTCAATAAACCCTGCTGTGCTCCCGGACTAATAGCTCAGTTGGTAGAGCGCCGGTACGTTAATCCGAATGTCGTTGGTTCAAATCCCGCTCTAGTCAATTTTTCTTTGTTCAACCCAATACTATTTGAAATTTACCCAGTCAGTTTCCCTTGTGGTTTATTACTTGACATCTTTATCATTACATAACATCATTGACAATACTTCGGCACAAATAAGAAAAAAGGTTAGGACTTAAACCGTCTCCTTGTCTACAGCCTCTCTCGATGTTAAAATAATCGGAAATAAAAAAAAAATAAAAAAGGTTTTCTCGGTCAAATTCGGCAAATGAGCATCCAATTTAATTTCCGTGCGTTCAAATTAGAGCTATTTTGCCTCTCCAGTTTTTACTGCGTTTCAAATTCAGAATTTGGGCATTCATTTTCGTTTCCAGGCATTCATAATCATTTAGCACTGTGTTCAATTTAGCAAATCGGCATTCTTTTTCGTGACACACAATCATCATTCAATTTAGCAAAGCTGGTTCGACTGGAAATTGTTACTGATTCATTTTTTTTTCAATTTCGTAAAGAGGCAATCAATTTCGCTAAATGAGAATTCAAATAGGTAAGATAAAGAAATGCGAATAAAAAATAGTACTAGGCAACTGTTTCGTATCTTCACTTCAATTCAGGCAAACCATGTTTTGTTTTATTTATGTTTCCAGTAGATTTTACATGGGACCCATTAGATTTTTATTTTTCTTTGTTTTCTTCTTTATTCTTTTCTCGAATCTTTTTTGGGGGATCTTTATCGGTTAACTGACCAAGACCTAATGTTCCTTTCTGTTTTTCCTAGTTTCTTATTGAGCTGCCATTTCTAGAAATATGCGTGTAAAACTGTGGCGAAAGCTCGTTTTCCAAGTACATCGGCAAAGTTACTCAAGTGCCAATAAATAAACCGTATTTATGCCTTTAACAATCAAAAGGAAACACAAGTTTGACAGCGCGTTTTTTTTTTTTTTTTTTTTAATTGTACAAATTACAGAAATGACTGCCCAGAAATTAATTTGAATGACTAAACACACGCCTCAAAAAGCTCCTGCGAATTTGAATGCTGCTTTGTTGAGTTGTTAAATTGAATGATTATTTTGTTAAATCGAATGACGAACCAGTACATTTGACTAGTCATAAAACGAAATCGAATGACCCTTTTCAGAAGCATTCGATTTCGCGCGAAATAGAATGGCGCAGTGGTTTAATAGGCTGCTCATTTGCCGAAATTGGCCGAGAAAACCTAAAGTAGGAGGCCTGATTATAATACAGTATAACCCAGTTTAGAATTGAGGGTCCGAAATTGAAGCTTTTCATTACTTTTAAAACGAAATCGTAAGAGACAGAATCGAAGGCCTTAGAAACGAAAATACCTGGAATACTTTCTGAATCAGTAATATTAAGTAAATCATACATGAGGCGGATGTTCTCGCCAATAAAACGACCGGCCATAAAACCTTTATGTCTCTCATAATTAATATGGGGAAGGCAATCCTTAAGTCTCTCAGCAATACAAGCTGAATCAATTTTATACAAAGTGTTCAACAGTGAAATAGGGCGCAAATGTTAAAGGTTCTGGCGGTTTGTTTTCCCTTTAGACAATGGAGTAATGATCTCATACTTTCGTGTTACCGAAGGTTTACCTGAAAAAATATGCATAATTTAGCGACCTCAGAAAATACCAGGCAAGCTTAGAGGAGAAATGCTTGTAAAACTCGAAAAAAGCTAAAACCATCCGAACCAGGTGATTTACCACTCTTATTTTTCTTCAGGGCTAGCAATAACTCGTCAAAGGATAAAGGTCCCTCAATGCTGTCCCTTATTGAATCAGAAAGATTAGGCTTGGAAGCTTTTGTAAAGAGGGAAATTACATCGACTCCATCTTGAACATTCCTGAAAGAAAACAATTATATGCAAACAACTTCTAGCTTCGGTAAGTAATGTCTTTTGAGCTGGTTTGAGCGGGTTAAAACAGAATTAGCTTCATTGACAACACCCATAATCGACTTATTGACAAAGTTGCGTTTTTCAAAAAACTTAGATGGCTTTTCACTGCATTCAGGTTATCTAGCTTTAGACCTAATGATAATCCCCTCCATTTTTGATTTAAGAAGATCCACTAGTTTCGCCTGCTTAGCATTTGAAAATATCTACAGAGGTAGCATCGCCCCTGGAAATTTTATTTTGACAGAAAACCAGTTTCTTTTTCCGATGTGGACTTGGTCTTAGTAGATTCTTTCTTCTTCCATGCGGAATAGGAAATCGTCTTACCACTAATTTTCATAAGCGACATTTCAAAGAAAACCTGATCGTTGATAGTAAGCTGAATATCTTTGGGTGGATATTTCTGAGGTTAGATTGTTAATAAGGAGAGGCGACATATTCTTTCAACAGCTCACTAGCGGTGTCCTTAAAACCCTTCATCAAACGGCTGAGCCATGATTTTCATGACACAATTAGCATTTCTTTTTGTTAATTACTTCTCTTACGAATAAAGTAGAATGCCTTTTTTCTTGACTTCCTCCATTATACAATTGAGAAACATAATGTAAAAAATTGAGTGGCCTAGCTTATCTGGTTTACCATCTACATCCAATTCAACTGGCAGTGGTCCAAGGTTCACAGGGATTTCCCCATTGACTTGTGTTGAAAAAAATGCCTTAGCATACATCTACATGCTGGATAATTGAAAATGCCAGGCAGGCTTGTCTGTCAACATATAACCTTACCGGACTTGATGGTGCCAGCTGGCGGGCTTCACCAAAGCTTCCAAAAAGGTATTTACTATTTTAGTCAGGGGTGGATGGGTGCTTTTGTTTTGACTTTGTGAATGGGGCGTGAATTGATTTTTGTTTCTTTCTCTTTTTTTCTGAGTGATACTGATAGGCCTCTAGTGGAATCGTTTAGGGCGCTGGGGGTATGATTACAACCTCTATACCATCTCAAAGGTGTTGGGGATGCTCATAGTCCATTATGCAGCAATAAATCTCCGTGTGTGTAGTGTATTAGTGTGTGTTATAGTGTGCCATGATTTCCATGGCTCGCCTAATGCATAGCGTTTTGTGTACGGGATTACACTTAAGGAGACAAGTGAGAGAAACAATATTGAAATGTATTTTGTTCTCCATAGTGGCTCATTATTAAGGCCTCGTCTGAATATTATTTGCATACTGAGATAAATGAAATGGCATTTCATGGACTCCGTAGCAGTTAAAGGATTTCGAGGTAACGAAATAATATTTCGAAATAATCTATTTGCCCTACAGACCTGTTTCGATGCATAAGGTTTACATATAAACTATGTTAGTTTTATTTTTTACATCTGTTTAACAACAAAACAAAACAAAATGCCATCTTGGATCTACTTGAACTCTTGACTCGGGAACACGCTCAGAAAGTAAAGAAAGTTGCCAAATTCAGGAAACTTTTTTGACCTGGGAATCGAATGGCCATACCCTGCCTTCATATTCGTAATACTTATTCTGTATCTTTGTAGATAGGAAGCGTCCTACTTAGTTAATATCGCATTTTAGTACACCCCCACTTGACTGGTCTCAGACTAATCAGAAGCAAACATTATCGAATGATGATTTACCTCTAACAAGTAACCTCATGAGCGCCTGTTTGCCTCCATTGCGAACAGCAGCTCCATGAACCTCGTATGTTCCAGCATCGCGTTTGCTACTTGCTCCCTTGATATTATAATAAAGAATGCCATTGTGAGCGCCGTGAGGATTGCTGCTATCTTTTCTCCAACGAGTAGCTATCAAGCCCTCAGTAGTAACTTCTAGACGTACATCATCCCCTGAGTTTACCGTCTGGCTTATGGTAGTTGGCAGAAAGTCAGCTGAAGAAGAGCAGTACAAAAGTAAGAAATGTGTAGGGCCTACAGGTCAGTGGCGTAACCAGATATAAATGGTTGTGTACGTATAAAGAATTCCACAAATTACGCGGCGGGGTGGGGGGGGGGTGGGCTCGCTCAGAGCCTTAGCCCCTTCCTTCCACGGTGATCGAAATTGAAAAAGACAAGCATAAATGAATGTATAGGGTAAAAATACCCCCTCCCCCAATACAAAATAATACCACCAAAACGTTCCCTCTTGTTCCGCCCCCATTCCAAATGATGTTTGGTTTAGTTACAAATGCTAAAGGTCATTACAGCATTCGAGACTATATAAAGAAAATCACAAGTTGTATTACAAATTTCGCAGATTCGTTTTTATTTTCCCCCATTCATTTTACTTTCACATCAGCTTCATCAAACGGGTAAGTTCAGCGCACAACTCACTACTTACCTTCAGTGCTCATAATAACGGTGCCAATGCTAGTCGATACACCTCCAGTCATTGCCGCTACACAAGCATATACACCAATTCTTGAGACCTTGCCAGATGCCGGCATCTGTAGAACAGAGACTGAAACATCGCCGTCCACAGCCGTTGTTTTCAGAGTGCTTTCGTCTGGTAGTCTTCGGTCTTTTGTGTCGGTACTTCCAGTTGTGTAAGTGTATTGAGTACGCGCAATAGAAAGACTTCTGCCGGCCAAGTTGACAAAGAATCCAGCGATGAAGGTGTCCTCTGCATCAAGCGAGACTCTTGGCTTAGTTACGCAAGTGAAATCGTCTACGGCAAACACACCTATGACATCAAACATGATAGTTTTATTTTCCGTCCATTCCGTCCAATGGTAATCTGTTGTAGTTGATCCTCTTTATAGTGGTTTGGGTAAGGGGCTCAATTGAAACGTTATTTTCACTAACATGATTGTTTATTATCATGTTTTTCTGTATATTGATTTTGTTTTAAGCCAAGGCTAATACTGATGATTATTAACATTATACCGTCATCTTTTTGCAGATTTGGATTAGGTCATTTTGTGCCTACTGATTAAACATCAATAATACCCCGTTCACACAGCCCTGCGACCGTGCTAGGTTCCCACTATCACAATTTACGCCACGATTGAAATTGTGTTCTTAATCGTCGAGTAATCGTGATGATCCTATCAGATCTTATTTTCTACGATCAACACGATTGCCACGACTTACCTCAAGATCTGATAAGATCTGATAGGATCATCACGATTACTCCATGATTAAGACCACGATTTCAATCGTGGCCGAATCGTGATTATGGGAGCCTAGCATAAGCATGGCACAGTTGCCACGTGTGATGTACCTTCAAGAGGGGTCAATATAACGTTTTATTTTAAAAACGTGTTTCCTGTGTAGCAGGTTATGGTATATTTTAAATATTAGAAAGAGAGTGAAAAAAATGCCATTTAATTGTTGTTTTTACTAAAGCAACTCTCCTTCGGATAGTTATTTCTAGAATACCGTGTGGCACAAGCCCTTGGTCATATCATCGTTAAACCGTTAAATACTTGACACTTTTATGCATAATATGTATGAAGATGACTACAAAATATCTATTTAATCTAGACAAATAGTAAAACAAAAATACGAATGACGGCTTCTCAATTGCACACAGAGTGTTAAAATAACGCAATATGTTAAACATACAAATTTTAATCAGGACTGTTCCACAAATAAAATTAAGCAACGCTTAATGAAACTGATTGATGGATATTGGAAGCTGTTCACTTCAATGGAGGCATGATTAAAAGTTAATGTACGAAGCATTTCATGCGGTTGTTAAAAATGGAGCAGGTGAGAAAATTTCCCCGCGTTTCCCCTCGACTGGTTCCATCCTAAACTCGGTAAAATATGGGTAGTACAACTTGTACAAAACGATGCAGGGAGAGAAACCTTGCGCTGGACATGCAAAGGGTATAGTAAAAATGCGAATACTTTTGTAATCAATGTGCAAGAAAAGTACACGAGTTCTACTTATTATTACACAAAGAAGCAACGTAGGGCAACGTGGTATGCCCAGCAACAAAATATAAAGAGCGGCTCAAAGATACTCCTAATATTTTAACTATTAACTATTAACTATTCTTGACAAAGTAGACATCAAGTTTTACTTCTTATTACATAAGGAAGCAACGGATGGCAAATTGGTTTGCCTCAAAAGAAAACTCAATGCTTGTTCACAGATGGAACATGTCATATCGTGTTTCTTATCTGGAAATTGTACACATTTGATACACAGAGTAGTTAAAAAGAATATACAGTTTAAATACACTTAAAACATGACATGCAAGTATTAAATAAGTAAAGTTGTGTTTCAAATGTTTTGGTTAAGTAAAAACCATAGCGAATAGTTTACTACTTAACAATAGATATTCAACTAACCCAGCTAACACAATACGTTGTTACAACGTTGCACAACGTTGTGATAAGGTGGCAATTTGGTCGATGGGATGACAACGTTTTGACTACGTTGCAAGAACGTCAGAACTTAACATGATCTTCAATTAATGTTGTACATTGGTTGCATGTTGGTAATCTATGCAACGTTACCGAAAGGTTTTATACCTAACGTGTTCACAACATTGTATTTTGATATTATTACAACGTGGTATCTAAGTTAAGGCAACAACGTTGTCGATAAGTCATATTTTGGTCTCAACAAAACGTAGTAATTTTGTTGCGACAAGCACGTTGTCTGCACGTTGCATTGTGGTTTTATCAAAACGTCACAATTAATTCGCGGCGGTCACGTTGTCTTGACGTTGTATTTTGGTATTATTATAACGTAGCATTTAAGTTGTGGCAGTCACGTTGTCTACACGTTGTAATTTGCTAACATTAAAATGTAGCAATTATGTTGTGACTAGCACGTTGTCTGCACGTTGCATTTTGGTTTTATCAAAACGTTATAATTAAATCGCGGCGGTCACGTTGTCTTGACGTTGTATTTTAGTATTATTATAACGTAGCATTTAAGTTGTGGCAGTAACGTTGTTTACACGTTGTTTTTTGGTAACATTAAAACGTAGCAATTATGTTGTGAAGAGCACGTTGTCTGCACATTGTATTTTGGTTTTATCAAAACGTCATATTTAAATCGCGGCGGTCACGTTGTCTTGACGTTATATTTTGGTGTTATAAAACGTAGCATTTAAGTTGTGACAGTCACGTTGTCTACACAATGTATTTTGGTAACATTAAAACGTAATATTTAAGTTTCGGCTGTATGTTGTCTTGTCGTTGTATTTTGGTTTTGCACACAAAAGTAGCCTACTGTTAAAGTTGTGACAGCCCGTTGTCTTAATCTTCAAACGCATATTGTAACTATCATCTTGTAGATTTATCACAACGTAGTATCTTTGTTTTTACCATCACGCTGTGACATATTGTATTTTAGTTTAATTACAACGTACAAATAATAGTATTTATGTTTGACTATGATATCGTTTGGCGTTGTATTTTAGTTTGTATTGGCGATGTTTAGACCATTTTGTTGAATAGTTCAAGCAGCTCGTTTGAATGGTTTTGGAGGACATGGTAGTCCTAATGTTTGACATCGCAAACATGTTTTTGTTCTCAATTTAGTTTTTTATTAATATCGGTTGTCATAAATAAGGCACTTGAGGAGCGGCATTTCTATCAGATTTGCATTTAATGATGAATCTGAACAGTACTAATCATTAATTGCATTTAATTGAGCTTATTGTGTCAAGCAGCAGTGCGCTGGTGAGGGGTGAGATTCGATTCTACCCCCCCCCCCCTCCCAACCACCACCACCACCACCACCACCTGTACAGCGGCATTCCAAGCTGTAGATATAATTTTCTAGAGAAACATTTACCCTTGATAGGATTTTCTATCCTCACTTAGGCCGTTTTGTCCCCCACTAAAAACTTCCTCTAAAACCATTGTGTTAAATAGTTCAAGCAGATCGTTGGGATGGTTTCGGAGGACATTTATTAGCTAACAACATTGGTAGGCCTAATGTTTGTCATCACGAACAATGTTTGTTCTCAATTTAGTTTTTTATATCGGTTGTCATCAATAGAATAGGCACTTGAGGAGCGGCCTCCCTATCAAATAGGCATTTAATTATCAATCTGAACAAACCATTAATTGCATTTAATTGACTTTATTATGTCAAGCAGCAGTGCGACGGTCTAGGGAGAGATTTGAGTCTACCCCCCCCCCTACCTGTACAGCGGCATTCCAAGCTGTAGATAGAATCTTCTATAGAGAAACATTTACCCTTGATAGGATTTTCTATATTACTTAGGCCGTTTTCTAAAACTATTGTGTTGAATAGTTCAAGCAGCTCGTTGGGATGGTTTTGGAGGACATTTATAAGCTAACAACTATTGGTAGGCCTAATGTTTGACATCGCAAACAATGTTTGTTCTAAATTTAGTTTTGAATATCGGTTGTCATAAATAAAATAGGCACTTGAGGAGCGGCCTTGCTATCACATTGGCATTTAATGATCAATCTGAACAGTTAATACTAATCATTAATTGCATTTAATTGAGCTTATTGTGTCAAGCAGCAGTGCACCGGTCTGGGGAGATATTCGATTCTTCGCACCCCCCCCCGACCACCTGTACAGCGGCATTCCAAACCGTACTTAGAATCTTCTAGAGAAACATTTACACTTGATAGGATTTTCTATCTACACTTAGGCCGTTTTGTTCCCAGCTAAAAACTTCCTCTAAAACCAAATTTGTTCCTAAATTTCAAAGACACTTTCAAATTTTGAAGTACTTTAGTGTACCACTAAGTA
Source organism: Pycnopodia helianthoides (assembly GCA_032158295.1). NCBI lineage: Eukaryota > Metazoa > Echinodermata > Asteroidea > Forcipulatida > Asteriidae > Pycnopodia > Pycnopodia helianthoides. The sequence continues at coordinate 33,380 of JASTWB010000060.1, forward strand.
TGTTTTGTTTCAGTTTTGAAGAAAAAAGAAAGACATACGTTTCCGCTCAACCTGCCGCATTGACCAGCGTGCGGAATGCTGCATATCTAGTAAAAATTAATTTGACAACGTCATGACAACGTAAATCTCACATATGCAAAATTTGTAGATTGGGCTTAGAAGTTGTACAATACATACAAACAATTTCACGAAATTTGCCAAATTTATGAACTAGGTGTACTGGTTTCTTCTTGTACTTGTCTAAACTAACAGAGGAAAATATGGATAAATCTAATTCAGTAACTAAACATGTAATTTTAGTTCAGAAATATTAATTAAATGGAAACAATTACAAAAATATATACCCCCGTGATTGCAAAAGTCAGGAAATTGGTCTGTATATATAGTACATGCTGTACGATGTATAGTATACAGGTACAGTGAAGTCCGGTTACGACAACGCGTAGTAGGGACCTACCTTGGTAAGTTTGTAAAAGTAATTCATTGATCATGTTGACATATCACTTAACAAAATTATTCATGAAATGATTGTATAATTAATCGATATAGCAATCAATAAATAAGATAGGGCTGACGTTGTGACAACGTTCACGGTACTGAAAAAAAATACATTGTTGTAACATTCTTTTTAATTGATTATTTACAACATTGCAACGTTGTGTATACGTGCCAACAACGTCGTTGTTTCGTTGCATCATTACGTTCTAAAGACGTACAGGGGAGTCGACAAAGATTCGTTGCTACAACGTTACTTTGATAACTATATAACAACCAAACAAACACGCTCTGAGAACGTTGTTGCAACGTTAAATATAAGTTGTAATAAGGTCACTGGAAACGTGTCTTAAACGTACCAACAACGTGGTTGTTACGTTGCGTCATTACGTACGGAAGACGTATAGGGGAGTCGACAAAGTTCCGTAGCTACAACGTTATATTAATAACGTTACTTACACCAAAGTCTGACTTCATTACAACGTTGAGAAAACGTCAAACTGTTAGCTGGGAACACAAATATGATACAATGTCGACACATGACGTTGAACCGACGGCATTTCTGCACAGGATGCCCACGTCAAACGAACACATCTCGTGTTGGTCAATTAACGGCAGAACCGATAACCAAAGTCAAGAAAACACAACATCTGAAGGAGTGATATCTAACTCAATTTGATACTTCTACTTGTGTAGCTTAAGGATACGTGTGCGCCTGCGCACCAAACTTAGCCAACCAGTTGGTATTGCTCCCATGGTAGGCCGAGAGCATTATTAAACCGTTAGCTCATAACAAGCTGATTTGTTCAGGAGAGGTCCAGTAATAATAAGCCCTGTCATAATTTTGCAACCATGCATGTTGTTAATACAAATAAAAGGTGTAAATATATGTTTTGAGGCAAAAGAAAACTGATAGAATCATTATTTTGATATTTTTAAGACTCATAAGTTTCTAAAATCAAGATGGCGCTCCAAAAAGGCGTCCAAAATGGCCACCATTTGAAAATCTTATCATAAATTTGCAACCAAACATATTGTAAATACAAATAAAGGGTCTAAATATATGTTTTGAGGCACAAGGAATCTGATGTTTATAGAGGGAAAAGTTAAATAATACATGTAGCCGTGTGCAAACAAGTCAAGGAATGAGACCAGTGTGACCACGAAAAACATTTTTGATGGCTTTTGATTTATGCATCATATATATATATGTTTTAATCCATGACATGCACAAAAAGTAGTAGGGCTTGAAACGCACTCATAATGTAAACACATATTGACGTTTTGTCAGTTATGAAGCTTCTCCCAGTGTCGAGTGTTTGAGGCGTAATGTGCAGTACAAAAAAAGAAAGAAAAAAAAAAAAAAAAAAAAAAAAAAAAAAAAAAAAAAAAAAAAAAAAAACCTTAAGCTGTTCAAAAAGAGAGAGCGCACTTACAAAACAGAACTTAACGAAGCAGTAACAATGTTCAATAGCTCATTAAATAATTTAACAACCGCGCCTGTGTTCATATAATGTTCACAAATCTTGTAAGCTGAGTGTAAGATTCCTACATGGAGATGGTGGAGATTCTGCTAAACTTCATCAGGGCTCAGATGGACGGAAACTGGATCCTGTTTATCTCGCAGACATGAAACTCCTCCAGAAGATAGCTCGCCATCATAGAAAAGGGCAAGGATTATTTGTAAAGATCTGAGATAGTAACAGGCGGTGGGTTCCTTGATGTTACAGATGCCAGGTCCACAAGGAGAGATGATGTAAAACTTGTAAAAAATGGCGTCTGACAAGAGATCAGCTTTGTTCTCATCCAAGGCAATGAATTGGCCCCAAACCTGTGGCTTTTTCTTTCCCACTTGCTTTGATCAAGTCACTTACCATCTCATTTGGTGCAATGTCTCTGGTTGCCAATGGTACCAGAGGTATCTCTTTAACATTATCAGAGTCGGTGTCGTCGTCTTCTTAGCCAAGGTGGGGTTTATTCGGAACACATCAAATCTTGTAAGCTGTGTGGTAAGCTTCCTAACGTCATCAACAACTTGATTTGTGCAAGGAAGGCTAATAGAGCTGGTGAAAGTGGTTTCTTCCTCATCATCTTCCAAATTGAAGAGAGATCTTATGTCTTGTGTGATGCGTGATCGCTCGGACCATGTGATACAATTTTTTCCCCTGGCTTGATTATTTCTCGTAATTTCATTTATGTCATTCTGCATTTTGCATGACCTGTTCATCCTCTCAGTTGCGTGATCAGTGGGAACCTGGTTGAACCACTTTGTTCGCTTCACACACAAACATTCCATTACTGAATACTGCATAAACCTCTGGTGCTGTCTTCTCAATGAGTTTCATATCTGCGAGATAAGCAGGTCCAAACCGGTCATGGTTGCTGTGGTCGTCGATGGTGCGATGGTGAGCCACGGTTGTATTGCTGAAAAAAGCTTCTAAAATCTTACAGCTGGCCAACTGCTTCGTAAAGTTCTGCTCTGTGATTGCCATCCCTCTTTTTGAATTGCTCAACCACACTTTGGGCAAGTTTTTCAACCAGCCAAGATTTAGGCATAGACCATTCGATGTGCAACAGAGCCTGGTAGGTCGGTTGGTGTCCTCTAACAGCCTTTACAAAAAATGTCCCATGGGATCCCATGAGATCCCTACGGAATCTCATGGGAATCAGGTTTGTTCCCATTGAGTCATTGGTGTTGGAACACCATGGGAACACCATGGGTTCTGATTCGATCTCATTGAGTCATTGGTGTTCCCATGGAAATCCCATGGGAACACCATGGGTTCTGGTTTGTTCCCATTGAGTCATTGTGTTGGAACACCATGGGAACACCATGGGTTCTAATTCGATCTCATGGAGTCATTGGTGTTCCCATGGAAATCCCATGGGAACACCATGGGTTCTGATCTGTTCCCATTGAGTCATTGGTGTTCCCATGGGAATCCCATGGGAGGACCATGGGATTCTGATTTGTTCCCATTGAACCCCATGGTGTATCCCATGGGAACACCATTGGAACACCATGGGCTTCTGATTTGTTCCCATTAAGTCATTGGTGTTCCCATGGGGATCCCGAGTTTTAGTTTTACTATACAAAGTAACTTGTCATTAGACTGAGGAGGTATGCATACTAGTTGTATGAGTAAAAGAATCAATAATCTGAAAAAAAAAAAATGACATATGGATATGTGTACTTATTCCATAGTAAGCAGTCACTGCATATTCAAAGCAGTAAAAGGACTGCTCAAGTTTATTTAACACAAATATAGCATAGTGCTGCCGCTTGGTGGCGCTATACATCTTTGATTAAGATCAGCACCCTGACTTCGCGTAAGTAATTTGAACACCTATGTGGTTAGAGCCCCTTCTCTTCCACAATGAGTCATCAGTTTGAAATAAAAACTGAACACTTTTACAACCGACGTTTGTTGCTGATGTAGACGTACTGTCATGACTGTCGTGACTTGCTGATGTTAGTGTAAATTCCCATTTAGAAGTAGGACTAGGAGGTCCTTGAGGGCAATTTAATTTTTAAAGCTGAGAGTGTGAAACTGAAATGCTGATCAGATTTGAATTTGACAGTAAACTCAACAAGAACAAGAAAGAATCATCGGTGATTTAGCATGATAAGGATCGTTGTCACGTTTGTGTGTTGTGTGATCAGAACTGAAATAGCATGATTTGGTAAGTGTTTTGTTTAAAACGTGATTTTAAGTATAATTTTCATGTAACAATGTACATGTACAAGTACTTTTGGTATGTCAGGTTGGTGTATGTAAAGTAGTTCTACTTCTAGCTAGTTTGTACCTAAACTTTAAAAATTAAAGCATGTCTACCCATCAAAATCCAGGATTTTTCATCAATAGGCTAAACGGACATTATTATTAATCATCATACATGTAATATGTAATTGATAGTAAGTTAGTAAATCATACTCAGTTTGGAGTTTGGTCTTAAGTTTGGCTGTATTAATTTGAATACAAATTAAAATTAATTAACAAAATTAGTTATATTCAATAACAAGTTCATGGCCACATGGTTTGGGCTTGGCACTGATAAGTTATCTTGCTATGACTGTATCATCGCAGACCGCATACATGTAGGCCCTAGTTGTGCAAACCATATAGTTTGGGCAAATGTTTTAATTTTTCTTTCAAATATTTTTCCTACTTCTTCCTTTATAGTTCTTCGTGCTTCTCTTTCTGAGGAATGTGACTAAATCATCATCACCATCAACAATCAACAGAAGCCTAGCACAGGAGCATGGTGGCATTTCTCACAACACCGACATTGGGTTTGGGCTACATGCCTAAGATAAACATTCCAAAAAAGAGATTAATCTTGTGGTGTTGCAACTTCCACGACTTACTGTCCTCTTCAATCACCATTATAATAAAACTACTTCTTCCTAAGTTTAAAACGTAAATAAAACTGCAGTACAATTGCCCTTATAATAAAGTAAAATGAGATTGACAAAAAGTTTTTTTTTTTTATATATTTTTTTCATAGTATTACTACAAAATTATTTTGCACATTAAAACTATGGCAACTCGGCCAAAACACTAAAATCCTGCATGGGACCCCATTGGATCCTTTATGGGACCCCATGTGATCCTTTATGCAAACCCATGGGATCCTCCATGCATGGGGCCCCACGGGATTCTTCATGGGATCCCTATGGGATCCTCTATGGGACACCATGGGATCCTCATGAGATCCTCCATGGGACCCCATGGGATCCCATGGGATATTTTTACAGATTTCCCATGGGATATCCCCATGGGTTCATAATGTCCAATTCACCATGGGAATCCCATGGGAAAATTTCACATGGGATTTCCATGGGACATTTTTGTAAGGGAGCGTGATAGGCTTTGACTGGAAGCATGGTCTCAGTCCTGTTGTTTGCATAAACACCTGACTCTTTCCACAGGTCATAAAGCCAAGCACTTTCCATGTGTTGGTCACTAGCCTCCAGGGAAGCAGACATGGAGTCCTCCCTTGAGAAAAAATTACGTTCTCAAACTTTGGATTTGCTCATTTCAGTTCATTTTCTTTGCTGTATAGTGTCTCCATAGTTACTATACAGTTAAAATGTAATTAAACAACTTGAGTCTACTAACTCTTAACAGATCAAAAGAAACTGAGGGCTGGTGTCTTCAGATTTAGCCATGCACATTTGTCAGAGGGCGTTCAGTATAGTACTCTGATCAAAAGAATGGATTTGTAAGTGGCAATGTGGCCCTTAATGTCTGTGCTAACCGGACACTCAAAGGTTACTGGTCTTGGCAATTGCTAGGCAACAGAAGTACTAATGCTGTCCTGTTTATGTAAGAGAAGTGGCCTCTGAGTGCCTGGTTACTAACTCTTAAGCTGGCTTTGAATCATGTCAAGCCACATTATGTTACAACATGTAGCTTAAAAGCATTACATTTTTAACTGCACGATACCCCCTTGTGTATGAAACAGCTATAAATTGGGATAAAGTCACTGTTTGATGCAAAAATGTTCAACATTTTAATTTATCATTGTCCTTTGGGTTTGATGACTGTGTAGGAGTCTGAAAACGTTCACTTGGAAAGATTGGGAGTACAAACAACTTTGATATCAGACATACAGTTTTTGAGCACCATGTCAAACTATAAACCCACTACGGTGTATGCATTCAAATGTACTGCGTGAAAAACATACCTTCTTGTCTCATTACACCATACAAACAGGTGTGAAATTGATTTGTGTTTTATTAAAAACTGCCTGGGTATATTAACCTTCAGAAAAAAAGTTGTTTGAAACAAATATATGCACCCTTGAGATAGGGAGTGCAAACTTATTCGGTATACTCAAGATATCCACTTTTTGAGAAAATCACACTTTTAGTTTTCATTTTACTATACATTTGTGTACAATATAAAAGATTAACCCTTAGTTTTTGAGGCTTGGTATGTCAATATGATGATAAAAAAAACATTTTATAGATAGAGCTACTACTTGGGGTCAAATTTGGTGCAAAATCCAAAAATACCAATTTGACCTTTGTTGACCTTTTCTGACCTCAACATTACCTTAAAATTCAAAATTAAGGGTGGCATCCACCCTAATCGTCTTCCCCTTGCTATTAACAATAGATCTAGCATGGATGCCGGCCATTAACAAACTATGCCGTCCAAAGTCTAATTTTACACTTTGGCTGGCCTACTATAGTATGACCTTTAGAGTTGACGCAGCGTTTACACGTATATCTGTTGACTCCAACATTGGTAAGCATGACACAGTCGCCACGTGTGATGTACCTCCAAGAGGGGTCAATTTAACTTTTTTATTTAAAAATGTGCTACCTTTGAAGCAAGTTACGGTATATTTTAAATAGAAAAAGAGTGATAAAAACATGACATGTAATTGTTGTTTTGACTAAAGCACCTCCCCTTTGGATAGTTATTTTGAGAATGCCGTGTGACACAGGCCCTTGGTCATATCACCCGTAAAACCGTTAAATACTTGACACGTTTAACATGTATGGTGATGAACAATTTACAAGTAATTAATCTAATGATAGAGAAATAAATAATAATACAAATGAAGGCTTCTTATCTGCACACAGAATGTCAAAACAACGCAATAAGTTAAAAAAAAAAAAAAAAAAAAGGGCGAATCTCTAAGCATGTAAAGTTAGAGTGCGGCACAAAGCCCCAGCCCGCCCGCGATATTTTCCCCCGCTCAGTTGCGGAAGAACCAACAGGGGGCGCTGTTTGGGAGAATTTCGGCATGAACAAGATACGAATAATGCATGTTTTGCTGTTGCGCGCTGTCAGCATCGCTAGCTCCCCGACGATCGTACGGCGCTGATAATGACGACATGCTTTTTGTCTCGTGTTACGTTAGTGTATAATTAATGAGTTTAAAATAATAATGTGCGTGATTCACCATTCAAGCAGTAATGCTCGTACTCTGCGGGTAAAGTCTTTTAGATGGATATGTCTATCTGTTATGAACCAGTAAAATTGGTGTCACGGAAAACCTTGCAAGCACGTTGTTCTTCACACTCACAGTCCCACCTATGATGAAGCTGTTTGCCAAAGCAAAGTATTACAGTAACTACATGCAGGGGGTCAGGGATACACTTGACAATAATGCTTGTAACTGATTATGTTTCTTTTTTGTGATGGTGTATTTCTCCTCCACCGACATTTTTTTATAAATAAATGAGGTGAAAGCGTTAGTCCTACGTGTATTATCAGTTATGTACAAAAATTACATCGAGTGGCAGTATTGGATGGCAATTTCCATAGCGGAAAAGTCAATGACTTGGACGCTTGAAAAAGAGCGCATACAAATTGACATGAACGTTAAAATCTACTGACCTGAAACCTAATGTCATGAACGCTTTGTATCGTGGAATGTATGCAAAGGAATACATCACATGTATATGACAAAACAAAACAACAACAAAGCATGTTCTTGAATCATGCACGGGTCCATTTTTCACTAAGACGAGCGCCTCATCAGCCACTATACGTTTCACGAGTCAAGACAAACGCCTGTCATTATCAGCGCCTTGCGATCATCATTAAAGCTAGCGATGCTGACAGCGCGCGCACAACAGCTAAACATGCATTATTCTTGATCTCTTTCATCTCGAAAACCCTTGCAAATAACGCCCCTTTTGGTTCTGCTGCAACTGAGCGTTGGAAAAAAAATATATCGCAGGTCTATTTTTCCCCCGCTAAGTTGCGGCAGAACCAACAGGGGGCGCTGTTTGCGAGGGTACACGTATGCTACTTGGTACCACTTAGTTTGGTTACCAGGCGTGATTGCGCAACAACTTAACACGATCAACAAAATGGCGGATACAGTCGAGGAAAAGGGGTGAAAAGCGGCAGTCATTTCGAATGAGCTGTATTTGTTTTTCACGTATGTTTTATCAGGAAATTTTGATGGAAAATGTTAACTTACATTTCCAAAATTTGTCAATTCAATAATATTACAAGGAAAACTTGTTCTTTGTCTTGAAAATGTCACATTTTAGTACATGTCGTCGAACGTTTTCGTTTGGTTTGAGACCCATGTTGTATGGGAAAGGTCAAATTAAGACCTTGTTTTCGTGATATTTTTTAGTTTTCCCGATGGAGTGCTCTTTATGGCAATTAAAGACTTCAACAATGTCATCAGCCAGAGAACGAGTGAATGGAAATTCGTAATGAGGAGTATGGGGAGTGTTTGTTGTCTACCTTTTTCTGAATTAATTATAAACGGTATCGTCATGTGATTGCCATGTGATCGTCATGTGACATGTGACATGTGATGTGTACACCTGTGTACCTCAGTTTGGCAACAATGTATTTAACAACAATCGTGGCAATTGTCAAAATACATGTAAATATACTCTCAGCACTGTCTGTACCTCAAGTGGTAACTGCATTGTTGGGAACTATACATGTTGCATCAAAATAATGAACTTGAAGTACTACCTCATCTGACTACACCATTGATTCTTATTCAGTTTTATAATAATCGCTGTAATCATTTAACAATGTTTAAGACCAAATACAACCCTGCATCAAACCATAACCTACACCTCATAGTCATAGTCTGAGGACTTGAGCTTTTTCTGGCACAGCCTTTCCACAGATATTTTACAGTTTTGAACAATCAAAACACACATAGAATTTGTCACAATTTTGTCCATTATCAATCCGCTATGGGGATTTTGTACCACGTAATTTTGTGGCCATATGTTTCTGTAGTTTCCCATTTGCATCTTATTGGTAATTGAAATTTATACATGACATATTTAAATTTTAAAACAAATCACATTTATTAGAAAGCTATGCAAAGACAGTGATTAGACACTCATATCTCATTTTGTTTACACAGGGTTTGTTTGAATCCACTGAGTGGACAACACTGACTAAAGAATGGCCATTTCATCTTGAAGACCTCTGATATCATTTTGGATGTTGTTGAACCTATGGATGGACTCACCACCTTGTTCACCATGGGAACCAAGACCTACTTTCCACTCTGAGATCCAAGGTATGACATGCTCTTCTAGAAGATGCATTTTAGGTGTTATGCTTTCACCCGAGAAATTGGTGAGGAAGAAATCCATGTAGGTCTTTGATACAACAATCTGCACCCAAAACACATAAAGGATGTAGCTTACATCAAAGCCTTTAAACCTTCCCTGAACCAGGATGGGGGCCGTTACAAATTCTTTGACACTGTGTTGGGAGTAAGCAAGGGCGTCGATGGGTGGGGGACGGGGGGGACATGTCCCCCCCACTTTTTAGACTGGGGGGGGGGGGGACACAGCATATCAGATGTGTCCCCCCCCCACACTTTTTGATTGACTGTTCATCAGAAATATGCAACAAAATATAAAAATATACACCATTTCCTTGATTCAATATTTCATTCCATTTTTCCTTGATTCAATATTTCATTTCAATTTTTGTTAAAATAAAAGAATATCGAACATTAAACGGAAAAATGTTTTCTTCACTTTCTTTTTTGGCTCTGATGAACCACGCTCAGAATGGTATTTTGGGCCTATTTCCATTTCTATAATACAAACAATAACCGACAAGTTTCGTCCAAGATATAAACGCCAAAATTCCGCTTACATACCTTGTTACACAATGCACAAAATGTAGTGCATTTTGGGCCATGACAAGATTTGTCGAAGAAGCAGTGTTTTTTCGAAGACACACGATACACACCAGACTCTGGAAGCACATTAAAATTGATAATTCTTTTCAGTGACACCGACATGTGTCTTCCCTTCACTCCCTCTGGCTGCCAATCTATCTTTGCTAGCACCGAATCTGGTTCCGAATTTCCCGCTCAACGGTGCATTTCACTCAAGTTCATTTTAGCAGTCTCCTCTTCACACAAACCATCCTTTCCAGACTCCACCCCTACCAACACCTGTTCCCCTTCTGGTTTTGCCCTTTAACCTAACCACAAACCCCCCTTCCCTCTTAAGAACTACACATATCGCCTAGGAACATTACATAATTGGTAGGAACAAACTTGTAAAATATACTTTTTGATCACAGATTTACATAAAACTTACAAAGTCTATTGATGATGATAGTAGAAAACATCCCTTAAAGTATTTCTGTCTGAAATCCCATAAATTGATGAGAAATGAATAAACTAATTTTCCGATTGGAGTTTATTGCTCAGTGAGCGTTTTATTCATTTGTTGAATCTATATGATTTCATGTGTAATCGGTTTTTCACTATTTTCTCGTGACCCAGATGGCCGATCGATCTCAAACAGGTTGGTCAGTTTATGTATATGGTGGATTACATAAAGTGCTTACACTGCCAGCAACTGTTTTGTTAGAAAAACCAATTAGTGTAATGTTCCTTTAAAGCTTTTGTTTCCATACATGATTCTCCTTTAACAAGGGAAGAATTTTATAAATTATAGCTTTTTGAACACTTTGAGTGAGCTCCGGTACTACTATGTTGTGTGCTAGTCTTCTAAAAACACTCTGTATGATGCTTATATACAAAACCATCAAAATGTTTTTTTTGCGGGCACACTAGTCTCATGATCTGTTTACACGAGGCTACATGTATGATTCACTTTTCCCCTGCACACAAACAAAATATCAGTTAAAACAAAAGAAAAACGAAAAATTGTTCATGACTTACTCGCCGGTCCCCCCTACTTTTCAGTAGCAATCGACGCCCTTGGGAGTAAGGTCACAATTCAACACCCGATTCATCATGCTGATGAAGACCATGAAGCATGGTTTACTCAGGAATATCGATACTCAGTACTTCCCTAAAAAGTCCTATGAAAAAAGACCACTGAGATTGCCCAGTAGCTAGAGGCAGTTTGAATCCTACATAGGATTCGAACTGCCTCTAGCTACTGGTCACAACTTTTGGATCCGAACTGCCTCGAGCTACCAGGCTCTCTGTTGTCCGGTGGTGAGACATCTGCTCTGGAGTCGCAGTCGTTGGTTCAAATCCAACCTGTATAATATGCCTGTGGATTGTTTTTACAGGACTCAGGAAAGTATCGGGAAAGTATTGAGTATATAGTGCTCAACACACATCAGTGTATGGGTATAGAACACGAAGAATACCCACAATAGTGTTTTAATGAAACCATTAACCTTCAAAAACAACCTATTCAAACACATAACATATTCAAAATTATGCGTGTCATGCTTCAACCTTTGGATTTCTTTGCTTTTTTTCCAGCTGAGGCCAAATCCAGCCTTCATTGGCAAGAAACTTCCACTAGGAATGCGAATCTTATTGAGAGCAATCTTATTGAGGAGTGTTTGATGATCTGCAAACTGGCATTGGTGCTGTTTTATTTCATCAGTTAACTGTGTTTGAACTGCTTCACCATGGCAACCACTCATAATCTGTCTGGCCTTGACTAGAACACAAGTTCGATGTCGTTTTGGATATTACCATTTATTGGATATATCTTTTATTATGTGCTAGTGTACAATAGTGTTTTGGCTACTTATATTTATTTTTGCCAGAAAAGATGTTGCATTTTAGGCAACTTGAACTTAATTGATTACCATCTTTTCGAATTTAACAGAGATTTACTATATATGGACTTTGTGTAGATATTTACGGGTGTAATTACAATGTACTTACTTCTAGTTCTTTCTTTTAAATTTCAGAGAACCATATAACTGTCGTTTTAGTTTGTAAATATCCAGAATAAATTAATTTATAAACTCAATAAACTCAATAAATCTAGTTGTCACTCCCTGCGTAACCTCCACCAAATCGATTACATATGGATCACTGAGGCCCGTGACCAGGAATTATAACAAGTATTACTGTTTCTTTTTTCTTACTTTTATTTTTATTTATTTATTTATTTATTTATTTATTTATTTATTTATTTTTTATTTTATTTTATTTTATTTATTTATTTATTTTTATTTATTTATTTATTTATTTTTTTATTTTTTTTTTCGGGGGGGCAAGATTTGTGATCAGGGTGGTTACCCCTTCTGGTTACGCCACTGTCTATGAGTTGTTGTTTTTATTGGTATTTTTTTTTTCTAAAAAATGTTTTAAAATATGTAACACTACCCCTCTGCTGCTGGAAGTTGATTATAAAGATAGATTAGCTGGAAGAAAATAATACTGATGTGCAAAGTCTTTTTTATAATGTATTACCTGTCCACCCGTCTTGAAAGGCACTGTGATGCCATCAGATGAAATAGCCAACTTGCTCTACAATTTGTTTGTGCCCAGTCGTTCTGTCCCAGGTGTTAGGGGATCATTAGGCAGGTTTTGAAACAACCTAAATTTGTACATGCACCCTGGAGAACTGGTTCATGTGTGGATCTTGTTTGATCAAGGGAGACCTTGGCTTTACATGTTGTACATTCAAAACAGGCAAAGCCTCTTGAAAATAGTGAGCAGCCCTTTGGATATTTGTGAAGGGGACATCTTGCTTGCAAACTGGACAAGAAATGCTGAAGGTTACTCAAATCAAGTGAAGAAACATTTGATGCATCGCAGACAAAAATACATGATTACATTTTGTTTCCACTGGGTTTTTAAAGAAAGCTATTACACAGGGGACAAATGTGGGTGGGACAGACCAGTGTAAACCCTTCTCTATTGATCTCTGAAGAATCACTTTCATCTTCAATAGACAAGAAATGATGATCAGGGGGTTACTTGCTTGGATTTGACAGCCCTACCCCTGAGAGGCTTGGTCAACCCCCTTTGAGCTTGTTGTCTTGATAGATTACAGACCTCACATTCAATATCTGATGAATCTGGATGTTTTGCCCATGTACATGTATATGCCAGATGCACGGTTTTGTAGAAGAACAAGGTTTAGAAGCATACATGTAGATTGCACAAGGACTGTGGATGAAGTACGTTGCAGTCTTTGGTCACATCTACACCAAAAACATATTTGTTTTGAGGAACATATACACTCACTTTTTTCGGTATTTTACCGCGGATTTCTTGAATTTGGCTTTGGTTCTTCTTCCTACAGAGCATACAAATATTTTCTAAAGCTTTCCGGTGGTTTTCAGTCAAAGGGAAAGCTTAATTTGAACAAATTATGTGTTTTGTGTGGGTTAAAAAACGATACAGCAATGTTTTAAATCTACCGGGTTTCAACCCCCCCCCCGGCAAAGGAAGGCCCTCTGTTGCTGTCTTGAATGCTGTTTTTCTTTATCACAACTTTAAGCTCATAATTTATCCAGATAATTTTTTAATCTGTAGTGTAGCATAATTCATTTGATGAAGTGTTTTCCGCTTAATTTGTCTTGCGTTTTGACCTCGCTAGCAACTAAATTGCTTCTGATAAGAAGAGACTCGCACGGGCAGTTTTTGACCTGACAGGTTTCAAACTAAAAATGTACTATCTAGTAAATGGACATCGTTTTGTAGTAAATCCTTTTCCATTCACTCAAAACCACCACAGTTTTGTATTTCATTGTATAATGAATGATACATAATATTTTGTTTCTCTGAGAAAACTAAAGAACTAGTTGAAAAAATGGATTAAATAATGATTTTTAAATATTTTTTTGACGAATTATTTTGGTTCAATATTTCCTTAAAGGCCCTGTACACTATTGGTAAGATCGAAAAACACAAATGCTCACAGATTCACACGTAACTTACATGATTTAAAGTAAGTAATGGTAGAAAGGGTTTTTTAAAATATTTCTGCCTAAAATGCTATCGTTTCTGAGAACCGAGTGAAACAATAGTAGTTATCGCGCGCGATAATTAAAAAAAAAAACAGAAAACACATAAGATCTCTTTTCACTATTTTCTCGTGACCTCGATGACCAATTGAGCTCAAACTTTCACAGGTTTGTTTGTTCATGCATATGTTTAATCACACAAAATGTGGACACTGATTTTGAGCTGTTACCAAAAGTATACAATTCCTTTAAAATGTATGATTTTAAATATTGTATGTTGCTTTTTCCAATTATGGATGATTTTGTATTAAAATGTATAAACTAGCCTATTCAAATACAGCTTTTTTATGTTTAAACCGTGTAGTTTTTGGTAAAACAGCGTTTGTTTGGTCACTGCTTTCTTGAATCTTGTTTCAAAAACGTCGTCTGCTTCGCGCGGCACACTTCGGCTCTTGCTAGTATGACCTTTTGCGCATGCGTGACATGTAAACCAAGCGGTAGATATGCTAATCAGGACGAGCATACGTGGATAATGGTAAAACATTATGAATAATGCATGTTTAGCTGTTGTGCGGGCGCTGTCAGCATCGCTAGCTCTAATGTTGATTGCAAGGCGCTGATATTGACAGGCGTTTGTCTTGACTCGTGAAACGTTAGTGGCTAATGAGGCGCTCGTCTAAGTGAAAAATGAACCCGTGCAAGTAATAGGGCCGGAAACGCACTCATATTGTTCAAAAAGCTTGAAGTTTTGTCAGTTATGAAGCTTCTCCCCGTGTCGAGTGAGGAACATGTATTGAAAAAAAGAAGAATCTTTAAAACAAGTTTGAGGCGTATTGTGCAGTTCCTACAAAAAAACAAATAAACAAAAGAGGTGGGGTAGAACAATATAAAGGATTTAAAAGCCAAATGGTAACCGATGAAGTGCAGCTTATAAAACGCACACAAAGTATGTTCTAAGCCCTTTAATTTAAGGAAAAACAAACACAATTGGCTCAACATAATATCACCAGGAAATTGTTTTGTTTAGTAATTCCCCCTCACCTTCTAAAGTCCATTTCCCCCTCTCCATTTGATATATATTTTTTTTCTCACATAATGATAAAAAAAGGTTTGTTTTATTCATTGCCTATTGACTTTTAAAAGACAGAGACCTTTGTCTTCCATTAAAACAATATCCAAACAGTCATAAGATGGTTTATTACCAAAGACCACACCAATGCCATGTAACTTACATTTAACAACGTTTCTCTGCCCCTTTATATTTGGTTTCAACTTTCCCTCGGTAAATATTTATGAGGCTGTACGGGGCCTAGGCGCAATATCTTCTTTCTCTCAAACCCTTCCCTCCTTCCGTCCTCATACAATTTCACATTTCACAATACATTTCACAAAATCTCACCAATATGAGTTTTTTTAGATTCCCTGTGCTTCAAAACATACAGTTGGCCTTTTATTGGTATTTTACAACATGTTTGGTTGCAAAGTTATGATAAGATTCGAAATGGTGGCCATTTTGGACGCCATCTTGAATTTCAGGCAGAGCTCCAGGGGATTTTCGGGGACTTTTAATATGGCGTTCTAGGCACATTCCTTGACCTATCCTAACAAAATCACCTAGTTATGAGCTATATCCGGGTTTGAGCAAATAATACGACCTAATGTTCTTGGACTAAAACGACCAACACTACGGTTACTAATTAATTTGCTATTTCTGGACCAAAACGCTTTAAAACTATGCCCTGCAGAGAATTTCATTTTGAAATTAATTTACACATGGTAGTTGTAATTTAAAGAAGTTTTGTCAAATCTTCATACACCCTTGGTACGAGGTTATATATCATTGTTATCAAGCCTAATGCCCCTTCAGAGGGGATAGAATTTCGTTTTGCCTGGACAAAACAAAACAGTAGTGCTCCCCGAAATCTAAATTGTCCAAAACACATCCCGAGTATTTTTTTTTTATTATTTTTTTTTTGTTGCTTTTGTTTGTGATTTTGTTTGAATAGTTTGTGTTAATATTAGCCATTACTCCCCTCAAAATAACAAATTAAGATAAAATAAATAAAAGTAGAAAACAAAATCACAAACAAAAGCAACCGAAACAAATAATAATAAAAAAAATACTCGGGATGTGTTTTGGACAATTTAGATTTCGGGGAGCACTACTGTTTTGTTTTTGTACGAATTTCTAGCCCCTTTGAAGGGGCATTAGGCTTGATAACAATGATATATAACTTCGTACCAAGGGTGTATTAAGATTTGACAAAACTTCTTTAAATTACAACTACCATGTGTAAATTAATTTCAAAATGAAGTTCTCTGCAGTTTTAAAGCGTTTTGGTCCAGAAATAGCAAATTAATTAGTAACCGTTGTGTTGGTCGTTTTAGTCCAAGAACATTAGGTCGTATTATTTGCTCAAACCCGGATATAGCTCATAACTAGGTGATTTTGTTAGAATAGGTCAAGGAATGTGCCTAGAACGCCATATTAAAAGTCCACGAATCTTATCATAACTTTGCAACCAGACATGTTGTAAATACTAATAAAAGGCCAACTATATGTTTTAAAGCACCATGAATCTAACAAACACATCTTTGTGAGATTTTGTGAAACGTATTGTGAAATGTGAAATTGTATAAGGACGGAAGGAGGGAAGGAGGGAAGGGTTTGAGAGAAAGAAGACGTTGTGCCTAGGCCCCGTACAGCCTCATAAATCTTTACCGAGGGAAAGTTGAAACAAAAGATAAAGGGGCAGAGAAACGTTGTTAAATGTAAGTTACATGGCATTGGTGTGGTCTTTGGTAATAAACCATCATATGACTGTTTGGATAAAGGTCTCTGTCTTTTAAAAGTCAATAGACAACGAATAAAACAAACCTTTCTTTTATCCTTATGTTTGAAAAAATATATATCAAATGGAGAGGGGGGAAATGGATGAGGGGGAAGAAATAAATTACTAAACAAAACATTTTTCCGGTGATATTATGTTGAGCCAATTGTTTTTTTTTTTTTTTTTTTTTTTCTTAAATTAAAGGGCTCATATAATACTTTGTGTGCGTTTTATAAACTGCACATCATCAGTTACCATTTGGCTTTTATATCCTTTATATTTTTCTACCCCCCCCCCTTTTGTTTATTTGTTTTTTGTAGGAACTGCACACTACGCCTCAAACTTGTTTTAAAGCTTCTTCTTTTTTCAATACATGTTCCTCACTCGACACGGGGAGAAGCTTCATAACTGACAAAACTTGTTGAACATTATGAGTGCGTTTCCGGCCCTTTTACTTGCACAGGTCCATTTTTCACTTAGACGAGCGCCTCATCAGCCACTAACGTTTTACGAGTCAAGACAAACTCCTGTCATTATCAGCGCCTTGCGATCCACATTAGAGCTAGCGATGCATTATTCATAATATTTTTCCATTACCCTCGCAAACAACGCCCCCTGTTGGTTCTGCCGCAACTGAGCGGGGAAAAAATAGACCTGCGATATTTTTTCCCCCGCTCAGTTGCGGCATAACCAAAAGGGGCGCTATATTGCAATGGTTTTCGTGATGAAAGAGATCATGATTAATGCATGTTTAGCTGTTGTGCGCTGTCAGCATCGCTAGCTCTAATGTTGATCGCAAGGCGCCGATGATGACAGGAGTTTGTCTTGACTCGTAAAACGTTAGTGGCTGATGAGGCGCTCGTCTAAGTGAAAAATGAACCCGTGCATGATTCATGAACATGTTTTGTTGTTGTTTTGTTTTGTCATATACGTGTGATGTATTCTCTTGCATACATTCCACGATACAAAGCGTTTATGACATTAGGTTTCAGGTAAGTAGATTTTAAGGTTCAAAATCAATTTGTTTGAGCTGTTTTTTTCAAGCGTCCAAGTCATTGACTTTTCCGCTATGGAAATTGCCATCCAAAACTGCCACTCGATGTAATTGTTGTACATAACTGATAATACCCGTAGGCCTCATCAAAACTTCCGCTAAAACCATTGTGTTAAATAGTTCAAGCAGATCGTTGGGATGGTTTCGGAGGACATTTATTAGCTAACAACATTGGTAGGCCTAATGTTTGTCATCATGAACAATGTTTGTTCTCAATTTAGTTTTTTTTATCGGTTGTCATCAATAGAATAGGCACTTGAGGAGCGGCCTCCCTATCAAATAGGTATTTAATTATTTGAACAAACCATAAATTGTTCTTAATTGACTTTATTATGTCAAGCAGCAGTGCGACGGTCTAATGAGAGATTCTACCCCCCCCCCCCAACTACCTGTACAGCGGCATTCCAAGCTGTAGATATAATCTTCTATAGAGAAACATTTATCCTTGGTAGGATTTTCTATATTACTTAGGACGTTTTTTCAACCGCTAAAAACTTTTTTCTAAAACTATTGTGTTGAATAGTTCAAGCAGCTCGTTGGGATGGCTTTAAAGGACATTTATAAGCTAACAACTATTGGTAGGCCTAATGTTTGACATCGCAAACAATGTTTGTTCTAAATTTAGTTTTGCATATCGGTTGTCATAAATAAAATAGGCACTTGAGGAGCGGCGTTGCTATCACATTGGCATTTAATGATCAATCTGACCCAGCTAACACAATACGTTGTTACAACGTTGCACAACGTTGTGATAAGGTGGCAATTTGGTCGATGGGATGACAACGTTTTGACTACGTTGCAAGAACGTCAGAACTTAACATGATCTTCAACCAATGTTGTACATTGGTTGCATGTTGGTAATCTATGCAACGTTACCGAAAGGTTTTATACCTAACGTGTTCACAACATTGTATTTTGGTATTATTACAACGTGGTATTTAAGTTAAGGCAACAACGTTGTCGATAAGTCATATTTTGGTCTCAACAAAACGTAGTAATTTTGTTGCGACAAGCACGTTGTCTGCACGTTGCATTGTGGTTTTATCAAAACGTCACAATTAATTCGCGGCGGTCACGTTGTCTTGACGTTGTATTTTGGTATTATTATAACGTAGCATTTAAGTTGTGGCAGTCACGTTGTCTACACGTTGTAATTTGGTAACATTAAAATGTAGCAATTATGTTGTGACTAGCACGTTGTCTGCACGTTGCATTTTGGTTTTATCAAAACGTTATAATTAAATCGCGGCGGTCACGTTGTCTTGACGTTGTATTTTAGTATTATTATAACGTAGCATTTAAGTTGTGGCAGTAACGTTGTTTACACGTTGTTTTTTGGTAACATTAAAACGTAGCAATTATGTTGTGAAGAGCACGTTGTCTGCACATTGTATTTTGGTTTTATCAAAACGTCATATTTAAATCGCGGCGGTCACGTTGTCTTGACGTTATATTTTGGTGTTATAAAACGTAGCATTTAAGTTGTGACAGTCACGTTGTCTACACAATGTATTTTGGTAACATTAAAACGTAATATTTAAGTTTCGGCTGTATGTTATCTTGTCGTTGTATTTTGGTTTTGCACACAAAAGTAGCCTACTGTTAAAGTTGTGACAGCCCGTTGTCTTAATCTTCAAACGCATATTGTAACTATCATCTTGTAGATTTATCACAACGTAGTATCTTTGTTTTTACCATCACGCTGTGACATATTGTATTTTAGTTTAATTACAACGTACAAATAATAGTATTTATGTTTTGACTATGATATCGTTTGGCGTTGTATTTTAGTTTGTATTGGCGATGTTTAGACCATTTTGTTGAATAGTTCAAGCAGCTCGTTTGAATGGTTTTGGAGGACATGGTAGGCCTAATGTTTGACATCGCAAACATGTTTTTGTTCTCAATTTAGTTTTTTATTAATATCGGTTGTCATAAATTAGGCACTTGAGGAGCGGCATTTCTATCAGATTTGCATTTAATGATGAATCTGAACAGTACTAATCATTAATTGCATTTAATTGAGCTTATTGTGTCAAGCAGCAGTGCGCTGGTGAGGGGTGAGATTCGATTCTACCCCCCCCCCTCCCCACCACCACCACCACCACCTGTACAGCGGCATTCCAAGCTGTAGATAGAATCTTCTAGAGAAACATTTACCCTTGATAGGATTTTCTATCCTCACTTAGGCCGTTTTGTCCCCCACTAAAAACTTCCTCTAAAACCATTGTGTTAAATAGTTCAAGCAGATCGTTGGGATGGTTTCGGAGGACATTTATTAGCTAAAAACATTGGTAGGCCTAATGTTTGTCATCACGAACAATGTTTGTTCGCAATTCAGTTTTTTATATCGGTTGTCATCAATAGAATAGGCACTTGAGGAGCGGCCTCCCTATCAAATAGGCATTTAATTATCAATCTGAACAAACCATTAATTGCATTTAATTGACTTTATTATGTCAAGCAGCAGTGCGACGGTCTAGGGAGAGATTTGAGTCTACCCCCCCCCCCCCCCCACTACCTGTACAGCGGCATTCCAAGCTGTAGATATAATCTTCTATAAGAAAACATTTACCCTTGATAGGATTTTCTATATTACTTAGGCCGTTTGTTCACCCGCTGAAAACTTTTTCTAAAACTATTGTGTTGAATAGTTCAAGCAGCTCGTTGGGATGGTTTTTTTTATAAGCTAACAACTATTGGTAGGCCTAATGTTTGACATCGCAAACAATGTTTGTTCTAAATTTAGTTTTGAATATCGGTTGTCATAAATAAAATAGGCACTTGAGGAGCAGCCTTGCTATCACATTGGCATTTAATGATCAATCTGAACAGTTAATACTAATCATTAATTGCATTTAATTGAGCTTATTGTGTCAAGCAGCAGTGCACCGGTCTGGGGAGATATTCGATTCTTCGCACCCCCCCCCCCGACCACCTGTACAGCGGCATTCCAAACCGTACTTAGAATCTTCTAGAGAAACATTTACCCTTGATAGGATTTTCTATCCACACTTAGGCCGTTTTGTTCCCAGCTAAAAACTTCCTCTAAAACCAAATTTGTTCCTAAATTTCAAAGACACTTTCAAATTGTGAAGTACTTTAGTGTACCACTAAGTATGTTTTGTTTCAGTTTTGAAGAAAAAAGAAAGACATACGTTTTTGCTCAACCTGCCGCATTGACCAGCGTGCGGAATGCTGCATGTCTAGTAAAAATTAATTTGACAACGTCATGACAACGTAAATATCACATATGCAAATTTGTAGATTGGGCTTAGAAGTTGTACAATACATACAAACAATTTCACGAAATTTGCCAAATTTATGAACTAGGTGTACTGGTTTCTTCTTGTACTTGTCTAAACTAACAGAGGAAAATATGGATAAATATAATTCAGTAACTATACATGTAATTTTAGTTCAGAAATATTAATTAAATGGAAACAATTACAAAAATATATACCCCCGTGATTGCAAAAGTCAGGAAATTGGTCTGTATATATAGTACATGCTGTACGATGTATAGTATACAGGTACAGTGAAGTCCGGTTACGACAACGCGTAGTAGGAGCCTACCTTGGTAAGTTTGTAAAAGTAATTCATTGATCATGTTGACATATCACTTAAAAAAATTATTCATGAAATTATTGTATAATTAATCGATATAGCAATCAATAAATAAGATAGGGCTGACGTTGTGACAACGTTCACGGTACTGAAAAAAAATACATTGTTGTAACATTCTTTTTAATTGATTATTTACAACATTGCAACGTTGTGTATACGTGCCAACAACGTCGTTGTTTCGTTGCATCATTACGTTCTAAAGACGTACAGGGGAGTCGACAAAGATTCGTTGCTACAACGTTACTTAGATAACTATATAACAACCAAACAAACACGCTCTGAGAACGTTGTTGCAACGTTAAATATAAGTTGTAATAAGGTCACTGGAAACGTGTCTTAAACGTACCAACAACGTGGTTGTTACGTTGCGTCATTACGTACGGAAGACGTATAGGGGAGTCGACAAAGTTCCGTAGCTACAACGTTATATTAATAACGTTACTTACACCAAAGTCTGACTTCATTACAACGTTGAGAAAACGTCAAACTGTTAGCTGGGGAACAGTTAATACGAATCATTAATTGCATTTAATTGAGCTTATTGTGTCAAGCAGCAGTGCACCGGTCTGGGGAGAGATTCGATTCTTCGCGACCCCCCCCCCGACCACCTGTACAGAAACATTTACCCTTGATAGGATTTTCTATCCTCACTTAGACCGTTTTGTTCCCAGCTGAAAACTTCCTCTAAAACCAAATTTGTTCCTAAATTTCAAAGACACTTTCAAATTTTGAAGTACTTTAGTGTACCACTAAATATGTTTTGTTTCAGTTTTGAAGAAAAAAGGAAGACATACGTTTCCGCTCAACCTGCCGCATTGACCAGCGTGCGGAATGCTGCATGTCTATTAAAAATTAATATGACAACGTCATGACAACGTAAGTATCACATACGCAAATGTGTAGATTGGGCTTAGAAGTTGTACAATACATACCAAATATTTCACGAAATTTGCCAAATTTATGAACTAGGTGTACTGGTTTCTTCTTGTAATTGTCTAAACTAACAGAGGAAAATATGGATAAATATAATTCAGTAACTAAACATGTAATTTTATTTCAGAAATATTAATTACATTGAAACAATTAAAGAAATATATACCCCGTGATTGCAAAAGTCGGGAAATTGGTCTGTATAATTATAGTACATGCTGTACGATGTATAGTATACAGGTGCAGCAAGTCCGGTTACGACAACGCGTAGTAGAGACCTATAAGCGATTTAATTTTGACGTTTTGATAAATCAAAATGCAACGTGCAGACAACGTGCTTGTCACAACATAATTGCTACATTTTAATGTTACCAAATTACAACGTCAAGACAACGTGACCGCCGCGATTTAATTGTGACATTTTGATAAAACCACAATGCAATGTGCAGACAACGTGCTTGTCGCAACAAAATTACTACGTCAAAGTATAACTTATCGACAACGTTGTTGCTTTAACTTAAATACCACGTTGTAATAATACCAAAGTACAATGTTGTGAACACGTTAGGTATAAAACCTTTCGGTAACGTTGCATAAATTACCAACATGCAACCAATGTACAACATTGGTTGAAGATCATGTTAAGATCTGACGTTCTTGCAACGTAGTCAAAACGTTGTCATCCCATCGACCAAATTGCAACCTTATCACAACGTTGTGCAACGTTGTAACAACGTATTGTGTTAGCTGGGTATGTATTCAGTTTATGGATGCAAGTTGTAAATGATGATGAAAAATTGAACGTAAGATTCGCATTCAGAGAGTCCGTGTACGGAAGCGTGTTTTACGGAGCATCAGCGTGGGGAGCTAGCGGGTAAACCTTGGGGGCTTGTCCCGTACAGCCGATGCAGTGTCTCGCCGGGCCAGAGAGACAAACCACGGAGGCATGAACTCGGAGCCTGTGGAGGGGTAGGGAGCCAGACCATTAATTACGTTTTGTTTTACGAGGGTTTTAGTCTGTAGCCCTAGCTTATATCCTTTAACTATTGTCACGTTACGTGATGCCTGCGCTACACACGCGGCGGGACGACGACGAATACCTGCACGGTGTGGATCGGACTGCGCTTATGTCGGTTTTTTAATTACACGTGAATTTGTGCTTAATGGATATGAAGACCGGATCCTTATGCCTTGCCATTGTTATAATTGATAAATAAACAGATCACTAGTCTACATGATTCCAATGCCACGTAAACTTGACAGTTGCAACGGCTGGAAAAGCGCATACGCTGACCTTTGACCGCGTTTTTTTTTCTTCACATTTTTCGTTAATTACGTGACTTTTTGATGATGTTTTTTTTTACAACCATCGAAAAATTATTGTCTGTGATTCAACATCACTAAATTAGGTAAACAGTAAGCCGGCGTGTCCCTTTAAGAAATTCAGTCTCGTTAAATTTTGTATTCCTTCATCTTTGTTTGCTGTTATTTGGAGTTTCGTTGGTGATTAATTTGCTACATGTGTGCCTTCCACTTTAATGGTTCGCGGATGCCGCGGTCGAAACGTACCCCTGCCACCTCGAAATCGACTGGGGCGAGTGGTTCTAAGCGCCCAAAACGCGGCCCATCCGGGCGTTCTTCGACGGCCAAAACGGAGGGTTCTGTGACGGCCTCATCCCCGGCCCCCACTCCGGTGGCAGGCGTGGAGCCGGCTGCATCGGGACATCCAGTTATGGTGTCTGCCTCCGCATCATCGGCTTATTCTGGGATAGGTGAGTTCAATGCTGTTTTAAATTCTCCTGGCCCAAATTTTCCAGCCCCAGTTCTCACCGCGGTTAACCCGGCAACAGTAGGGGTTACTCAATCCCCATTGCTGACCGTGTGTGATGAGCTTGGGGCTGAAGTGCCTCTTTCAGTGCAAGACAAAATTTGGAAAGGGGAGTTTGTTGAGGCTGGTTCCAGGCGATGCCATTAATGATTGTAATTTTATGGTCGGCTCCCAAGAGTCTCCTGCTTGGCAACTTAGGCCGCATAAGCAGCCCCTGCGTGTAACGTCCATTGAGCAATGGACATGGGCGTTTTTAATTTTTGCCTCCATTTTTCTCAAGCGGCACCCTGAGCAAGCGCGCTATTTGCTGAAATATGCCGATATTGTGCGTTCTGCTGTCAATAGGCGTACTGGCTTTGGCTGGCGCGATTACGACACCAATTTTAGATTGAGGCAAACCCTAATGCCCTCCCGCTCCTGGTCTACCATTGACGCAGAGTTATGGCTCACTTTGGTTGGTGCGCCGGTGCAGCCACATAATTTTTGTCCCTACGGAAACAATGGCTCCTTTCGGCAGCACGACCGCAAAGGTGGGGTGGGACAACGGTATGCCATCTCCCCCTCGAGACCACTTTTTGCTGGTCTCGGTCTCTCCCTCGGGCCAAAAGGTCTCGGTCTCGGTCTCCCCCTCCAGGTCTCGGTCTCGGTCTCGGTCTCAGACTCTCAGGTCTCGACTACAACACTGACAACGTTTTGGTACAAGTCCAATTATTGGTCTTGTACCAAAACAAGTGCCTGGCGAATTTCGCCTGATTCATAACCTTTCTTCACCGCTGGGGGATTCAGTTAATGATCACATTGATCAATCTTTAACGTCAGTCACTTATGCTAGTTTTGCTTCCGGTTCACCCTGATGATTTTGATTTGCTGAGTTTCACTCTTGATGGCCACTTCTATTTCGACAAATGTATGCCAATGGGTTTTTCTATTTTGTGTGCCACATTTGAACGATTTAGCACCTTCCTTGAGTACAGTGCCCGCAAGGTCGCTGTTACCCCGAACATTTTGCATTATCTTGGTGATTTTCTCTTCGTTGGTAAGCAGGCCACTCACGAGTGTGAGCGTGCCCTGCAGTCCTTAAAGTCGTTTGCAAGGAAATCGGGGTGCCCTTGGCGGTTGAGAAAACCGAGGGGCCGACAACTACATTAACTTTCCCGGGCTTGTCAATTAATACAATATATCAGGAAGTTACGGTGCCTCCGGGCAAACTAGATGCCTTGTAGGCTAAACTGGACAGTGTGTTGGTTAGGAAGAAGGTCACACTCCGTGTTCTCCGATCTTTGTTAAGGAGTTTGAATTGTGTGTGAAGGGTAGTTCGACCAGGCCGTGCTTTTCTGCGGCGCTTATTTGATATGACACAGTGTGTTTCTAAGCCACATCATCGCATTCGTGTTACAGCAGGGACTAGGGAAGATCTATTTGCTGGGCAACAACTTTTGTTACACTTTAATGGTTCAGTTATGTTTCCACCCGGTATTTGGATGTCTGATGGTAACTTACATTTGTTTACGGATGCTTCAGCAGAACTAGGCTTTTGGACATTTTTTGATGGCAGTTGGTCGCAAGGTCGTTGGCCAGATGCGATTCGCTCATTGAAATTGTCCATAGCATGTCTTGAGCTGTTCCCTATTACACTTGCTCTGCGTTTATAGAGTCCCGCCTTGCGGAATAAGAGGGTAATTTGTTGGTGTGATAATGAGGCTGTTGTGTCTATTATCAATCGGCAGACGTCACATTGTCCTAAGATCATGAAATTGGTTCGTTCAATGGTATTACACTGTCTGGAATTCAACATTCACTTCAAGGCACGTCATGTACCTGGTGTTGATAATTCTATCGCCGATGCTCTTTCCCGTTTTCAGATGAAACGTTTTCGCCAGTTGGCTCCCGGGGCAGACCCCGTTTTGACTCCCTTACCCAGCAACCTTTGGGACGACTTCAGTTTGAGGTACAAAACTTGTTGCAACATTCATTGGCCCCCGCACGCACTTGCTTTACCAAAGGGCATGGCAACCTTTCCAGTGGTTTTGCTCAAATCATGGATTCCATAATACAACTACCCCGTCTCTACAGTCCCTGGTTCAATTTATTGCATTTTTGTCAGTTAATAAGTATGCACCCAACTCCATTGCAATTTATGTTTCCTGTATAGCATCAACATTGCGTGTGTCTGGCTCACCTGATATCACCCAACATTTCATTATTAAGCGTTTATTGGATGGCTGTAGACGTCTCAATAGCCGCCGTGACGCACGCCGCCCCATTACATTGCTTATTTTGCAGCGCATTGTTCCGGCGCTGGATTCAGTTTGCAGCAGCCGCTTTGAAGCTTGCTTATTTCGCACAGCGTTTCTGTTAGCTTTCTTTTGTTTTCTGCGGGTTGGAGAACTGGCAGCCACATCCAAGGATGCAGCTTATCCCTTGAGGCGGTCTGATGTTTCCCTGCAGATAGAGCCTGCCGTCCAAGTTGTTATTTTGAATTTTCGGTTTTCAAAAACTGATCAGTTTGGTAAAGGTTGTTTCGTTGTCATTCCAGTGTTCTTATAAGCTGGCAATTTACTCTGCCCTGTGCGAGCCACTGAGCATTGTATGTCCATGCGCACTTGCACCTCGCACAGCGATAATGTTTTAACCCACTTTGATGGGACCCCCGGTCACACGCGCTCAGTTCACGGCGGTCTTGCAGCGCGCTCTTGGTTTTGTTGGCCTTAAGGAACAACGCTTCACCTCGCATTCATTTCGTATTGGGGCGGCGACATCTGCGGCTATGGCAGGTTTACCCAAGTCGGTCATTCAAACTATGGGTCGTTGGAAATCCAATGTTTACAGGCGGTACTTTCGTATTGCACCTGACTTTATTGTATGAATCATGCACCATTATTATGTTTATTTTTGAGCGACCTTACATTCGGTGTGCCCGTGGTGTGGGTCATTGGTGATTCATTCGTACACTGGATGTTCCGGACGGCTGCGTGGTGCGTTGATGAAGCTTGCCTTCGGGAATTTGACGTTCGTTACTATGGAATGCGTGGTCTGTGCGTGTCACAATACAATGACTTCCTGCATAAGACGTGGGCTACAGCCAACCAAACCCTAGCCTTTTGTCAAGGCCTTCGTGTCTTGGAGCTGCGATGCCAAGCGACTGAAATGGTAGACCACGCACGCGAGTGGCGCAGCCGCGAGGGCCTTTTCCAACTTGTTTGCGGTTTCTTATGTGTTTCTTTATAATCTCGACTTTTGCTACCCGAAACGGTAGCAAAAGTCCAAACCAATGCATAACGCAAGTTTCATACTTCATGAATAATTCATTACAAAAACCGCAAACAAGTTGGAAAAGGCCCTCGTGGCTTCGCCACTCGGCTCGCGCGCGTGGTCTCTCGTTCCAGTCGCTCAACTGTTTACAAAGCTGTCCAAGCCACGATGGCCTTGACAAAAGGCTAACCAAACCCCGGATGTTTGCATCCTGCACATGGGGTCGAACGACCTCGCCCGCCTGCCCAAAAAGGACATACTAGATAGCGTCCGGAGTATACTGCACTATACTAGACAAGCGCTACCTAACGCGGTGTTATTTTGGTCCAGCATTTTACCCCGTATCCATTATATGGGTGCTAATAACCAAAATAAGGTGAAGCAGACACGCCGGGCCATTAACCGCATTGTTGGTGGCCTGTTTCGAGCTGCTCCTGGGGGGTTAATTGCTCATCCACAAATTGTTTGGGACGAACCCGAACTGTTCGTGCAGGATGGTGTACACCTAACGGATAAGTCAACTAATTTTTTACTTAATAACTTTTGTGTTGCCCCGGTATTGCACTATTCCACTATTTAATTAATTCACAACGAGGCTACTGTGGCTGCGGTCATGATTTCATAATGGCCGTTTGGCGGAACTTCATTGTGTACACCTTCATAGTCCTCGGGTGTATTCATTTAATTAGTACTTTCTGAAGCATTTGCTCTTGTTGTTTTATACCTGTTGGCAAATTTAGCTTTGAAACTTATTCTGTCATTGACCTGCTACCACTAAGGTATTTTATTTGATTTGATTAACATGCAACCCGGCGTATGCCATTTGAATTGTTATTTAACTATTCCTCTTACATGTATTAAATGATGATTTCGCGGATTAGATTACTACCGGAAATCAATTCGGGGTATTATTTTATAAGATTTCGCGGATTGGATTACTACCGGAAATCAATGCTGATAATAATTTTATGAGATTTCGCGGGTTGGATTACTACCAGAAATCAATTTCGATACCATTTGTATTATATTTCGCCGGTTGGACTACTACCGGAAATCAGTTTTGATAATAATTGTATGAGATTTCGCGGCTTGGACTACTACCGGAGATCAGTACTGTTCTTGCAAATATATTAGGAGTTGCTCTCAGTTTTCAAAAAAATGCAGTTTGGTTAATTGGTTGCATTTGTAACAAACTGTTCATGGTTTTAAGATCATGTAATTTTACTCCGTATTCAATTAGAATAAAAGGGCTGCTCAAGCCACACAGTACAAACGCCATGTGTCTTTACTTGTCGTACGTGGTAATAAAAAGAAAAACAAAAACCAACCGACAAAAGTATGGTGCGCGACGTATGCACTTCATTTAAGCAAATATAGGCTGAGTTTATTTCCTGGGGGCAAAGTGTGTCATTTTTAAGCATGTCGATCACATCCGACTACTTTTTTTTTTATAATGAATGAGTCATTATTGGGTAATGATATTATTAATATCATTTTTTATTGTTTTATTTATTATAGTCTGCACTTTTCAAGGAAAGTAACATCTAGGCAAAAAGGGCAAAAGTACATACCTTCCAAAAATCCCAATGATATAATCAGCAGCTTGAGGTTCACATGAAAGTGGCCCGCCATGACTGTCTGTCCGCAGACATAAGCTGTTGTCTCTTGCTTAGTGTATACCCACTCTGAGAAGAAACCTCATCATCAAACAAGGAACTTAGGAAATAGATTGTTGACCAAAGACGGATAACTAAACTTTTTCTAATTGAGATTGTGGAAGTTGGCCGGTTACCAATTTTGCTTATTCCTCATTAAAGAATTCGGATAGTTCCTTTTTGGAGAGAGAGAAAAACAACGAGGGAAATCCGGGTGTCTATCGTCATTTGTTTATAAACGACGTTAAAAAATATAACTCACCGCAGTTTTGTTTGAATTATCGATGTCTACACATTGTATTACGTTCTCATGTTTCCTTAATTGGTCTTGCTCAGATTCTAACTATGTTTAAACTTGAGTACACGTGAAAACTTTAATTTAGCAAACATAATTGAAAGAAACGCGATTTTGTAACAAAGTTTGCTCAACTCCTTGAGGACCTGTTCAATCAGACTCCCATCGGAGAAACACGTTTACTGTGGCTGTAGTAAGAGTGATTTGTAAAAAACAAAACAAACAAACAAACAACAACAACAGAAAAAACAACAGTTGGTGAAGGTGACTTTTACTAGGCCTGCAACTTTCGGACAATAATATACATAGATTAATGTCATTGTTGACTATTCCAACATTAAGTTCTCAACAAATGTATTTTCTTTTAATTGTCAGACTAATTACGAAATATGTTTTGCGTTTGGCTAATTACACGTATTTCAAAAGATTACATATTATGAAAGAACATAACTAAAATTAAATAATAATAATTGGGAGTAGTATTTTCTAAATTGATCCTTTTGAATTGATGTGAAATACAATGGAGTAGAACTCTCTGGAAGGATGGGGTAAATTTTAATTTTTATTTTGAAAGAGCTATGCACTTATTATATTGGTGGGACAGCATGCAAGTGATTCATCAAAGGTTAAACAGATGTTCAAATATAAAATCTACTAAGTTTTATGTAAAATGAGTGATGGGAAAGTACAAGTCAAATGTGTATGGAAATTGTTTTTAACTTGACAGGACATTTTCTACAATTTAAAATAATATATGTGTCTTTAAATGCAAACTACGATCATCTTTTTTGTCTCCAAATATATAGGATTGCAGAGAAAATGGTAGTATACATGATTGGTAGAGCTGACAACATAGTCGAAGACAGTATTCATGCTTTGTGTGATCAACCATTTAGTACATTGAATAACAAACCTGTGAAAATTCGGGCTTATACCGTTGTGTGAGTCGGGGGAAATAATGAGAAACCGTGCAAAATTGTCCGCGAGCAAACAAATTGTCCATACTTAGGGTAGTTACAACCCAAATCAGCTTTGTGAGTTTTCTTGAGATTTTCAGATACAGTTTTCTCAAAATTTGACTTATTTTTGAAAATATTTCACGGAAAAGTAAATTGGTTTGGTGTAAACTTCATTATTGTGTAAGCTTTCAAACTAAAATTAAACAAAGATGTTTTGTATATTTACCAATCCTGTATATCTTTAAGGAAACATAAGAACAGAACATCAACAAAAGAAAGACATAATAATAGTATCTGGGAACCGTAGTAAAAACATTTTGATATTTTTCAACAAATATGCGATAGAAATCTGGATTTCCTGTTTAGCTAATGAGGAGGAACTATCCAGTTTAATTAATGTCAAATCTTCATCAAAACTACCCAAATGTAAACAATGAATACCCAAAGCCATGTAGAATGTCCACAGAGTGCACGAGTGCAGCAATGAATCTCATTGAAGAAATTCCCAATCCAAATACAGGTTTCCGATCAAGGCAATTATTCATGTAAAATGTTATTCATTTGATTTATTATGAAATTATTGACCCTGAACCCAGCCACAATAAACAACGGCACTATTAAGATTGAAAAACAAAACTCACCCCAAAACCCAAACATTTTGCCAACATTTGTCTCACATAAAACATAGACAAACTCCTTGAATTGAGAACATGCGTTCTCCCGAAAATAGACCACGACCACGAGTACTGAGAAAATGCAGCTTGTTCACGTGTTTATTCAATTTTTCGATGTAAAAAATATGGACGCTATTTGTTGGGTAACATTATAAAGTTTGACACCATGAATGCAAAAGATTGGTCATTTGTAATGAAATCATTAATAGGGTCATCATTAAACAATGATAAATTTATCCGATTTGTATTTTCCCGTCATGTTTTGATAACGAAAACCTTTAAGTCCATATGGTACATCCATCATGTATAGAAACAACTCGTATTGTCGTAAATTAATAGAAAACTCCCTCCCACTTCAACCCACTTCATCAAGATAACTTTCCTCAAGTCTCTTGTCACTGCTATGCAGACGACACACAATTATGTTTATCCTTTAGACCATCCCCTAGTACTCAAGATGCAAGTGTTTCAATATTGGAAAGTGTATTCATTTCATTCATAGATGGATGCTTAATAATAATCTTAAGCTAAACGATAGTAAGAGTGAATTTATGGTTATCGGAACTTCAACCCACTTCAACCCACTTCAAGATAACTTTCCTCAAGCCGCTTGTCACTGCTATGCAGACGACACACAATTATTTTTATCCTTTAGACCATCCCCTAGTACTCAAGATGCAAGTGTTTTAATATTGGAAAAGTGTATTAATAAACTTCACAACAGATTTTAAATATAAGCATTGACGGTGTAAGAGTTGGATCCTCCAATGTAAAACCCTCTGTTACAGCAAGGAATTTAGGAGTATACTTCGATACAAATTTGAACATGGAAACACATGTCAGAAATATATGCAAATCGACATATTATCTTCTATACAATCTCAGACGTGTCCGCAAATATTTGGATCAAGAAAGTATGAAACCGGTTGTACATGCTCTCATCACAAGTAAGCTTGATTATTGTAATGGATTGCTGTTTGGAATGCCTGATTCTCTGATAGCTAGGTTACAAAGAGTCCAAAATGCATGTGCAAGACTTGTCTATCGTCGGTCAAAATTCACTTAAACGGCCTCTTTTCTGAGAGAGCTCCACTGGTTGCCAGTCCGTCAAAGAATCTCATTCAAACTGTTGTTAATTGTGTATAAATCATTGAGTGGTCAAGCTCCTAGTTACATAACAGAATTACTTCAACTCAAAGTCCAGTCACACAGTCGTAGCCTGCGCAGTTCCAGAGATAAGTTAATGTTGCAGATTCCCCATGGCAAAACTAAAGTAACTCTCGGGGACCGTGCGTTTGCCATTGCTGCCCCCAAACTATGGAATAGCTTGCCAATAGAAATACGAAGCTCTCCATCTCTCAATGTCTTCAAATCCAAATTAAAAACATATTTGTTCAATTTTGAGAGATTCTATTTTGCGTAATTTAGTAAAAAAAAAAAAGGGAGCTCTGAACCAGCGCAGCTGAATATAATTTGAATAAAAGCTGCGATATACAAATGTATTATTATTATTATTATTAAGCCTTCAGTCTTACTATCTGACGTACTCCATGGCTGCGGGAAATCCATTAGAAATCCATTCGGAAAGAGGCGTTACTCCAGCAAAAAAAAAATGCTTCCAAGGTCATTGACCCTGTGGAATGAATTGCTCCTATGAGGCTTAACGTACCCTGTTGTGACGCGACGCAGCAAAAAAACAACAACAAAACAACACAAGCAAAAAAAAAAAAAAAAAACTATATGAGACAATTACAAGGGAAAAACAAAGGAAGAAAGAAACGACGAAAGCGCGTTTGCAATCAAACTTGCGTTTTTACGTAGAGAAAACCCTGTGGGTATGTGGGGGGGGGCACCTTTAAACATAACCGCGAAGAAAACAAATGTATGTAGGTTAACACTGCAGCCAAGTCGGTAGGTAGGGTCATGTCTTGCTGTACTATTACATTAGCTAAGACTGGTGCCCTTTAGACGAGTATTTTCCAAATGGTCAAACAAGACAAACAACACAATTTTAACTCACCAACTCGTTTCCGAGTGCAGTGGGCACTGTTTGCAAGAACGGTTTGATGCTGATACACACATAAGTGCTATCCAAGTCATTTTACCATGCGTGTGTATTCCTGTAAAATTCCGCGTAAAAAAAATACTTGAATAACATTACACACAAAATTAAGTGAATATTTATGACCGTTTTTAAAAGCATTTGTATGGAAAAACAACTTAAACTTAATCTTTTACATTAGATACATGTTTTACTATGAGACATGTTTGTGTTATTTTTTCTTACCAAAAACGGAATGTAGGCTATTTTCCCCCGTAATTATATCTCTACAAAATTCACAACAAATGAAATTTCGCGTAACGTTTTAGTTTTTTAATACAATTTCAATTTTTACATGGTAAAAATAATTTGTTTAAATTAACATTCAGCTAAAATGAAAACTTGGGACGAGGATTTATTAGTATGATATTTTGTAGACACCATATTTTCCAATAACGCCCGAATTTGTTTTACCATTACATTAGCTTTGCTCAAGACGGTCGCAGTTTTCAATCCGAAAAAGCCGCCGTAAAACCCACCCTGACCTATGTTCTGTACACTACACTGTGCGTTATGTGTGTATCACATCGTACGACGCCCGTACTACTGTGCGCAAGTCATCCGCACTCGTATCACTGTCCGCATACGGAGGCCGTCAGGCCGAAAGCCTTGTAGGTTCCGTATTATTGTGTTTCTTTATTTTTTGTCCACTATCGGACAAAATTGGGGGCTCTCGGATATGCTGGTATGCAGATCATGAGTACTTAAGATTCGAGATTCAAATGCAAGTGTTTATCTTGGCGGTTGAGACTGATGGGACGAGTCCATTTTATGTGAGGATGGTGATATCCTCAAATGTAGTTAACACTAAATCTGTACACTAGAGAACATGATTAATTTGCAATTATAACTGCTTCAGCAATTTTAATAATTTAAAATACCTCCGAATATATAATCCTTACAGCAAATGTTCCCATTCGTCAACAGACGAAAAACATTGCGATCGTGCACGGAATGCAACTGAGTCAGGCAGAAACCATTTTCTCAAAAAAATAGTAGTAAACATAACTTCCGCAACTGACCAAAGGGGTATTGTCTTTCGCGCGCATTATAGTAATGACTTCATGGCTTCAACACATAACCGTCAAGGCGTTGATTCAGTTGGTACACACATACACACACAGAGCAGGCGCACACCTATACTGCAGTGTTGTAGCTACACACGTCCAAACGCACGCGGGTTGCGCAGCGCTGAGAATAATTACAGTTTTTAGGCCTACATTGTAGCTAGCTCGGGTGGGTAGCGCGGTGCAAAGAAAAACAGGTAATAAATGGATAGGTATAGGTGCTCGCCTAACAGGCTGACCCTCTTCAAGCTCTGCATTATTTTGCTTATTATTTCTGCATTTTTGATTGAGGCATCATATATTCATCACCAGTCTGTTTGTTTCAACACCAGGATCAATCTGGACCAACTCCAGACATTTTAATTACTTATTGAGTGAAATCAGAGAGAGGACATAGATTTGCAGTTTAAATTTTAAGTAGTCAGGAGTTGAACCTATGTCCACCATGTTGCATGTATGTAGCATTAAAGTTCACTCAAGCAGTCTCCTTATTGTCGTCCTGAATAGCCACAATTGGATCTGATAACTGATAATTTTTGTACTCATTGTATCTACCCTGGGAAGAAGTGGATTCACTGCACACTGTACTTTCAACAAAGGTCTATGTAGTGGTGCACAGTATAAACTCAAGCACCTCAAATTTCTTGGAAACCGCCTTGCATACTATGCAAATACTACATCAACTTTTCAGCTCCAACTCTTAATAGCTGGTGATGTGAACCCGAACCCTGGACCTATTATCCATGACTCAACCTTGGAAAAGCAGAGTCATGCATCATCAACTACCTTACCTCCGAACAACCCGAAACAATACAGCAGGTATGAAGTTCTTCAGTTTAAAGTATCTAATCTACAAAGAACGGAACTCCCTAGAGATGTTAGAGAGAACATTTGTTTTCTTGGAATTGAAAGGAGGAATGAGAGGAGAGATCGGAGGAGCCGCAGAGGGAAGAGAGCAGGAAGAAGAAAGCAGAGACCCATCCCAGTAATTATTACAACACGTAATCGACCTTCTTTGGACAATGCTCCAAAACAGGGAACTAATCATAACCTGATCAATGTCCCACGATTGAAAACTAACATTTCTTCTAGCACAAAGCTATGTCTATGGAATGCTCGTTCCCTTAGAAATAAAGTTCATCTAACTAGTGATTACATCCTAGAACACGACATTGACATATTAATCGTTACAGAGTCGTGACTGAAAGACGACGATCAAGTCATCATCGGGGAATGTACACCACCTGGTTACACGTTTCATAGTTCGCCTCGAGAAAGTGGTCATGCAGGGGGTATCGCAGTCATCTTTAAGTCATAAATTAATCTTTCCACAAAGCCAGTCTCTAACTTCACAACATTTGAATCAATGCATATTATCAGCAGGGCTTCGACGCTTCACATTATTGCCATCTACCGTCCACCACCTTCGTCTGCAAATGGACTTACTGTTTCAGACTTCTTCAACGAGTTTGAAAGTTTTCTAACCGATTTATCAGTCCTTCCGGGCAAATTGCTTTTGCTTGGAGACTTCAACTTTCATGTGGATCTACCTACCAAACCGGACGTTGGTACCTTTCTTCGAGCGACATCCTCTGCTAGTCTTCACCAACATGTAATTGGTCCAACACACTCTCATGGTCACACACTGGACTTGGTATTCACAAGAGAGACATAATCCTTAATTAACCCTCAGGGAAGCAACGTGGTGAAAAAATTATCCACATATTCCAAATATGGTCATATGTTTGTTTCAATGGGCCAATAAAGCCAAGATTCCATGTAATCCTCACCCCTGGTATACTGCCGAGTAAGGAGTAATGAATGACAGCAGCCCCAAGGGACAGCAATGTCCTTGGGAATTGTAACTGGATATCTTAGTGAGCCAACTCCCTGTGCCATTATCTCTTTGTGTCAACCCTGTGCCGCCCAGAGCTAAAACAGGTCGTACATAACACATACTGCTGGCCCAGACGAAAGCCCTGTGGGGATTAAAATTGCTATGAGCTTGCAGGAGGGGGTTATTGACCTACAAAACTGAGTGGTGATAAAATTCTCCACCTGGAGACCACACGTTTTACAACATGGCCCGCTTCTCCGATGGTAAAACAAAATATTTAAAAAAAAAATATATATATATATATATTATGTTTTCAAGTTTTAAACTAAACAAATGCCTCTACAGCTCTAACTAATTAAAAAATAAATCAAACATTATGTTTATGGGGGGGGGGGGGTGGGGTTCAGGATACAAATTCCAATAAATCATGATACAGACGGTTTATATTTCTTTAAAAAGGCAGAAGTAAGTCAAGATTTTAGAAAAACAGATGTATTATTGTTGTTACTCGTATTAAAAATTTATAAGCAATGCACACAAACGATTCAGAAAAAAATGATTGGCCCATCAAAACACTTGAAGGGACAAGGTCACTAACCATTTTGTGAATGTATCCCCAAGCATCATACACTTACGGATCGAGTAACATAAGCATGAATGAATAACATCCCCATCTTTATTAATTGCCAAGTTCCAGAGGCAAAGAAAAACAGTTTTCTTAGAGATTCGTTATTTAATGATTTAACCTATTTTTTAAAAATAAGTAACTAGGGTCTAATTTGTTTTGTTTACTTTGTTTCAAGACTTAGCCGGCCCGGGTACCACATTCAGTGGCTATCCGCACTTCTGCAATACAACGACAACAAAGCGTGCAGAGGAGAAACAGAGAAAAGCAGAAACTAGTCTGAGAAAGCTAGAGGAGAAAAAAACATCAAGGTAAAGAAACTATTTCTTCATTATTTTTTTCCTCCCGAAGAATTACTTTGCGTAACTTTCTTTTCTTTTTTAAGAACGAAAAAAAAACAATCAATTAAAGACATGGTATACTTTTGGTAATTGTCAACGACCAGTATCCTCATTTGATGTATTTCAACATTTGCATTTCAATAACAAACCTGTGTAAATTTTGGCAAGAAGTTGGAAGAAGATAATGAAAGAAAATACACCCTTGTGAGCTGTCAGATGCCTGAGAAAGGCTTTATGCCTGAAGCCTTTTTCAGATTCAAAGTATTGGGTAAAAAATGTCCTCTTCCTCTAAAACTACATATACTACTTCAAATGTGGTCTTTTCTAACATTGTTTTATAATATCTAAAGCTCTCCAGTGCTTTTTATCAAGTAAGTTTGATGGTATTTAAGTAATTGGGTACGAGTTGACTTGGGTATGAGGCGATGCCACTTGGATATGAGATGACCCGAATAAGCCCCGAGATCGGTGAACTTCATGTAAAAAAATAAAATTTAAAATTATCTTTTTGTTATCGGACTTTTTTGGAGAGTAGCTGCTACTGTGAAAGCTGGCAACTTTGGATGTGTATCTATAATCAAGGAACAATAGAATTGATCTGTTTTTTGTTTTATGTTTATACATTGTGTTACCAGCTTGTTACTCAATGCTATTGCTTTTCTTATTGTAGAACGTGAGAATAGTGATGCCAGTGACAACGATACAACTGGAGGTGAACCATATCCCAAAAAGGTTGCTACGCTCAGGTGATTCTGAAACGCATACTATTACCAGACTCCAGTATAGATAGTTCTGCTTGAAATACTGTCAAAGCCAAGGAAGTAGAATTAAAGGCCCAATTTCAACTTTAATTGTAAGAACTAAACTTACAGCATGAAACTTTATTGATGCTGTAAAGCATCTATTTGAGTTTTAAATAATATTTAGGTAAAGACAAGTATGTGGAAGATCCGGCAATGAATCTTTAGTACTCCAATTGTTTTGTTATGACAGATAACCAAAGATTTCCACTGGTGCAAAAAATATCCTAGAGCAAGCTAGTCGAAACATTGAGACCAAAAAGAACTTACTCCGCGGCAGTACAGTTAATTACGAGAAGTCCCCCAATACACAAAGCTAAAGTAGTAGTCCAGGCCAGTTTCCTACCTCCTGTCCAGGTAGTAGTTAATAAGCAAGACAGTTCTTTTCAGAACTGAGAAGTCTACCGAATTCCGAAAATCTACTCTGCGGTAGTAGAACAAATAGCAAGACAAGTTCTCTAAGAACAAATCTACACAGCAAAGTAGATATACACATGGTGTTACCGCAAACCGAATATACATTGATACCTCACCATGCAATGCCTCAAAAACCATATAATATGTAAATTGCCATGGTGTCCTCATCATTTTGACAATTTTAAACAGAAATACAAGAAGAGGATTGTGCACAAGTACAATGTGTAACTAAGCTTTTGGCTTACCAAAATGTACACCTTAAATAAATGTGCAACAATTTCTTTGATAATTGAATTAATCCATCAGGTACTGTGGTACCAGCAAGACGGTTTGGAAAATAGATTTATATTATCTTCATTCAATTTGGTAAACACTTTTTTTTTTTTTTTTTTTTTTTTTTTTTATAATTTGTTAAATTAAAAACTCTTTGTATATTTTGAGACACTAGATACATGATCATCATATGTGTATAACTTTACATGCAAAGAAGGTACAATGGGCAGAGGTTCTGGGCTTGCTTTTGTGCTCAAAACCAATGATGGCTAGTGGGAAAAGTTGGGAGAACAAACAATGAGTAAACCACCAGTGAGAGGTCACCAACCCTGCGAGCAGAAAGCTTAGATTATTTACGCGCGTCCCCCAGGGTGCTCACGCGGTAGGCGTTTTATGTTTGGGTGTAAATTGAACCAAAAAAGTGTTGTAATTAACAAAAATGTAACAAAGTGCCTACGGCGTGAGCACCTTCGCTGACCGCAGGGTTTGAATGGTGTTTGTTTTACATTGTTTTACATTGTTTTAATTGAGCATAATCCATAGTGAGGTTAACAATTAATGTTCAATATTAATAGTAACAAATACAATAGAATCACACTTGTAATGCAAATAATGTTTTGTAAAGTTTTTAAAATGTTTGTAAACAAACAATGTTTATTTTACCAGAAGTGTGACATCTGAAAGGAAGGAAAAAACAAAGATCCATGACAATGTTCAAATGTGTATCACTTTTCAGCAATATTATTCTGTGTCAAATTATTTGTTTAATTTTAGTTTAATTGAGGTCTTTCTAAGTTATATAGACTTGGTAAATGAACACAATGAGGTCCAGCAAGTTTGTTGGTGACAGTTGAAATTATTGCAGTGTTTAGTAAATAAAACCAAGGGAAATCATTGACTTACAAAAAAAAAATAAACATTTGAATGTTTAAAAAAGTATGTTAAATAACATTAATTACTTGAGATCTGGGCGAAAAGTATTCAAAAACCTGTAAAAGAAAGCAAGATAAAATAGGCGGGGTAACTTCCCCATTCCTTTGTGCACTAGTGATTTCCCAATATGGTTTGTGCACATTTCTCCAATTTTGACCAACAGAGGGCGCTATTTTCCTATAATTATTTTATAATTAGGAGAACTCATTAGTGTGCAAGTTTTGCCCTTGACGAATTTCACATGTTAGTCAGGACTATACGAAGTACATCTGGGCAAAAAATCAGGTAGTTTCAGAGGGTAGACTACAAAACTAAACAAACTAGAGCCCTTTTTGATGATCATCCAACGTGAGGTTCACACGAAAGTGGCCCGCCATGACTGTCTGTCCGCAGACATAAGCTGTTGTCTCTTGCTTAGTGTATACCCACTCTGAGAAGAACCCTCGGCATCAAACAAGGAACTTGGGAAATAGATTGTTGACCAAAGACGGATTACAATGTATGTTTAAATTGGGAATGTTGAAATTAGCCGGTTGCGAAATTTGCTTGTTGTCATAAAAGAACTTGGATGGTTCCTCTTAGGAGACAAAAATAAAAGTAAATCCGGGTGTTTTTAAGGCCCATTTTATTAGATGTTATGAGTTCTGATTGCCTACACAATTTATTACATTTTCGTGTTTCCTTAATTGGTATAGCTAAGATTTTAACAAGATTTAACTAGAATACAGATGTACACTTTTCAAATTTGACATGGCAAGATTGTGTAGTATTCGAACCGTTTGGTCCATTGGACTTACATAACACCGAAATCAAGGCAGTGTTCAAAAAAGAAATAAAAACCTGTGCTGAATTTCGCTTTTCTTTGCTATTATCGTGCAGGGTGATGATCATAATCTCAAAATAACACAAATCTTTTGACAAAATAAAAACTGTAATAAACAGAATAAATAAATAACACAAGTTTAGCATGTTATCTCTTCAAGTGCTTTTTACGTGCTTGTTTTTCCTTTTAAGACCCTGAAACGCTGCAACTGATTGGGACAAACTGCGGTATTTTGTAAGCACAAGCCTCCAAGCTTTTTGCATTTGTATCTGAGTTTTGCATTTTTATCCTAGTGTGTTGGTTACTTGTCCAGGTATAGCCCGGGTAATTTTCAACCCATTTGGTTGATTAATTAATTCATTTGTATAATAGTTTTGTTCAACAAAATATGCTGGCAGAGTTTTGTCCCACCCTTTCCAACCAAACTGAATGTCGTATGTTGATTGACATCCCTCTAGAACGTGCGCATGTTACATATTACGATCTTATGGCATATATGAGGTGACCAGTGTGTACGTTGTGGTTAACCCTCCGCTGCACTATGACCTTGAAAAGCGTCCGTCCCGCCCTCGCACAGTCATCTGCAGTACGGTGTGAAATTGCGCATAACACTAATTTGGCTGCTCACAAACTCTTCTAACATGGTACCATTAGACTCAGAATCGTTCACTCAATCCCAAGAAAGAAAAAAAAAATCAAAAAAGTGAAAAATCAATTTTTGTTTAATTTTTTACCCAAATCCATCAAAATCACACAGTTACACTATCGCACTGTTTGCTGCAGTACCATGTGAAAATTGCGTGTAAAACTATTTTGGCTGCTCACAAACTCTTCTAACATGGTATCATTAGACTCAGAAACGTTCACTGAATCCCCAGAACAAAAAAAAATGCAAACAAAATGTTCATAGGGGGTAAGCACACTCAGTTGAAACAAAAAAAAACATAATTTTTGCCCAAATCCATCAAAATCACACCGTTACAGTATCGCACGGTCCGCTACCGTACGGTGTGAAATTGCGTGTAAAACTATTTTGGCTGCTCAAAAACTCTTCTAACATGGTATCATTAGACTCAGAAACGTTCACTGAATCCCAAGAACAACAAAAAAAATGAAAAAAAATGTTCATAGGGGGTAAGCACACTCAGTTGAAACAAAAAAACGAATTTTTACCCAAATCCATCAAAATTACACCGTTACAGTATCGCACGGTCCGCTACCGTACGGTGTGAAATTGCTTGTAAAACTATTTTGGCTGCTCACAAAC
This sequence comes from Pycnopodia helianthoides, assembly GCA_032158295.1. Lineage (NCBI taxonomy): Eukaryota > Metazoa > Echinodermata > Asteroidea > Forcipulatida > Asteriidae > Pycnopodia > Pycnopodia helianthoides. The sequence goes on from JASTWB010000060.1 coordinate 75,134, forward strand.
TCTTCTAACATGGTATCATTAGACTCAGAAACGTTCACTGAATCCCCAGAACAACAAAAAAATGAAAAAAAAATATTCATAGGGGGTAAGCACACTCAGTTGAAACAAAAAACTAATTTTTACCCAAATCCATCAAAATTACACCGTTACAGTATCGCACGGTCCGCTACCGTACGGTGTGAAATTGCTTGTAAAACTACTTTGGCTGCTCACAAACTCTTCTAACATGGTATCATTAGACTCAGAAACGTTAACTGAATCCCCAGAAGAAGAAAAAAAATGCAAAACAATGTCCCTGGATGGTAAGCACACTCAGTTGCAAAAAAAAAAAATGTTACCAAAATCATTTTTTTTTTTATTTTTATTTTTTTTTTTTGCACTGCTTTCCAGTGCTTACCAGTCTTCTGAGAAACAAGGTATCTTATTTACTTGGCCAACCCGAAACCACAACCTGCACCTGGTGTCTGCCCGATGTCTGGAACAGTGACAGGATGATTGATTGCCCCCAAGTAACAGCGGCTAGATCTAAGACCTTGGATCGTGTTTATGGGGTTAGGGATAGCCTCAGGGGAATTCCTTGGGCCTCAGGGGAATTCTATGGGGCTTCGAAATTAAAGGTGACTGTAGGTCGAAGACTCACCCCAAGCTAAATCTGCTGGTACTAGTGTTATCCGGCTATGGTCCATTGAGGAACTTAAAAAATTTCGCAATTTTTGACCGCACCGTTAATGAGTAATCACATTTTTTTTTAAACGGTACAGTCGATGACTGTGCGAGAGTGCAGCGCAGTGTTTTTAATACCTGATATGAATGAGCTACAAATTGCTATTCTACGAAAGCCCAATCGTGCCACTGAGGTATATATTATCAGCGGGAACTAATTCGTTATAACGAATCGGATATTTCGTTATAACGAATTAGCTCACCCTTACCAAAATTTCACATTCATTTCTGTTGGATATTCAGTTGGAAAGAATTGGATTGAGTTGGTATTGAGTTGGTGTGAGTTGGCTTATATTGGAATACTGAACTTCCATTTGGAATGAATTTCAGAATTATAAATTCGTTATAATTATTAATTCGTTATAACGGATAAGTAATTCGTTATAACGGATTAGTAATTCGTTACAACGGATTGATAAATCGTTTTAACGGATTAGTAATTCGTTACAACGGATTTGTAATTCGTTAAAACGAATTAGTGCCCGCTGATAATATATACTTCAGTGGCACTATTGGGCTTTCGTACTATTCAGTTTAGGCAGTCAACTGCGCGAAAAGGCCGTTAAAAGTGTTATTTTCCTGTGGTGGTTGATCGACCAACTGTTGGATCGATGCTGTATTTAATAGTACACAGAGATACACACGCAGAAGTATTGGCAAGAAAATTTATAGATCATATAAAGTGCTGTATGTTTATGTGCTGTGATGAATTAGTGGTATTTTTTGTTAGAAATGTTGTATAATCACTGTCAATTTGCTTAACAAAACAATGAGGGCAAAGAATGTGGAATATTTAAACCATAATTCTTATCATATTGAGTAACATTATAAACGTTATACTAAACGGCAAGTAAAAGGAGTTGGCAAGATAAACACATTTGTTGTTAGAGATGTGGTGTATATTAAGAAAGAAATTGAAGTTGCATGATACAAATACGATGTTACAAATACCAGTTGAAGTTGTAAGCTACATTTGTGTTGAACCATAAAGTAAGTTTATGGTGTGCAAGATAAGCACCACTAAGGCACGTTTTTTTTTATGGAAAAGTACCGCCAGAGATTGTAAGGTTGAGTCAGTATAAAGGCAAACATTTAAGTATGACCATAGTATGCAAGATGGGCATCAAGTTGACAAATAAGACAAAATAAGTTGACAAAATAAATTTAATGATTAAGATTAAGTGCAAAACCAGGAACATATTGAATATTCTATAAGTGGACGTGGTTAGATTGATTTATTTCGACCCGCGAGAACGACACTCTCGCAGTTCACTGCAGAAGCAAAGTGAAAAACTTACTTCATTGTTGTTAAACCTCGTAATCAAATTAACAATCAATTGTCACTGCAGCCAGCATTGATCCCTCGGTCAAACACTTAGATCAGTTTTATTTGTATATTACGTATTTAAAGCACGTTTAATCGGAGCCGTTGTGAGGGCTGGTCTGAGTGACGTTCATACTGAGAACGCAGTGTGTGGTAGTCCAGTAACCCAACAACAAGCCGTATCAGGACACTGGATTGAATTCAGGTGTGATCCACCAATACTCTCGCGGTATGTCAGTGTCGACATTCCCGGTAGCTCGAATATTCTATCACTCAGTGGGGTACAAGTAATCACGTGTAAGTCAGAACTAATAATTAACATAAATTGAATACTTACGAGTCAATGGGAATGCCACTTGGTATATTGAAGCCATGTTCTTGTTACAACCTCAGGCCATCTGCACTGCACAACATGCGCCATATAACGTCCTGTCTTGACGATGTGTGTATCTGATGAATGTATAAATCTCACCTGACACTGTTCGTTGAAAGTTTTCACTTAAATTATTTAAGATCAATACTTAAGTATATAACAAAATCACAATTATCTGTTACAATTCGAAATTCCGAAAACTCTAGAGGCTTAAAAAAAACAACTCACTAGAAGTTTATGCTTACAAAAATAGTCAAACAGACAAGCAAAAGTACAAGCAGTAAATATTTTCAACTAAATTTAATGTTATTTAGTTTGAAACAGAAAATAGCAACACACAAATCCTAAATCCTAAATAGCAATACATAAATCCAGTTGTGTTCTAGCATAACACAAATTATATAGAATATGAAATTAAGGTTTGATGTGGGACGAAATAGGGTAGGAGACACCCACTATTAAAACCTCAACAAAAGTCAATGTTCAGCTAGTCTTAAGTTTTGTTACCATGGATTGTTGATCTCCCCAAAAGCATGCGATATGCCGTGGGAAAATGGCGGAATGCAACACTGGTACAGTTCTCGGGCGAACACCGGGGCGAACCCCTTCTCTTTGCGATAAGTGCACTGGGTTATTTTACGTGCATTACACAACACACGGGACCTAGGGCTTTACGTCCCATTCGGAGGACGCAGCAATACTGGTTAAGTGTCTTGCTTAAGAACACAAGTGTCACGACCGGGACTCGAACCCACATCTTCTGATCAGAAACACCAGCGCTTGAGTCCGGTGTTCTTATCCGCTCGGCCACGACACGCCATACACACGATTCCGTTAACCAGTTGTGTTCGGAGACCAAGTAGTAAGTCCTCACCAAGAGTCAATGTTCAGCTAGTCTGATGTTTTGTTATTATGAATTTTTGATCTCCCCAAAAGCATGCGATATGTCGTTGGAAAATGGCGGAATGCAACACTGGTACAGTTCTCGGTCGACCCAATAGTCGATTATCGATTTTTAAAACAAGAGTGACTGCTCGCCCATTTTTAATGGATGTGCGCCTGCCCCGGTTAAGTTATTAAATTACGCTTGGTAATTTAACGAAAGGACACACCTACTTAATAATTGTAACTTATTATTAACACAATTTAGAAAAAAAATGATTTATTTAAACTCTGCACCATGATATATCCACTACCACTACGGTAAAAAAGGAGATCGTTTATGGAATGTGTTTTTTTTTTTGGTTTTTTTTGGCGTTTTCTAGCCTCCCCTCCGTTTCCACCTCCCCCCAAAATAATGATAAATACATACAAAACAAATGATTTTTGTTGTCGTTTCAACAGGTAAAGAAACAGATTTTACACTTGTGACTAACATTTCTCTGATTGGTCAGACTGGGGCAATGAAGCAGTCATTACAGCGTACATAGGATGCGGTGAATTGACGGCTAGTGTTTCATTTGGCAGACAATTGACAACAGGAGGAACTAATACTGGACTTCCCACAGAATCCAATGCAGTAGATGATCCCGTACTGGACCGAGCAGCAAGGTCTTTGATATTACCCGAGGCTGGTGGGATAGACAGGGTGGGTGTCTTCTACTCAAAGGTGTCTAAAAGTGGAAGGATAACCAAGATGCAGACAATACTATTACCCAAGAACGGTAGGATGATACAGTGTTTTACTTTTATTTTGAATTATCAGTTGTGCTTCTGTTTTTTTCTTTTTTGTGACGTAGAAATGAAATGAAGGTAACGCACTATTATTTGAAGAAAATGCATATACACGTAAATGGTCCTTTATTATTCAATAGCTTCTTTTTAATTCCTTCGCTGAGGCCAAAACAATATAAGTCCCTTTGAATACAAACAGAAAGGTCATCAAGTTTGTATGAGTTACATCTAAAACTAAGGGATGAATGGTGAATTGTAATTATAATTAAAATAAAATGTAACCCACTGCAAGCAATTTTTGATGTCGTTCTTCTTTTCTTATTTTATACGGTATTGTTATTCTTCCTGCGCAGCAAACACTGACAGTAAATGTAGGCGAGTCGGTCACACTGACAATGGTACAAAACTCACAGACTAGTGTAAACGTCAGATGGAAGCATTATGAAACTGCAATAGATAGATGGAACAATCAGCTCACGGTGTCTATTCCAAGTGTTGTCAGATCAAACGAAGGGATATATAGCTTCTTCGTGGACTGCCAAGAACATCAACAAGGTCACGGCATAATGAGACTCATAGTACGAGGTTAGTTTGGCATCTAAACAAAAACATTGCACCAAATAGCAGACTGATGTACCCAAAAGAATCGTTTCCATTCCTTCAAAAGTTTGACTTTTTATCAGTTACATTTATTTTAGCTTGTCCATCGGGGATGTGGGGTCTGATGTGCTTGAATGAATGTCGTCGTTGCTACAATGGAGGAATATGTGGTGATCGCACCCGAACTTGCGTCTGTGCTCCGGGTTTCAGTGGAGATAACTGTGAAAAAGGTTTAAAATAAGTCATACTTTCTTTACAAGGTTTACAAATACCTCTGTAACATAACAGTGAAACAGTGGGTTTAATTTGCTACTGAATCCATTCCTTTAACCCTGGGGTCAGCAAAGGTGCTCACGCAGTAGGCACTTTTTTTTGTATTTTTGTTAAATGCAACACTTTTTGGGGGTCCAATTTCGCTGAAATTAATTTTCATCCAACCCTGAACAGTCCTTAACAAAGTGGCTGAACCGATTTTGCCCTAAAGGTCATTTACCGGGTAGGCCGGTTATCACAAATGTGGGTGGAGCGGGTAAGGGGATGCTTCGTAGTCTAACACAAGCAAAGACTGCCTTACTGTTAAATTGTCACGGTCACAGTTTGTACCATCTGATTTATCTTTGGAATTCCTTTCAGCCACATTATTGCCGAGATGAATATTCCTAGTTTAGCTGTTTCTTTCTGCTGAATTTCTCGGCTGGCTGCACTCCTTAGTTTTTGTATTTCTTTAGCAAGTGGTTGCATTTATGTAAATTCTAATGTGCGTATATTACGCATTGTATGCCTATGCTGCGGCCTCCTTCGACTCAGAGCTCGGGATGGGATGCTGACCGGCCACACCACGGGAATTGATGGCGCTACTACCACTGGCAGGACGACACTTGGGCGTGGTCGCTGGCTATCAGCTTGGGATAACGAGAAGCCCCGCTATGACGAGGACTACCCACTACTCCGCTCCGTGTGACCGTGTGGTTGGCACCGGACTCCCCATTCCCGAGAATTGAGTTGTTTGAGCAGGCGGCATTATTTACGGTATTTAAATCTATTATTTTGGCCAAATAATATTATTCATTCATGAATACCAAGTCGCTTTAATTCATGATTTTTAATTACTGTTTGTTAGTTTCCTTGATTCGCCTTTGCTGTTTGTAAATAAATTGATATATTCGTTGTTTATGATTATATACAGCGACCTGTTCCCATTTGTTTGTTGCTGGTTTCCCCTTTAATCTTCATTTAGGTATTCCCATTGTTTGTAATTTCGCTGTGCTGCGAACCAACTCAGTTGGTAAAACCCCAAATGAGTTGGGCGTACGTAACAACATTTATAATACTTTATCAACAAGAATACAGGTGCTTAATAAGCATCTGCTTGAATTCTACATTTATGGGGAAAACTTAAAGCTTAAAAGAAAAGTATATAACAGACTGTTATTATTTTCAGAATGCTCGGATGGTATATATGGTGCTGATTGTAAACAAACATGCCACTGTCAAGGAGTAGGAACCTGTCTTAAAGATACTGGGGAATGCATGGAAGGTGTGGGTGAGTAAAGGAAGACGATTATAGATTGACATTCCAGTATCAGGGTAATAATATTTATGAAATGTTAATCCAAAATACGCTTTCAATCATTATATTCACTGGAATAATTCATTATAACCGCCAGATATAAGTTATGTCTGGTTTAATGTTTGTATCAATTGTTCCCGCAGGTTGTCAATCTACCTATTTTGGTCCTAATTGTCAATGTACAGGTAAGACAGTCACTGTTTGTATTTCCAAAATTCAGTACATGCTGATAAGAACATCAGCTCGTGGTGTCTTACGAGTGGATTTTCGAACTTTGTTCTTCGTAGATCGTTTGGATACATTATTAAAACGACCTGTTAACACAAAGAACCATGTTTATTGATAAATCCCATTTGCAGTCGACTAACTTGATGCCCATGTGGAGTTTTATTGATTGCAACGTTAGATAGTTGATAACGGTGTACTTGAACTGGACGTTTCGTCGGTCTTACCATAGACGAATCAACTGTCTGTATTTGGCAACAAGATCTTTAGAATATTTTAGAACACCCTCTGATATCAAGCCTCCAACCCGATAACTAAAAATATAGATGCTCTTAGCGACCTAACTAGTCATCGTTATTGTCACTTGTCTAATACTCTTGAGAATTTCGTACAATTTAATTTCGAAATGCATTTAACTTTATGGGGTCATTTATGGATTCTGCTGCCAAGGCATCTGATTTTAGCTACTCATTACAATCAATTATCCTATCAGTATTACTGACTGCCTACACTGAGTTATGGTTCACAGCTTGTTTATTGTGGGTGACCTGGTTGTTGATTGGCCATACAATTAAGGTGTCTTAGCTTCTATTTAGAATGTTCAAAGTACCACCAGGTAACAGAGGTCACAGATTATCATGCTGCACTGCAAGCATAATGTTAAAATTATTGTTGTGACTTGAAATTGTTTTTATATGGTCTAGAACCCTCCATTCTTCTGTAAACACATTGCATGCCAAACATATTGCATGCAATCCACACCACTTCCCAAATAAGTACCACCAGGTAACAAAGGTATTCTGATGCTGCACCGCAGGGTTAATATACTTCTGATATGCACTGAATTCTCGAAATAAATTATTAGTGTCAAATAAAAAATGCACAATTATTGACATATTGACAGGTGTACTAGTTGACATCACAGTGAATCTCCAGATTGCGAGGTCTGATGGACCGTCGGAAATAACCCTCCAGTGGGATGCAATGACATGCGCAGATTACTACAGAGTGGAATACTCACAAATAAACAAAGACAGTTGCCAACCTGTCAACTCATCATCAGCAACAGTTAACACCCATTGTTCCTGTCAATCAACGTCAACGACTATACCTGATCTTGATTCTAACTCTGTATACCTAGTGAGAGTTGAAGCCCGTTTTGGTTAAATTAATGGTACTGCAGCAACTAGTGAAGTAATGACTCGTACCTTAGGTAAGATCTTCTGCAGTGTGGTTTTGTGATTGAAAGCTTTATTCCCCCTTATTACCCCGATGTCCTAAACAGTGTTGTGTGTGATTATTGACATAGTTTATCAATGTGTTCATGTATTTATAATGAGTCCAAAAGCGTGGAACATGTACAGGGAGATTTTGTCACCGTAAAGATTAGACCCGTCAGTCATTACGTAATGAATAATGGTTTGTATATTATGAAGAACCAGTTCACCGGCCTGTAGTAATGTTATTAAACATCAATATTATAGAAACAATTTATAGACGTGTAACTTTTGTGAGCAGATTGTTTGGAAACTCTCTTACACTTGACCAATTTTTAAAATGTGAACATAGCCTCAAAATAAAGGATCTTGGTCTTTTTTTGAGGTGTTCGTGCAGCAGCGCGAACAACTCATTGTTTTTTTGTTTTGTTTTTTGTTTTAGTTTTTCTTCTTCTCAGTGGGCTTTGTCCACAAAAAAAAAAAACGCATAGTTGCGAGGCCTATATCAACTTGAAACTTTACATGTAGGTAGATTGCAACTGGCAGATGATACAGAAGTTGTTGCGTCATGATGACGTCATCGGGTGTCAAACTACAAGCAATTTAAGTTCAAAAAGTGACGTCATGCCAATGCCTGTATGTCTCTGAATATTATAGCTACAATATTCATATTTGGGCATATGATAGACCAAGACATGGGCAACATTTGAAAAGTTAATCTCAAAATCGTATGACCTTTACTTCTTGGTCGTTACTCTGGGTCGAAGTTTGCCTTTGTTTTTTTCCTTGAAAAAACATCATTTTCGGGCTTGTCTACAACACAAACTTGATGATGTCATGATGACGTCATCAGGTTTTGAATTACAAAAAAATCAAAGTTTATTATTTGTAAAAAATCATAACTCGTGAACCGCATGTTGATTTTTTACAATCGACACATCATCGGACAGGTCGTTGAAAGTTCAACAAACTCTACACAAAACTTGACCCCATTTGACCTTTACTTCCGGTTCAAATCGGAAGTTGAAAATTTCAACAATTCGTATCTCAAAACTACCAATTATTTTAGTTTATTTTTTGCATCAAGGTGTGGAACGTTAAGCCTGCTCAAACTTTTGCACTCAGATGACACTATTTTGACCTTTACATGAGGTCGAAAAAGGCGCACGTTTAAGTTGACCCACCGTGACAACGCACGATAGTGAAACTGAAAGAACACAGGTAGACATACGAACGTGCACATCGCATGCATTGAAGGCTAAGCGTACCGTGGCGTGTTCTGCTCGACCGATCACAGGGGGCAAAGTCCATTTGGCATAGGCTATGCATAGAGCAAGGCTGTATGGGCTGTTAGTCTAATCCAAGTGTGAGCATTTTTGTCAGATAACAAAATACACACTTCCAAAGATCACACAACCTTCAAACTTCGCACATAGTTAGCTCTTCAATTGTAAAATACACCGCTTTCTTGACGTCATAATGACGTAATCGGGTGTTCAATTAAATTTTAAAAAAAATAATATATTTGAAAAATTAATAACTTATGAACCGTGCACCGGAATTTTACAATCTATACATCTTCAGAGAGGTCTTCGAAAAAAAAAAAAACGCTACACAGAGTGTGGACTCAATTGACCTTGTCTTTTGGTTGAAAGCGGAAGTTAAGTAGTAACCTTAGCATTTATTTCCTGTGTAACAAATGTACTTTCCGTGAAAATTCAAAAGCTATTAACAATCTTTTCATCGATTTAATTAAACACTGACCCAAATGATAGCCGAACACCTCGGTGTTTGTTCGTACAAACACTAAATTCTAGTTGTTTATTGTTTCATTTGTTGGGATGACAATACGTCAAAGTCACAAAAACAATAAGGGATCATACATGTATATTCTGTTTGCAGTAAGACCATGTTAATTAGCACTGTTATTATTTGACTGACTTAATGCAATACGTTTTTAATAGAACCGACGGCAGCTCCAACTGATGTGCTGAATTCTGCAGAGACCAATACTAGTCTGAGTTTCTCTTGGAGTGAGCCACTGTGTGGAGGTCGAGGTGGTAACATCACAGGGTACACATATAAGCTAACTCAAGTACGTTCTGTAGAACAGTACGATATCTCAAGCACAATGGTGACGACCCATGGTTTAATACCATACACTGATTACAGCTTCCAGGTTGCAGCCAGCACCAGTGAGGGTACTGGGCCGTTTAGTAACAGTCTTAATGCAAGAACAGCAGAAGGAGGTATGTAGGCCCTGTATCAATTTAGCAGGTTTTTTTTATCACCATTTTGTGACCCGTTCATTTTAAGTATGTCACAATACAGCTTATACTACTTACAAACTTTAAAATTCTGTAAAAACAAAAATAAC
>JASTWB010000061.1:0-82657 GCA_032158295.1 Pycnopodia helianthoides
ATTTCAATTTCTTGAACTTCCCTGAAAATTACGAATCCTAGCGAAATCCAAAACTGTCTAAGCATTTTACGGCGGAAGAACACGGAGCACCGAAACCCCACTCTTCTTTTTCTAAGTTAATATGAACCGTCTAAGCTCAGATTAAACCTTTGTGGTGTGACTAATTTGAGCGCAAGGACAAAAGAGTAGGCATTAGCACAACGAAAGGTGCGTAAAAAAAAAGAAATATTCCAATAAGGCTGGAAAAATTGAAAATAAAAACAATAAACGTTAACAAAAATTTCAAATCCTTGCATTCCCTTAATTTTTTACGGCTACTTTGCATCTTAGACCAAACTCAGCAGAGCCTGCAAGTCCCGCAAAAGCTGTTAACGGATTTTTTACATTTCTGAAAAAAACACAAGGTATGACCGCAATACCCTCAAAATTGCTTGGATTTTTCTAAGTTTTCCTGGAAAGCCTCTAAGGCTCTAATTAACTCATTGTGTGGTTGTGATTTTGTGGACGGTTGCAAGAGTAGGTTTACAATGAACAAAGCGAAAGGGCTGATAATAAACAAGAAATAAGCGATAGGGCTAAATAGGATAAGCAATACCCTATAAAAACAAAATTTTCAAAAGGCTTAAAAATTCGGAAAATAAGTTTAAGCTCTACTACACTAGACCGAAATTTACAGAATTACCTGCAATGTCCCGCAAAAGCTTTTACGGTTTTTTCATTCGACCGGAAAACAACAAGATCACCAAGACTTCAATATTCAAGGTTTTTACCTTGGGAAACACAGGTATACCATATCCCTAAATTTTGATTTTGATATACCATGAAGCGTCTAAAGCCAAATTACCTAATTAGTGGAACTAAATTTGTAGGCGAATAGTCAGAATAAGCTATAAGAAAAGCCAAACGCTGATTAAAACAAAAAAATTTCGCCGAATTGCTGGCAAATCGATAAGATAAGTTACTCCTGAATACAAGGAAAAATGACAACTCTGTCCCAGCTCTAAATTGATGTTTACGGTCTTCTGCATCAGAGGACTCAAGCAATAACTGGAATTCCGCAAAAGCGTCTAAGGTTTTTTACACATTTGCCTGGAAAAAAAGGACCGATACCAAAGTTGCTTGATTCAAGTTAACCAGAAAGCCGTTAACAGCTAGATAACCTAATTTGGCTGGACTAAATTAGCGGTAGAAAGATAGCTATCAATGCAACAAAGCAAACGTGGTATAAAACAACAAGATTCGCGATAGCGGAAAAAATACGATTAAATCATTAACTCTGAATAAGCACGTGAAGAAATTGCAGAATCTTCCTTGCAAGTCCTGACTGAAATTATGTTTTACGGCACTTCTGCCATCTTAAGACCGGAAATCACAGCAAGACGACCGCGAATTCGAAAAGCTTTAGGGATTTACGTGCCGTCAAAGAAACCAGTATGCACTCAAATCACCTCAACATGCTGTTCATTTTTAACTTATGGCGTACTAATTAAACAATGTGCGGGAATTTAATGGAAGCGAAAGGGGTATTAATAGCAAAAACCGAAAGGGCTGGAAAACAAAAGAAATTTCCGAATAAGGGCTGAAAAATTGGTAGATCATAATCCTGACTAATCAGTGAAGAAAATTTTCCAATCTCCTTGCATAGACCTGCATTAATAGTTTTGACTTTTCTTTCAGCCGGAAAAACACAGGAGCACGCAAGTCCCCAAAACTTGCTAGATTTTATACTAGACGTCTAAAAACACAAGGTAACATATCCCTCAAATCTTGTGTTGTAGTTGAATACATGGAACCGCAACAGGCCAATACCTAATTTGCGAAATTTGGCGAAGGTGGCAAAATAGGATTACAAGAAACGAAAAGGGCTGAGATAAAAACAAAAATTTCCTGCATAGGGCTGAAACAAATTCGGAGTTAAGATATACTCCTGATCACGAAACAAATGACAGAATCTCCTGCAAGCTTGTCTAAATGATTTTTACGTGACTCGCATTCACCGGAAATCACGCAATGGACACTGGAATTCGCAAAGTTTTAACGGGATTTTTACCAGTCCTTGAGAGAAACAAGGGACGCAGTGGCAAAGAGTAAGGCTATTACAATGGCAACCAAGGAAAGGGTGAGTTAAACAACAGAAATTCTCCGAATAAGGCTGGAAAAAAGTCGGAGTAAGTTCAAGTATACTCTGACTAAGCAGCTAGAGAGCAAAATGTCCAGATTACTACAAGTACTGCATCTGAAAATTAGATGTTTACGGCTATTTCTGATCTTACCTGAAATCACAGGCAAGTGAGACACTGCGAATGTTCCCGCAAAAGCTTGTCTAACGGGATTTTTGTAACAGTCGTCTGAAAAAACACAGGTATGCACGTAAATCACCCTCAAATCATTGCTTGTTTTGCTAAGTTTTATACCTATGGAAACCCGTTAACAGGCTCAGATTAAACAAAGGGGTTGACTAATTTGTAAGCGACGTGAGTTGCAAAGTAGGCTATTACAATGGCAACAAGCCGAAAAGGCTGGGTATTAAACAACAAGAAATTCTGCCGAATAAGGGCTGGACAAAAATTCGGGTTAAGATCAGATAACCCTGAACTAAGCGCTAGAGAACAAAATTTACCAGAATCTTCCTTGATAGTCCTGCAATCTGAAATTATGTTTTACGGCTACTTCTGCCATCTCAGACCGGAAATCACAGGAAGTGACGACACTGCGAATTCCCGCAAAAGCTTGTCTAACGGGATTTTTGTACACGTTCTGCTGAGAAAAAACACAAGTATGCACGTCAAATCACCCTCAAATCATTCTTGATTTTGCTAGATTTATACCTTGGAAAGCCCAACAGGCTCTAGTTAAACCTAATTGTTGGCTGTGCTAATTTGTATGGACAGGAGTCGCAAGAGAGTAGGAACTATTACAATGGCAACAAAGCCGAAAGGGCTGGTATTAAAACAAAGGAAATTCTGCCGAATAAGGCTGGAAAAAATTCGAGTTAAGATCAAGTATAACTCCTGAACTAAGCCGCTAGAAGACAAATGTTACCAGAATCTTTCCTTGCATAGTCTGCATCTGAAAATTGTGTTTTACGGCACTTTCTGCCATCTCAGACGAATCACAGGCAAGTGACGCACTTGCGAATGTCCCGCAAAAGCTTGTCTAACGGATTTTGACACAGTGCGTTCGAAAAAAACAAGGTATGCACGTCAAATACCCAAAATCATGCTGATTTGCTAAGTTTTATACCTGATTAAACCTAATTGTGTGGCTGTGACTAATTTGTAGGCGACGCGAGTGGCAAGAGAGTAAGGCTATTACAATAGCAACAAAGCAGAAAAGGGCTGCGTATTAAAACAACAAGAAATCCTGCCGAATAACGGCTGGAAAAAATTCGAGTTAAGATCAAGTATAACTCCTGAACTAAGCACGCTAGAGAGACAAAATTTGTACCAGAATCTTCCTTGCATAGTCCTGCATCTGAATTTTAATGTTTTACGGCTACTTTCTGTCATCTTCAGACCGAAATTACAGGCAAGTGACGACACTGCGAATGTCCTGCAAAAGCTTGTCTAACGGGATTTTTGTACACAGTGCCGTCCGAGAAAAAACACAAGGTATGCACCGTCAAATCACCCTCAAATCATGCTTGATTTTGCTAAGTTTTTACCTATGGAAAGCCCGCCTAACAGGCTCTAGATCAACCTAATTGTGTGGCTGTGACTAATTTGTAGGCGACGCGAGTGGCAAGAGAGTAAGGCTATTACAATAGCAACAAAGCAGAAAAGGGCTGCGTATTAAAACAACAAGAAATTCCTGCCGAATAAGGCTGGAAAAAATTCGGAGTTAAGATCAAGTATAACTCCTGAACTAAGCACGCTAGAGAGACAAAATTTGTACCAGAATCTTCCTTGCATAGTCCTGCATCTGAATTTAATGTTTTACGGCTACTTTCTGCATCTTCAGACCGGAAATCACAGGCAAGTGACGACACTGCGAACGTCCCGCAAAAGCATGTCTAACGGGATTTTGTACACAGTGCCGTCCGAGAAAAAACAAAGGTATGCACCGTCAAATCACCCTCAAATCATTGCTTGATTTGCTAAGTTTTATACCTATGGAAAGCCCGTCTAACAGGCTCTAAATTAAACCTAATTGTGTGGCTGTGACTAATTTGTAGCGACGCGAGTGGCAAGAGATAGGCTATTACAATGCAACAAAGCAGAAAAGGCTGCGTATTAAACAACAAAAATCTCCTGCCGAATAAGGGCTGGAAAAAATTCGGAGTTAAGATCAAGTATAACTCCTGAACTAAGCACGCTAGAGAGACAAAATTTGTACCAGAATCTTCCTTGCAAAGTCCTGCATCTGAATTTTAATGTTTTACGGCTACTTTCTGTCATCTTCAGACCGGAAATTACAGGCAAGTGACGACACTGCGAATGTCCTGCAAAAGCTTGTCTAACGGGATTTTTGTACACAGTGCCGTCCGAGAAAAAACAAAGGTATGCACCGTCAAATCACCCTCAAATCATTGCTTGATTTTGCTAAGTTTTATACCTATGGAAAGCCCGTCTAACAGGCTCTAGATTAACCTAATTTGTGGCTGTGACTAATTTGTAGGCGACGCGATGGCAAGAGAGTAAGGCTATTACAATAGCAACAAAGCGAAAAGGGCTGCGTATTAAAACAACAAGAAATATCCTGCCGAATAAGGCTGGAAAAAATTCGGAGTTAAGATCAAGTATAACTCCTGAACTAAGCACGCTAGAGAGACAAAATTTGTACCAGAATCTTCCTTGCATAGTCTGCATCTGAAATTAATGTTTTACGGCTACTTTCTGCATCTTCAGACCGGAAATCACAGCAAGTGACGACACTGCGAATGTCCCGCAAAAGCTTGTCTAACGGGATTTTTGTACACAGTTCGTCGAGAAAGAAACACAAGGTATGCACCGTCAAATCACCCTCAAATCATTGCTTGATTTTGCTAAGTTTTATACCTATGGAAAGCCCGTCTAACAGGCTCTAAATTAAACCTAATTGTGTGGCTGTGACTAATTTGTAGGCGAAGCGACTGGCAAGAGAGTAAGGATATTACAATGGCAACAAAGCCGAAAAGGGCTGCGTATTAAAACAACAATAAATCTCCTGCCGAATAAGGGCTGGAAATAAATTCGGAGTTAAGATCAAGTATAACTCCTGAACTAAGCACGCTAGAGAGACAAAATTGTACCAGAATCTTCCTTGCATAGTCCTGCATTTGAAATTTAATGTTTTACGGCTACTTTCTGTCATCTTCAAGACCGGAAATTACAGGCAAGTGACGACACTGCGAATGTCCTGCAAAAGCTTGTCTAACGGGATTTTTGTACACAGTGTCGTCCGAGAAAGAAACACAAGGTATGCACCGTCAAATCACCCTCAAATCATTGCTTGATTTTGCTAAGTTTTGTACCTATGGAAAGCCCGTCAACAGGCTCTAAATTAAACCTAATTGTGTGGCTGTGACTAATTTGTAGGCGACTGAGTTGCAAGAGAGTAGGGCTATTACAATGGCAACAAAGCCGAAAAGGGTGAGTATTAAAACAACAAAATATCTCCTGCCGAATAAGGGCTGGAAAAAAATTCGGAGTTAAGATCAAGTATAACTCCTGAACTAAGCACGCTAAGAGACAAAATTTGTACCAGAACTTCCTTGCATAGTCCTGCATCTGAAAATTTAATGTTATTACAGATACTTTCTGTCATCTTCAGACCGGAAATCACAGGCAAGTGACGACAACTGCGAATGTCCCGCAAAAGCTTGTCTAACGGGATTTTTGTACACAGTTCTGTCTGAGAAAGAAAACAAGGTATGCACCGTCAAATCACCCTCAAATCATTGCTTGATTTTGCTAAGTTTTATACCTATGGAAAAGCCCGTCAACAGGCTCTAAATTAAACCTAATTGTGTGGCTGTGACTATTTTGTAGGCGACGTGGTTGCAAGAGAGTAGGGCTTATTACAATGGCAACAAAGCCGAAAAGGGCTGCGTATTAAAACAACAAGAAATCTCCTGCCGAATAAGGCTGGAAATAAATCGGAGTTAAGATCAAGTATAACTCCTGAACTAAGCACGCTAGAGAGACAAAAATTGTAACCAGAATCTTCCTTGCATAGTCCTGCATCTGAAAATTGATGTTTTACGGCTACTTTCTGCCATCTTCAGACCGGAAATGCACAGCAAGTGACGACACTGCGAATGTCCCGCAAAAGCTTGTCTAACGGGATTTTTGTAACACAGTTCTGTCTGAGAAAGAAACACAAGGTATGCACCGTCAAATCACCCTCAAATCATTGCTTGATTTTGCTAAGTTGTATACCTATGAAAGCCCGTCTAACAGGCTCTAGATTAAACCTATTTGTGCGGCTGTGATTAATTTGTAGGCGAAGCGACTGGAAAGAGAGTAAGGATATTACAATGGCAACAAAGCCAAAAAAGGGCTGCGTATTAAAACAACAAGAAATCCTCCTGCCGAATAAGGGCTGGAAATAAAATTCGGAGTTAAGATCAAGTATAACTCCTGAACTAAGCACGCTAGAGAGACAAAAGTTTGTAACAGAATCTCCTTGCATAGTCCTGCATCTGAAAATTTAATGTTTTACAGCTACTTTCTGTCATCTTCAGACCGGAAATCACAGGCAAGTGACGACACTGCGAATGTCCGCAAAAGCTTGTCTAACGGATTTTTGTACACAGTTCTGTCTGAGAAAGAAACACAAGGTATGCACCGTCAAATCACCCTCAAATCATTGCTTGATTTTGCTAAGTTTTATACCTATGGAAAGCCCGTCAACAGGCTCTAAATTAAACCTAATTGTGTGGCTGTGATAATTTGTAGGCGACGTGAGTTGCAAAGAGTAGGGCTATTACAATGGCAACAAAGCCGAAAAGGGCTGAGTATTAAAACAACAAATATCTCCTGCCGAATAAGGGCTGAAAAAAATTCGGAGTTAAGATCAAGTATAACTCTGAACAAGCACGCTAGAGAGACAAATTGTACCAGAATCTCCTTGCATAGTCCTGCATCTGAAATTTTAATGTTTACGCTACTTTCTGTCATCTTCAACCGAAATCACAGCAAGTGACGACACTGCGATGTCCCGCAAAAGCTTGTCTAACGGGATTTTTGTACACAGTTCTGTCTGAGAAGAACACAAGGTATGCACGTCAAATCACCCTCAAATCATTGCTTAATTTTGCTAAGTTTTATACTATGGAAAGCCCGTCTAACAGGCTCTAAATTAAACCTAATTTGTGCTGTGACTAATTTGTAGCACGTGATTGCAAGAAGTAGGCTATTACAATGGCAACAAACCGAAAGGCGCGTATAAAACAACAAAAATCTCCTGCCGAATAAGGGCTGGAATAAATTCGGAGTTAAGATCAAGTATAACTCCTGAACTAAGCACGCTAGAGAGACAAAAATTGTACCAGAATCTTCCTTGCATAGTCCTGCATCTGAAAATTGATGTTTTACGGCTACTTTCTGCCATCTTCAGACCGGAAATCACAGGCAAGTGACGACACTGCGAATGTCCCGCAAAAGCTTGTCTAACGGGATTTTTGTACACAGTGTCGTCCGAGAAAGAAACACAAGGTATGCACCGTCAAATCACCCTCAAATCATTGCTTGATTTTGCTAAGTTTTGTACCTATGGAAAGCCCGTCTAACAGGCTCTAAATTAAACCTAATTGTGTGGCTGTGACTAATTTGTAGGCGACGTGAGTTGCAAGAGAGTAGCGCTATTACAATGGCAACAGAGCCGAAAAGGGGTGAGTATTACAACAACAAAAAATCTCCTGCCGAATAAGGGCTGGACAAAAATTTGGAGTTAAGATCAAGTATAACTCCTGAACTAAGCACGCTAGAGAGACAACATTTGTACCAGAATTTTCCTTGCATAGTCCTGCATCTGAAAATTGATGTTTTACGGCTACTTTCTGCCATCTTCAGACCGGAAATCACAGGCAAGTGACGACACTGCGAATGTCCCGCAAAAGCTTGTCTAACGGGATTTTTGTACACAGTTCTGTCTGAGAAAGAAACACAAGGTATGCACCGTCAAATCACCCTCAAATCATTGCTTGATTTGGCTAAGTTTTATACCTATGGAAAGCCCGTCTCACAGGCTCTAGATTAAACCTAATTGTGTGGCTGTGACTAATTTGTAAGCGACGCGAGTGGCAAGAGAGTAAGGCTATTACAATAGCAACAAAGCCGAAAAGGGCTGCGTATTAAAACAACAAGAAATCTCCTGCCGAATAAGGGCTGGAAAAAATTCGGAGTTAAGATCAAGTATAACTCCTGAACTAAGCACGCTAGAGAGACAAAATTTGTACCAGAATCTTCCTTGCATAGTCCTGCGTCTGAATTTTAATGTTTTACGGCTACTTTCTGCCATCTTCAGACCGGAAATCACAGGCAAGTGACGACACTGCGAACGTCCCGCAAAAGCATGTCTAACGGGAATTTTGTACACAGTGCCGTCCGAGAAAGAAACACAAGGTATGCACTGTCAAATCACCCTCAAATCATTGCTTGATTTTGCTAAGTTTTATACATATGGAAAGCCCGTCTAACAGGCTCTAGATTAAACCTAATTGTGTGGCTGTGACTAATTTGTAGGCGACGCGAGTGGCAAGAGAGTAAGGCTATTACAACAGCAATAAAGCAGAAAAGGGCTGCATATTAAAACAACAAGAAATATCCTGCCGAATAACGGCTGGAAATAAATTCGGAGTTAAGATCAAGTATAACTCCTGAACTAAGCACGCTAGAGAGACAAAATTTGTACCAGAATCTTCCTTGCATAGTCCTGCATCTGAAAATTGATGTTTTACGGCTACTTTCTGCCATCTTCAGACCGGAAATCACAGGCAAGTGACGACACTGCGAACGTCCCGCAAAAGCATGTCTAACGGGATTTTTGTACACAGTGCCGTCCGAGAAAGAAACACAAGGTATGCACCGTCAAATCACCCTCAAATCATTGCTTGATTTTGCTAAGTTTTATACCTATGGAAAGCCCGTCTAACAGGCTCTAGATTAAACCTAATTGTGTGGCTGTGACTAATTTGTAGGCGACGTGAGTTGCAAGAGAGTAGGGCTATTACAATGGCAACAAAGCCGAAAAGGGCTGAGTATTAAAACAACAAGAAATCTCCTGCCGAATAAGGGCTCGACAAAATTCGGAGTTAAGATCAAGTATAACTCCTGAACTAAGCACGCTAGAGAGACAAAATTTGTACCAGAATCTTCCTTGCATAGTCCTGCATCTGAAAATTGATGTTTTACGGCTACTTTCTACCATCTTCAGACCGGAAATCACAGGCAAGTGACGACACTGCAAGCGTCCCGCAAAAGCATGTCTAACGGGATTTGTGTACACAGTGCTGTCCGAGAAAGAAACACAAGGTATGCACCGTCAAATCACCCTCAAATCATTGCTTGATTTTGCTAAGTTTTATACCTATGGAAAGCCCGTCTAACAGGCTCTAGATTTAACCTAATTGTGTGGCTGTGACTAATTTGTAGGCGACGCGAGTGGCAAGAGAGTAAGGCTATTACAATGGCAACAAAGCCGAAAAGGGCTGAGTATTAAAACAACAAGAAATCTCCTGCCGAATAAGGGCTGGAAATAAATTCGGAGTTAAAATCAAGTATAACTCCTGAACTAAGCACGCTAGAGGGACAAAAATTGTACCAGAATCTTCCTTGCATAGTCCGGCATTTGAAATTTAATGTTTTACGGCTACTTTCTGTCATCTTCAGACCTGAAATTACAGGCAAGTGACGACACTGCGAATGTCCTGCAAAGCATGTCTAACGGGATTTTTGTACACAGTGCCGCCTGAGAAAGAAACACAAGGTATGCACCGTCAAATCACCCTCAAATCATTGCTTGATTTTGCTAAGTTTTATACCTATGGAAAGCCCGTCTAACAGGCTCTAGATTAAACCTAATTGTGTGGCTTTGACTAATTTGTAGGCGATGAGAGTGGCAAGAGAGTAGGGCTATTACAATAGCAACAAAGCCGAAAAGGGCTGCGTATTAAAACAACAAGAAATCTCCTGCCGAATAAGGCCTGGAAACATATTCGGAGTTAAGATCAAGTATAACTCCTGAACTAAGCACGCTAGAGAGACAAAATTTGTACCAGAATCTTCCTTGCATAGTCCTGCATCTGAATGTTAATGTTTTACGGCTACTTTCTGTCATCTTCAGACCGGAAATCACAGGCAAGTGACGACACTGCGAACGTCCCGCAAAAGCATGTCTAACGGGATTTTTGTACACAGTGCCGTCCGAGAAAGAAACACAAGGTATGCAACATCAAATCACCCTCAAATCATTGCTTGATTTTGCTAAGTTTTATACCTATGGAAAGCCCGTCTTACAGGCTCTAGATTAAACCTAATTGTGTGGCTGTGACTAATTTGTAAGCGACGCGAGTGGCAAGAGAGTAAGGCTATTACAATGGCAACAAAGCCGAAAAGGGCTGAGTATTAAAACAACGAGAAATCTCCTGCCGAATAATGGCTGGACAAAATTCGGAGTTAAGATCAAGTATAACTCCTGAACTAAGCACGCTAGAGAGACAAAATTTGTACCAGAATCTTCCTTGCATAGTCCTGCGTCTGAATTTTAATGTTTTACGGCTACTTTCTGTCATCTTCAGACCGGAAATCACAGGCAAGTGACGACACTGCGAATGTCCCGCAAAATTTTGTCTAAAGGGATTTTTGTACACAGTGCCGTCTGAGAAAGAAACACAAGGTATGCACCGTCAAATCACCCTCAAATCATTGCTTGATATTGCTAAGTTTTATACCTATGGAAAGCCCGTCTAACAGGCTCTAAATTAAACCTAATTGTGTGGCTGTGACTAATTTGTAGGCGACGCGAGTGGCAAGAGAGTAAGGCTATTACAACAGCAATAAAGCCGAAAAGGGCTGCATATTAAAACAACAAGAAATATCCTGCCGAATAACGGCTGGAAATAAATTCGGAGTTAAGATCAAGTATAACTCCTGAACTAAGCACGCTAGAGAGACAAAATTAGTACCAGAATCTTCCTTGCATAGTCCTGCATCTGAATGTTAATGTTTTACGGCTACTTTCTGTCATCTTCAGACCGGAAATCACAGGCAAGTGACGACACTGCGAATGTCCCGCAAAAGCTTGTCTAAAGGGATTTTTGTACACAGTGCCGTCTGAGAAAGAAACACAAGGTATGCACCGTCAAATCACCCTCAAATCATTGCTTGATTTTGCTAAGTTTTATACCTATGGAAAGCCCGTCTAACAGGCTCTAGATTAAACCTAATTGTGTGGCTGTGACTAATTTGTAGGCGACGCAAGTGGCAAGAGAGTAAGGCTATTACAACAGCAATAAAGCCGAAAAGGGCTGCATATTAAAAACAACAAGAAATATCCTGCCGAATAACGGCTGGAAATAAATTCGGAGTTAAGATCAAGTATAACTCCTGAACTAAGCACGCTAGAGAGACAAAATTTGTACCAGAATCTTCCTTGCATAGTCCTGCATCTGAATGTTAATGTTTTACGGCTACTTTCTGTCATCTTCAGACCGGAAATCACAGGCAAGTAACGACACTGCGAACGTCCCGCAAAAGCATGTCTAACGGGATTTTTGTACACAGTGCCGTCCGAGAAAGAAACACAAGGTATGCAACGTCAAATCACCCTCAAATCATTGCTTGATTTTGCTAGGTTTTCTACCTATGGAAAGCCCGTCTTACAGGCTCTAGATTAAACCTAATTGTGTGGCTGTGACTAATTTGTAAGCGACGCGAGTGGCAAGAGAGTAAGGCTATTACAATAGCAACAAAGCCGAAAAGGGCTGCGTATTAAAACAACAAGAAATCTCCTGCCGAATAAGGGCTGGACAAAATTCGGAGTTAAGATCAAGTATAACTCCTGAACTAAGCACGCTAGAGAGACAAAATTTGTACCAGAATCTTCCTTGCATAGTCCTGCGTCTGAATTTTAATGTTTTACGGCTACTTTCTGTCATCTTCAGACCGGAAATCACAGGCAAGTGACGACACTGCGAATGTCCCGCAAAATTTTGTCTAAAGGGATTTTTGTACACAGTGCCGTCTGAGAAAGAAACACAAGGTATGCACCGTCAAATCACCCTCAAATCATTGCTTGATATTGCTAAGTTTTATACCTATGGAAAGCCCGTCTAACAGGCTCTAAATTAAACCTAATTGTGTGGCTGTGACTAATTTGTAGGCGACGCGAGTGGCAAGAGAGTAAGGCTATTACAACAGCAATAAAGCCGAAAAGGGCTGCATATTAAAACAACAAGAAATATCCTGCCGAATAACGGCTGGAAATAAATTCGGAGTTAAGATCAAGTATAACTCCTGAACTAAGCACGCTAGAGAGACAAAATTAGTACCAGAATCTTCCTTGCATAGTCCTGCATCTGAATGTTAATGTTTTACGGCTACTTTCTGTCATCTTCAGACCGGAAATCACAGGCAAGTGACGACACTGCGAATGTCCCGCAAAAGCTTGTCTAAAGGGATTTTTGTACACAGTGCCGTCTGAGAAAGAAACACAAGGTATGCACCGTCAAATCACCCTCAAATCATTGCTTGATTTTGCTAAGTTTTATACCTATGGAAAGCCCGTCTAACAGGCTCTAGATTAAACCTAATTGTGTGGCTGTGACTAATTTGTAGGCGACGCAAGTGGCAAGAGAGTAAGGCTATTACAATAGCAACAAAGCCGAAAAGGGCTGCGTATTAAAACAACAAGAAATCTCCTGCCGAATAAGGGCTGGACAAAATTCGGAGTTAAGATCAAGTATAACTCCTGAACTAAGCACGCTAGAGAGACAAAATTTGTACCAGAATCTTCCTTGCATAGTCCTGCGTCTGAATTTTAATGTTTTACGGCTACTTTCTGTCATCTTCAGACCGGAAATCACAGGCAAGTGACGACACTGCGAATGTCCCGCAAAATCTTGTCTAAAGGGATTTTTGTACACAGTGCCGTCCGAGAAAGAAACACAAGGTATGCACTGTCAAATCACCCTCAAATCATTGCTTGATTTTGCTAAGTTTTATACCTATGGAAAGCCCGTCTAACAGGCTCTAGAATAAACCTAATTGTGTGGCTGTGACTAATTTGTAGGCGACGTGAGTTGCAAGAGAGTAGGGCTATTACAATGGCAACAAAGCCGAAAAGGGCTGAGTATTAAAACAACAAGAAATCTCCTGCCGAATAAGGGCTGGAAACAAATTCGGAGTTAAGATCAAGTATAACTCCTGAACTAACCACGCTAGAGAGACAAAATTTGTACCAGAATCTTCCTTGCATAGTCCTTCGTCTGAATTTTAATGTTTTACGGCTACTTTCTGTCATCTTCAGACCGGAAATCACAGGCAAGTGACGACACTGCGAACGTCCCGCAAAAGCATGTCTAACGGGATTTTTGTACACAGTGCCGCCTGAGAAAGAAACACAAGGTATGCACCGTCAAATCACCCTCAAATCATTGCTTGATTTTGCTAAGTTTTATACCTATGGAAAGCCCGTCTAACAGGCTCTAGATTAAACCTAATTGTGTGGCTGTGACTAATTTGTAGGCGACGCGAGTGGCAAGAGAGTAGGGCTATTACAATAGCAACAAAGCCGAAAAGGGCTGCATATTAAAACAACAAGAAATATCCTGCCGAATAACGGCTGGAAATAAATTCGGAGTTAAGATCAAGTATAACTCCTGAACTAAGCACGCTAGAGAGACAAAATTTGTACCAGAATCTTCCTTGCATAGTCCTGCATCTGAATGTTAATGTTTTACGGCTACTTTCTGTCATCTTCAGACCGGAAATCACAGGCAAGTAACGACACTGCGAACGTCCCGCAAAAGCATGTCTAACGGGATTTTTGTACACAGTGCCGTCCGAGAAAGAAACACAAGGTATGCACTGTCAAATCACCCTCAAATCATTGCTTGATTTTGCTAAGTTTTATACCTATGGAAAGCCCGTCTAACAGGCTCTAGAATAAACCTAATTGTGTGGCTGTGACTAATTTGTAGGCGACGTGAGTTGCAAGAGAGTAGGCTATTACAATGGCAACAAAGCCGAAAAGGGCTGAGTATTAAAACAACAAGAAATCTCCTGCCGAATAAGGGCTGGAAACAAATTCGGAGTTAAGATCAAGTATAACTCCTGAACTAACCACGCTAGAGAGACAAAATTTGTACCAGAATCTTCCTTGCATAGTCCTTCGTCTGAATTTTAATGTTTTACGGCTACTTTCTGTCATCTTCAGACCGGAAATCACAGGCAAGTGACGACACTGCGAACGTCCCGCAAAAGCATGTCTAACGGGATTTTTGTACACAGTGCCGCCTGAGAAAGAAACACAAGGTATGCACCGTCAAATCACCCTCAAATCATTGCTTGATTTTGCTAAGTTTTATACCTATGGAAAGCCCGTCTAACAGGCTCTAGATTAAACCTAATTGTGTGGCTGTGACTAATTTGTAGGCGACGCGAGTGGCAAGAGAGTAGGGCTATTACAATAGCAACAAAGCCGAAAAGGGCTGCATATTAAAACAACAAGAAATATCCTGCCGAATAACGGCTGGAAATAAATTCGGAGTTAAGATCAAGTATAACTCCTGAACTAAGCACGCTAGAGAGACAAAATTTGTACCAGAATCTTCCTTGCATAGTCCTGCATCTGAATGTTAATGTTTTACGGCTACTTTCTGTCATCTCAGACCGGAAATCACAGGCAAGTAACGACACTGCGAACGTCCCGCAAAAGCATGTCTAACGGGATTTTTGTACACAGTGCCGTCCGAGAAAGAAACACAAGGTATGCAACGTCAAATCACCCTCAAATCATTGCTTGATTTTGCTAGGTTTTCTACCTATGGAAAGCCCGTCTTACAGGCTCTAGATTAAACCTAATTGTGTGGCTGTGACTAATTTGTAAGCGACGCGAGTGGCAAGAGAGTAAGGCTATTACAATAGCAACAAAGCCGAAAAGGGCTGCGTATTAAAACAACAAGAAATCTCCTGCCGAATAAGGGCTGGACAAAATTCGAGTTAAGATCAAGTATAACTCCTGAACTAAGCACGCTAGAGAGACAAAATTTGTACCAGAATCTTCCTTGCATAGTCCTGCGTCTGAATTTTAATGTTTTACGGCTACTTTCTGTCATCTTCAGACCGGAAATCACAGGCAAGTGACGACACTGCGAATGTCCCGCAAAATCTTGTCTAAAGGGATTTTTGTACACAGTGCCGTCTGAGAAAGAAACACAAGGTATGCACCGTCAAATCACCCTCAAATCATTGCTTGATTTTGCTAGGTTTTATACCTATGGAAAGCCCGTCTTACAGGCTCTAGATTAAACCTAATTGTGTGGCTGTGACTAATTTGTAGCGACGCGAGTGGCAAGAGAGTAAGGCTATTACAAAGCAAAAAGCCGAAAAGGGCTGTATTTAAAACAACAAGAAATTCCTGCCGAATAAGGGCTGGAAAAATTCGGAGTTAAGATCAAGTATAACTCCTGAACTAAGCACGCTAGAGAGACAAAATTTGTACCGGAATCTTCCTTGCATAGTCCTGCTCTGAATTTTATGTTTTACGGCTACTTTCTGTCATCTTCAGACCGGAAATCACAGGCAAGTGACGACACTGCGAATGTCCCGCAAAACATGTCTAACGGGATTTTTGTACACAGTGCCGTCCGAGAAAGAAACACAAGGTATGCACTGTCAAATCACCCTCAAATCATTGCTTGATTTTGCTAAGTTTTATACCTATGGAAAGCCCGTCTAACAGGCTCTAGAATAAACCTAATTGTGTGGCTGTGACTAATTTGTAGGCGACGTGAGTTGCAAGAGAGTAGGGCTATTACAATGGCAACAAAGCCGAAAAGGGCTGAGTATTAAAACAACAAGAAATCTCCTGCCGAATAAGGGCTGGAAACAAATTCGGAGTTAAGATCAAGTATAACTCCTGAACTAACCACGCTAGAGAGACAAAATTTGTACCAGAATCTTCCTTGCATAGTCCTTCGTCTGAATTTTAATGTTTTACGGCTACTTTCTGTCATCTTCAGACCGGAAATCACAGGCAAGTGACGACACTGCGAACGTCCCGCAAAAGCATGTCTAACGGGATTTTTGTACACAGTGCCGCCTGAGAAAGAAACACAAGGTATGCACCGTCAAATCACCCTCAAATCATTGCTTGATTTTGCTAAGTTTTATACCATGGAAAGCCCGTCTAACAGGCTCTAGATTAAACCTAATTGTGTGGCTGTGACTAATTTGTAGGCGACGCGAGTGGCAAGAGAGTAGGGCTATTACAATAGCAACAAAGCCGAAAAGGGCTGCATATTAAAACAACAAGAAATATCCTGCCGAATAAGGCTGGAAAAAATTCGGAGTTAAGATCAAGTATAACTCCTGAACTAAGCACGCTAGAGAGACAAAATTTGTACCAGAATCTTCCTTGCATAGTCCTGCATCTGAATGTTAATTTTTTTACGGCTACTTTCTGTCATCTTCAGACCGGAAATCACAGGCAAGTGACGACACTGCGAACGTCCCGCAAAAGCATGTCTACGGGATTTTTGTACACAGTGCCGTCCGAGAAAGAAACACAAGGTATGCAACTCAAATCACCCTCAAATCATTGCTTGATTTTGCTAGTTTTTACCTATGGAAAGCCCGTCTTACAGGCTCTAGATTAAACCTAATTGTGTGGCTGTGACTAATTTGTAAGCGACGCGAGTGGCAAGAGAGTAAGGCTATTACAATAGCAACAAAGCCGAAAAGGGCTGCGTATTAAAACAACAAGAAATCTCCTGCCGAATAAGGGCTGGACAAAATTCGGAGTTAAGATCAAGTATAACTCCTGAACTAAGCACGCTAGAGAGACAAAATTTGTACCAGAATCTTCCTTGCATAGTCCTGCGTCTGAATTTTAATGTTTTACGGCTACTTTCTGTCATCTTCAGACCGGAAATCACAGGCAAGTGACGACACTGCGAATGTCCCGCAAAATCTTGTCTAAAGGGATTTTTGTACACAGTGCCGTCTGAGAAAGAAACACAAGGTATGCACCGTCAAATCACCCTCAAATCATTGCTTGATTTTGCTAAGTTTTATACCTATGGAAAGCCCGTCTTACAGGCTCTAGATTAAACCTAATTGTGTGGCTGTGACTAATTTGTAGGCGACGCGAGTGGCAAGAGAGTAAGGCTATTACAACAGCAATAAAGCAGAAAAGGGCTGCATATATTAAAACAACAAGAAATATCCTGCCGAATAACGGCTGGAAATAAATTCGGAGTTAAGATCAAGTATAACTCCTGAACTAAGCACGCTAGAGAGACAAAATTTGTACCGGAATCTTCCTTGCATAGTCCTGCATCTGAAAATTGATGTTTTACGGCTACTTTCTGTCATCTTCAGACCGGAAATCACAGGCAAGTGACGACACTGCGAACGTCCCGCAAAAGCATGTCTAACGGGATTTTTGTACACAGTGCTGTCCGAGAAAGAAACACAAGGTATGCACTGTCAAATCACCCTCAAATCATTGCTTGATTTTGCTAAGTTTTATACCTATGGAAAGCCCGTCTAACAGGCTCTAGAATAAACCTAATTGTGTGGCTGTGACTAATTTGTAGGCGACGTGAGTTGCAAGAGAGTAGGGCTATTACAATGGCAACAAAGCCGAAAAGGGCTGAGTATTAAAACAACAAGAAATCTCCTGCCGAATAAGGGCTGGAAACAAATTCGGAGTTAAGATCAAGTATAACTCCTGAACTAACCACGCTAGAGAGACAAAATTTGTACCAGAATCTTCCTTGCATAGTCCTTCGTCTGAATTTTAATGTTTTACGGCTACTTTCTGTCATCTTCAGACCGGAAATCACAGGCAAGTGACGACACTGCGAACGTCCCGCAAAAGCATGTCTAACGGGATTTTTGTACACAGTGCCGTCCGAGAAAGAAACACAAGGTATGCAACATCAAATCACCCTCAAATCATTGCTTGATTTTGCTAAGTTTTATACCTATGGAGAGCCCGTCTTACAGGCTCTAGATTAAACCTAATTGTGTGGCTGTGACTAATTTGTAAGCGACGCGAGTGGCAAGAGAGTAAGGCTATTACAATAGCAACAAAGCCGAAAAGGGCTGCGTATTAAAACAACAAGAAATCTCCTGCCGAATAATGGCTGGACAAAATTCGGAGTTAAGACCAAGTATAACTCCTGAACTAAGCACGCTAGAGAGACAAAATTTGTACCAGAATCTTCCTTGCATAGTCCGGCGTCTGAATTTTAATGTTTTACGGCTACTTTCTGTCATCTTCAGACCGGAAATCACAGGCAAGTGACGACACTGCGAATGTCCCGCAATATCTTGTCTAAAGGGATTTTTGTACACAGTGCCGTCTGAGAAAGAAACACAAGGTATGCACCGTCAAATCACCCTCAAATCATTGCTTGATTTTGCTAAGTTTTATACCTATGGAAAGCCCGTCTAACAGGCTCTAAATTAAACCTAATTGTGTGGCTGTGACTAATTTGTAGGCGACGCGAGTGGCAAGAGAGTAAGGCTATTACAACAGCAATAAAGCAGAAAAGGGCTGCATATTAAAACAACAAGAAATATCCTGCCGAATAACGGCTGGAAATAAATTCGGAGTTAAGATCAAGTATAACTCCTGAACTAAGCACGCTAGAGAGACAAAATTTGTACCAGAATCTTCCTTGCATAGTCTTGCATCTGAAAATTGATGTTTTACGGCTACTTTCTGCCATCTTCAGACCGGAAATCACAGGCAAGTGACGACACTTCGAATGTCCCGCAAAAGCTTGTCTAACGGGATTTTTGTACACAGTGCCGTCTGAGAAAGAAACACAAGGTATGCACCGTCCAATCACCCTCAAATCATTGCTTGATTTTGCTAAGTTTTATACCTATGGAAAGCCCGTCTAACAGGCTCTAGAATAAACTTAATTGTGTGGCTGTGACTAATTTGTAGGCGACGTGAGTTGCAAGAGAGTAGGGCTATTACAATGGCAACAAAGCCGAAAAGGGCTGAGTATTAAAACAACAAGAAATCTCCTGCCGAATAAGGGCTGGAAACAAATTTGGAGTTAAGATCAAGTATAACTCCTGAACTAAGCACGCTAGAGAGACAAAATTTGTACCAGAATCTTCCTTGCATAGTCTTGCATCTGAAAATTGATGTTTTGCGGCTACTTTGTGCCATCTTCAGACCGGAAATCACAGGCAAGTGACGACACTGCGAACGTCCCGCAAAAGCATGTCTAACGGGATTTTTGTACACAGTGCCGTCCGAGAAAGAAACACAAGGTATGCACCGTCAAATCACCCTCAAATCATTGCTTGATTTTGCTAAGTTTTATACCTATGGAAAGCCCGTCTAACAGGCTCTAGATTAAACCTAATTGTGTGGCTGTGACTAATTTGTAGGCGACGAGAGTGGCAAGAGAGTAGGGCTATTACAATAGCAACAAAGCCGAAAAGGGCTGCGTATTAAAACAACAAGAAATCTCCTGCCGAATAAGGGCTGGAAATAAATTCGGAGTTAAGATCAAGTATAACTCCTGAACTAAGCACGCTAGAGAGACAAAATTTGTACCAGAATCTTCCTTGCATAGTCCTGCATCTGAATTTTAATGTTTTACGGCTACTTTCTGTCATCTTCAGACCGGAAATCACAGGCAAGTGACGACACTGCGAATGTCCCGCAAAAGCATGTCTAACGGGATTTTTGTACACAGTGCCGTCCGAGAAAGAAACACAAGGTATGCACTGTCAAATCACCCTCAAATCATTGCTTGATTTTGCTAAGTTTTATACCTATGGAAAGCCCGTCTAACAGGCTCTAGATTAAACCTAATTGTGTGGCTGTGACTAATTTGTAGGCGACGCGAGTGGCAAGAGAGTAAGGCTATTTCAATGGCAACAAAGCCGAAAAGGGCTGCGTATTAAAACAACAAGAAATCTCCTGCCGAATAAGGGCTAGAAACAAATTTGGAGTTAAGATCAAGTATAACTCCTGAACTAAGCACGCTAGAGAGACAAAATTTGTACCAGAATCTTCCTTGCATAGTCTTGCATCTGAAAATTGATGTTTTACGGCTACTTTGTGCCATCTTCAGACCGGAAATCACAGGCAAGTGACGACACTGCGAACGTCCTGCAAAAGCATGTCTAACGGGATTTTTGTACACAGTGCCGTCCGAGAAAGAAACACAAGGTATGCACCGTCAAATCACCCTCAAATCATTGCTTGATTTTGCTAAGTTTTATACCTATGGAAAGCCCGTCTAACAGGCTCTAGAACCTAATTGTGTGGCTGTGACTAATTTGTAGGCGACGTGAGTTGCAAGAGAGTAGGGCTATTACAATGGCAACAAAGCCGAAAAGGGCTGAGTATTAAAACAACAAGAAATCTCCTGCCGAATAAGGGCCGGACAAAAATTCGGAGTTAAGATCAAGTATAACTCCTGAACTAAGCACGCTAGAGAGACAAAATTTGTACCAGAATCTTCCTTGCATAGTCCTGCATCTGAAAATTGATGTTTTACGGCTACTTTCTGCCATCTTCAGACCGGAAATCACAGGCAAGTGACGACACTGCGAATGTCCCGCAAAAGCTTGTCTAACGGGATTTTTGTATACAGTTCTGTCTGAGAAAGAAACACAAGGTATGCACCGTCAAATCACCCTCAAATCATTGCTTGATTTTGCTATGTTTTATACCTATGGAAAGCCCGTCTAACAGGCTCTAGATTAAACCTAATTGTGTGGCTGTGACTAATTTGTAGGCAACGCGAGTGGCAAGAGAGTAGGGCTATTACAATGCAACAAAGCCGAAAAGGGCTGAGTATAAACAACAAGAAAATTCTGCCGAATAAGGGCGGAAAAATTCGGAGTTAAGACAAGTATAACTCCTGAACTAAGCACGCTAGAGAGACAAAATTTGTACCAGAATCTTCCTTGCATAGTCCTGCATCTGAAAATGATGTTTTACGGCTACTTTCTGCCATCTTAGACCGGAAATCACAGCAAGTGACGACACTGCGAATGTCCCGCAAAAGCTTGTCTAAACGGATTTTTGTAACAGTCTGTCCTGAGAAAAGAAACACAAGGTATGCACCGTCAAATCACCCTCAAATCATTGCTTGATTTTGCTATAGTTTTATACCTATGGAAAGCCCGTCTAACAGGCTCTAGATTAAACCTAATTGTGTGGCTGTGACTAATTTGTAGGCAACGCGAGTGGCAAGAGAGTAGGGCTATTACAATAGCAACAAAGCCGAAAAGGGCTGCGTATTAAAACAACAAGAATATTCCTGCCGAATAAGGGCTGGAAATAAATTCGGAGTTAAGATCAAGTATAACTCCTGAACTAAGCACGCTAGAGAGACAAAATTTGTACCAGAATCTTCCTTGCATAGTCCTGCATCTGAAAATTGATGTTTTACGGCTACTTGCTGCCATCTTTAGACCGGAAATCACAGGCAAGTGACGACACTGCGAATGTCCCGCAAAAGCATGTCTAACGGGATTTTTGTACACAGTGCCGTCCGAGAAAGAAACACAAGGTATGCACCGTCAAATCACCCTCAAATCATTGCTTGATTTTGCTAAGTTTTATACCTATGGAAAGCCCGTCTAACAGGCTCTAGAACCTAATTGTGTGGCTGTGACTAATTTGTAGGCGACGTGAGTTGCAAGAGAGTAGGGCTATTACAATGGCAACAAAGCCGAAAAGGGCTGAGTATTAAAACAACAAGAAATCTCCTGCCGAATAAGGGCCGGACAAAAATTCGGAGTTAAGATCAAGTATAACTCCTGAACTAAGCACGCTAGAGAGACAAAATTTGTACCAGAATCTTCCTTGCATAGTCCTGCATCTGAAAATTGATGTTTTGTATTGATCTAACCGGAAAGCGTACGCTCGATCCAAAATTGTTCGGATTTTGTAAGTGCGTGAGGAAAAAAGGTATTCAGCAAAACCAAAGGGTGATTTAAAAAATACCTAGAAAGCCGCAAATCGATTAACTAATTTCTGACTAAGAGGCGAGGAGTCAAAATTGGCATTTCATGGCCAGAAAGTGTTTAACACAAAATTCGCGAATAGGGCGAAAATCGGAGTTGACAAGTTTAACTTTTACAGCTGAAAAAAGTACAACTTCATCCCTCAATATTTGTTTTGCTATTTTATACTAGGAACCGCAAGTGACACCTGCGAGTCGCAAATGTCTAACGGATTTTGCACAGGGTGAGAATAACACAAGAGCAGCAAACTCAATTACAAAGTATTTATCCATAAGGCCCAAACATCGATTAAATAAGTTCTGACTAATTGAGCAGAGGCAAAAGTAGTATTCTGCAACAGTGGGATGGATTTACTTTTTAAAGGTGGAAAAATTCGTTTCAGACGAAATACGAATAGCACGCGAAGCAAAAATCGAACTTTTGCAAGTGCCGTCGAAAATAGGCTCTGCACTCAACCAAATCACAGCAGTGACACTGAACCGCAAAGCTTGATACATTTTTGTAAATTGTTGGAAGAACAAGGAGAGGCAAAACTCAAAAGCGAGTGTTTTAACATGAAACCGCAAAAGGCTGGAAAAATGGTTGTATAATTACGAAATGCAAGAGAGAGGCAAAATTGACAAACCTGCATACAGAAATTTTGTTAGGTAATTATTCGAGAAATCAGTAATCGAACTAGCACGTGAAAAATTTTACGGATTTTTCAAGTCCGTCGAAAGAAAATTCCTCAACCAAAATTGGATTGCAATAACTGAAAGCCGTCTAACGGGTTTTAAAATGGTCGGAGACACGGTTGCAGAATACTAAATCATTTAAAAAAGTTTTACTATGAAACCCGCAAAGGCTCCGATTTAACTATTGTGCTGTAAATTGACGACTAGGCAGAGAAATATTACAATCCGCAAGGCTGATTAAAAAGATTTTCGTATGCAAAATCGAGAAGATCAATAACTGAACTAGACGTGGAGCAAAATTGTACGTTTTTTGCATATTGCTCTGAAAAATGTTCGCACTTTTCCTCTCACAATCAGAAGTAAAATGGAAGCCCGCAAAAGCGTCTACGATTTAAAGTGGCTGGAAAGTAGCACGAACATCAAATAGCTTATTGCAATTAAAGAAGCCGTTAACAGCAAATTCCAATTGGGCTGGAATAATTTGTGGCGTGATCAAAGTTAGGCTATAAATGCAAACAAAAAAATTTTAACAAAATTTGTTTCGGCATTCGACTTAAGATCAAGATACCTGACAGCCGCAAGGCAAAATTTTACGGATTTCCAGTCCGTCTGAAAAGAAAAAGTACCGCATTCACCAAATCAGATGAATGATCCGAAAGCGTCTAACGGGTTTTACAATTGGCTGGAAAGAACACAGGTGCAGAAACCTCAAACACGAAGCTAGTGTATATTAAACCAAATCTTCCATTGGGCTGGACAATTTTAGCAGAGATGCAAGAGTAGCTATTACAGCAAAACCAAAACTCTTCAAATCCGATTATCTGAATAGGCTTACTTCGGATTAGACAAGTACGAAATAGCACGCAAGCAAATTTATACCAGAATTTTTGCATGCTCCGAAAAGTTACGGTATTCGTCATCTCACCAATCAGGTGACATGAACTCGAAAAGCGTCTAACGGATTTTAATCCTGGAGACAATTTGACCGTAATTCCCAAAATCATGGCTATTCAATACAAGCGAAAGCGATTAAACCAGATCCTAATGGGCTGGACAATTTGTAGAGAGTCAAGAATAGGCATAAGCAAAAACGAAAGTGCGTTTAACCAAGAATTGGTTAACGGCAAAATTGATTAGACAGTAAACTCATGAATAGAACTGAGCCCAAATTTGTCCGATTTCTTGAAGTCTGTCTAAAAAATTACGTCACTTTCCTCTCAACGAAATTAACCTGGAAGCCGCTAAATCTGAAACTATTTTTGTACAATGTCGGAAGAACAAGAGAGGCATCACAAACCATGCGAGCTAGTTTAAACAAAAAACCGCGAATAGGCAGATAAAATTTGGCGTGATAATTAGCGACTAGGCAGAGAGATTTACAATCGCAAAGGTGATTAAAGAAATCTTGCATTCAAAACCGGAATAGACAAGTATAACCTGCAAGCCGCTAACAAAATTTTACGGAATTTTTGTACGCATCAATAGTTCCAACTGACCGAAATCACCATACTGATTTGCAATTTCTAGGGAGTCTCAGGCTCCAGAAAAACCAAGTTGCTGTCAAATCCTTAACATGTTGATGATAGGTTATTACATGAAACCGAAACGGCTAGATTAAACAAGTTCTGTGCTAATGAGCGACATTGAAAGATAGTATTAAATCAACAAAGCAAAGGCTGGATTAACACAAGAATTTCTGCCGAATGGCTGAAATTATTTCAATTAACTTAATAACCGTAGGAAATTTGTACGTCTCTGCTAGTCTGCATCGAAATTAATACGCTATTCTGCCTCCGACGAACAAGCAAGGACTGGAATCCGCAAGTGCTACGGATTGTAAGGCCAGAAGAACAAGTTCCCGTCAATCACTAATATTGCTGATTTTATTTTCTATGAAAGCCCGTCTAAAACCAGCTTTAACCTAATTGGTGGTGGACTAATTGTACGACGGAGTTGCAAGAGAGTAGGCTATTACAATGCAACAAAGCGAAAAGGGTGCTGGTATTAAAACACAAGAATTCCCGCCGAATAAGGGCTGGAAAAAGTTAGTATTACTGACAAGCACTAAGAGCTTTGACAAACTTCCTGCTAGTGCAAAATATACGGATTTCTTCTTCAGACGAAATACAGGCATACACATCGAACGAAAGTTTACGGTTTTCACGTGCACGAGAAAACAGGTATGCACTCAATCCCTCAATCATGCTTGTTTGCTATTTTTACTTGTACTTAACAGCTCCAGATTAAATAATGTGCACAAGAGCAAGGTAATGAGAGGGCATCTAATAAAGGAAAGTTTTATTTAACAAGTATTTCCTATGAAATCGGTAATCAGTAATCCTGAATAAGACCTAAGAAATTTGTACCGATCTTCTTGATTTTGTCTGAAATTATTTAGGTATTCGCATTCAGGAACAAGCGTGACGGCACTGCAAGTTGAAAAGCCAAGTTTGACATCCTGGGTTTTTTTTTTTTTTTTTTTTTTTTTTTTTTTTTTTTTTTTTTTTTTTTTTTTTTTTTTTTTTTTTTTTTTTTTTTTTTTTTTTTTTTTTTTTTTTTTTTTTTTTTTTTTTTTTTTTTTTTTTTTTTTTTTTTTTTTTTTTTTTTTTTTTTTTTTTTTTTTTTTTTTTTTTTTTTTTTTTTTTTTTTTTTTTTTTTTTTTTTTTTTTTTTTTTTTTTTTTTTTTTTTTTTTTTTTTTTTTTTTTTTTTTTTTTTTTTTTTTTTTTTTTTTTTTTTTTTTTTTTTTTTTTTTTTTTTTTTTTTTTTTTTTTTTTTTTTTTTTTTTTTTTTTTTTTTTTTTTTTTTTTTTTTTTTTTTTTTTTTTTTTTTTTTTTTTTTTTTTTTTTTTTTTTTTTTTTTTTTTTTTTTTTTTTTTTTTTTTTTTTTTTTTTTTTTTTTTTTTTTTTTTTTTTTTTTTTTTTTTTTTTTTTTTTTTTTTTTTTTTTTTTTTTTTTTTTTTTTTTTTTTTTTTTTTTTTTTTTTTTTTTTTTTTTTTTTTTTTTTTTTTTTTTTTTTTTTTTTTTTTTTTTTTTTTTTTTTTTTTTTTTTTTTTTTTTTTTTTTTTTTTTTTTTTTTTTTTTTTTTTTTTTTTTTTTTTTTTTTTTTTTTTTTTTTTTTTTTTTTTTTTTTTTTTTTTTTTTTTTTTTTTTTTTTTTTTTTTTTTTTTTTTTTTTTTTTTTTTTTTTTTTTTTTTTTTTTTTTTTTTTTTTTTTTTTTTTTTTTTTTTTTTTTTTTTTTTTTTTTTTTTTTTTTTTTTTTTTTTTTTTTTTTTTTTTTTTTTTTTTTTTTTTTTTTTTTTTTTTTTTTTTTTTTTTTTTTTTTTTTTTTTTTTTTTTTTTTTTTTTTTTTTTTTTTTTTTTTTTTTTTTTTTTTTTTTTTTTTTTTTTTTTTTTTTTTTTTTTTTTTTTTTTTTTTTTTTTTTTTTTTTTTTTTTTTTTTTAAGGCTGGAAATAAATTCGGAGTTAAGATCAAGTATAACTCCTGAACTAAGCACGCTAGAAGACCAAAATTTGTACAAATCTTCCTTGCATAGTCTGCATCTGAATTTTAATGTTTTACGGCTACTTTCTGTCATCTCAGACCGAAATCACAGGCAAGTGACGACACTGCGAACGTCCCGCAAAAGCAATGTCTAACGGGATTTTTGTACACAGTGCCGTCCGAGAAAGAAACACAAGGTATGCACCGTCAAATCACCCTCAAATCATTGCTTGATTTTGCTAAGTTTTTATACCTATGGAAAGCCCGTCTAACAGGCTCCAGATTAAACCTAATGTGTGGCTGTGACTAATTTGTAGGCGACGTGAGTTGCAAGAGAGTAGGGCTATTACAATGGCAACAAGCCGAAAAGGGCTGAGTATTAAAACAACAAGAAATCTCCTGCCGAATAAGGGCTGGACAAAAATTCGGAGTTAAGATCAAGTATAACTCCTGAACTAAGCACGCTAGAGAGACAAAATTTTGTACCAGAATCTTCTTGCATAGTCCTTGCATCTGAAAATTAATGTTTTACGGCTACTTTCTGCCACTTCAGACGCGGAAATCACAGGCAAGTGACGACACTGCGAATGTCCCGCAAAAGCTTGTCTAACGGGATTTTTGTACACAGTGCCGTCTGAGAAAGAAACACAAGGTATGCACCGTCAAATCACCCTCAAATCATTGCTGATTTTTGCTAAGTTTTATACTATGTAAACCCGTCTAACAGGCTCTAGATTAAACCTAATTGTGTGGCTGTGACTAATTTGTAGGCGACGTAGAGTTGCAAGAGAGTAGGGCTATTACAATGGCAACAAAGCCGAAAAGGGCTGGTATTAAAACAACAAGAAATTCTGCCGAATAAGGGCTGGACATAAATTCGGAGTTAAGATCAAGTATAACTCCTGAACTAAGCAGCTAGAGAGACAAAATTTGTACCAGAATCTTCCTTGCATAGTCCTGCATCTGAAATTTTGATTTTTACGGCTACTTTCTGCATCTTCAGACCGAAATCACAGACAAGTGACGACACTGCGAATGTCCCGCAAAGCATGTCTAACGGGATTTTTGTACACAGTGCCGTCTGAGAAAGAAACACAAGGTATACACCGTCAAATCACCCTCAATCATTGCTTGATTTGCTAAGTTTTATACCTATGGAAAGCCCGTCTAACAGGCTCAGATTAAACCTAATTGTGTGGCTGGTGACTAATATTGTAGCCGACGAGAGTGGCAGAGAGTAGGGCTATTACAATAGCAACAAAGCCGAAAGGGCTGCGTATTAAAACAACAAGAATATTCTGCCGAATAAGGGCTGGAAATAAATCGGAGTTAAGATCAATTATAACTCCTGAACAAGACGCTAGAAGACAATGTACCGAATTCTTCTGTCCTCTCTAAAATGTTTTTACGGCTACTTGATCTTCAGCGAAATACAGCAAGTGACACCTGCGAATGTCCAAGCTGCTACGGTTTGACAGTGCTTGAAAAACACAAGGTATGCCGTCAATCACCAATATCTATTTGCTAGTTTAACTAGGAAAGCCTACAAAAAAAAAAAAAAAAAAAAAAAAAAAAAAAAAAAAAAAAAAAAAAAAAAAAAAAAAAAAAAAAAAAAAAAAAAAAAAAAAAAAAAAAAAAAAAAAAAAAAAAAAAAAAAAAAAAAAAAAAAAAAAAAAAAAAAAAAAAAAAAAAAAAAAAAAAAAAAAAAAAAAAAAAAAAAAAAAAAAAAAAAAAAAAAAAAAAAAAAAAAAAAAAAAAAAAAAAAAAAAAAAAAAAAAAAAAAAAAAAAAAAAAAAAAAAAAAAAAAAAAAAAAAAAAAAAAAAAAAAAAAAAAAAAAAAAAAAAAAAAAAAAAAAAAAAAAAAAAAAAAAAAAAAAAAAAAAAAAAAAAAAAAAAAAAAAAAAAAAAAAAAAAAAAAAAAAAAAAAAAAAAAAAAAAAAAAAAAAAAAAAAAAAAAAAAAAAAAAAACACAGGCAAGTGACGACACTGCGAATGTCCCGCAAAAGCTTGTCTAACGGGATTTTGTACACAGTGCCGTCTGAGAAAGAAACACAAGGTATGCACCGTCAAATCACCCTCAAATCATTGCTTGATTTTGCTAAGTTTTTATACCTATGGAAAGCCCGTCTAACAGGCTCCAGATTAAACCTAATTGTGTGGCTGTGACTAATTTGTAGGCGACGGAGTTGCAAGAGAGTAGGGCTATTACAATGGCAACAAAGCCGAAAAGGGCTGAGTATTAAAACAACAAGAAATCTCCTGCCGAATAAGGGCTGGACAAAAAATTCGGAGTTAAGATCAAGTATAACTCCTGAACTAAGCACGCTAGAGAGACAAAATTTGTACCAGAATCTTCCTTGCATAGTCCTGCATCTGAAAATTGAATGTTTTACGGCTACTTTCTGCCATCTTCAGACCGGAAATCACAGGCAAGTGACGACACTGCGAATGTCCCGCAAAAGCTTGTCTAACGGGATTTTTGTACACAGTGCCGTCTGAGAAAGAAACACAAGGTATGCACCGTCAAATCACCCTCAAATCATTGCTTGATTTTGCTAAGTTTTATACCTATGGAAAGCCCGTCTAACAGGCTCAGATAAACCTAATTGTGTGGCTGTGACTAATTTGTAGGCGACGAGAGTGGCAGAGAGTAGGGCTATTACAATGCAACAAAGCCGAAAAGGGCTGGTTTAAAACAACAAGAAATTCTGCCGAATAAGGGCTGGAAAAAATTCGGAGTTTAGATCAAGTATAACTCCTGAACTAAGCACGCTAGAGAGACAAAATTTATACCAGAATCTTCCTTGCATAGTCCCTGCATCTGAATTTTAATGTTTTACGGCTACTTTCTGCATCTTCAGACCGGAAATCACAGGCAAGTGACGACACTGCGAAGTCCCGCAAAAGCTGTCTAACGGATTTTTGTACACAGTGCCGTCGAGAAAGAAACACAAGGTATGCACCGTCAAATCACCCTCAAATCATTGCTTGATTTTGCTAAGTTTTATACCTATGGAAAGCCCGTCTAACAGGCTCCAGATTAAACCTAATTGTGTGGCTGTGACTAATTTGTAGGCGACGTGAGTTGCAAGAGAGTAGGGCTATTACAATGGCAACAAAGCCGAAAAGGGCTGAGTATTAAAACAACAAGAAATCTCCTGCCGAATAAGGGCTGGACAAAAATTCGGAGTTAAGATCAAGTATAACTCCTGAACTAAGCACGCTAGAGAGACAAAATTTGTACCAGAATCTTCCTTGCATAGTCCTGCATCTGAAAATTGATTTTTACGGCTACTTTCTGCCATCTTCAGACCGGAAATCACAGGCAAGTGACGACACTGCGAATGTCCCGCAAAAGCTTGTCTAACGGGATTTTTGTACACAGTGCCGTCTGAGAAAGAAACACAAGGTATGCACCGTCAAATCACCCTCAAATCATTGCTTGATTTTGCTAAGTTTTATACCTATGGAAAGCCCGTCTAACAGGCTCTAGATTAAACCTAATTGTGTGGCTGTGACTAATTTGTAGGCGACGAGAGTGCAAGAGAGTAGGGCTATTACAATAGCAACAAAGCCGAAAAGGGCTGCGTATAAAACAACAAGAAATATTCTGCCGAATAAGGGCTGGAAATAAATTCGGAGTTAAGATCAAGTATAACTCCTGAACTAAGCACGCTAGAGAGACAAAATTTGTACCAGAATCTTCCTTGCATATCCTGCATCTGAATTTTAATGTTTTACGGCTACTTTCTGCCATCTTCAGACCGGAAATCACAGCAAGTGACGACACTGCGAATGTCCCGCAAAAGCTTGTCTGACGGATTTTTGTATACAGTTCGTCTGAGAAAGAAACACAAGGTATGCACCGTCAAATCACCCTCAAATCATTGCTTGATTTGCTAAGTTTTATACCTATGGAAAGCCCTCTAACAGGCTCTAGATAAAACCTAATTGTGTGGCTGTGACTAATTTGTAGGCGACGAGAGTGGCAGAGAGTAGGGCTATTACAATAGCAACAAAGCCGAAAAGGGCTGCGTTTCAAAACAACAAGAAATATTCTGCCGAATAAGGGCTGGAAATAAATTCGGAGTTTAGATCAAGTATAACTCCTGAACTAAGCACGCTAGAGAGACAAAATTTTACCAGAATCTTCCTTGCATAGTCCTGCATCTGAATTTTAATGTTTTACGGCTACTTTCTGTCATCTTCAGACCGGAAATCACAGGCAAGTGACGACACTGCGAACGTCCCGCAAAAGCATGTCTAACGGGATTTTTGTACACAGTGCCGTCCGAGAAAGAAACACAAGGTATGCACCGTCAAATCACCCTCAAATCATTGCTTGATTTTGCTAAGTTTTATACCTATGGAAAGCCCGTCTAACAGGCTCCAGATTAAACCTAATTGTGTGGCTGTGACTAATTTGTAGGCGACGGAGTGGCAAGAGAGTAGGGCTATTACAATGGCAACAAAGCCGAAAAGGGCTGCGTATTCAAAACAACAAGAAATATCTGCCGAATAAGGGCTGGAAATAAATTCGGAGTTAAGATCAAGTATAACTCCTGAACTAAGCACGCTAGAGAGACAAAATTTATACCAGAATCTTCCTTGCATAGCCCTGCCTCTGAATTTTAATGTTTTACGGCTACTTTCTGTCATCTTCAGACCGGAAATCACAGGCAAGTGACGACACTGCGAACGTCCCGCAAAAGCATGTCTAACGGGATTTTTGTACACAGTGCCGTCCGAGAAAGAAACACAAGGTATGCACCGTCAAATCACCCTCAAATCATTGCTTGATTTTGCTAAGTTTTATACCTATGGAAAGCCCGTCTAACAGGCTCTAGATTAAACCTAATTGTGTGGCTGTGACTAATTTGTAAGCGACGAGAGTGGCAAGAGAGTAGGGCTATTACAATAGCAACAAAGCCGAAAAGGGCTGCGTATTAAAACAACAAGAAATATTCTGCCGAATAAGGGCTGGAAATAAATTCGGAGTTAAGATCAAGTATAACTCCTGAACTAAGCACGCTAGAGAGACAAAATTTGTACCAGAATCTTCCTTGCATAGTCCTGCATCTGAATTTTAATGTTTTACGGCTACTTTCTGTCTTCTTCAGACCGGAAATCACAGGCAAGTGACGACACTGCGAACGTCCCGCAAAAGCATGTCTAACGGGATTTTTGTACACAGTGCCGTCCGAGAAAGAAACACAAGGTATGCACCGTCAAATCACCCTCAAATCATTGCTTGATTTTGCTAAGTTTTATACCTATGGAAAGCCCGTCTAACAGGCTCCAGATTAAACCTAATTGTGTGGCTGTGACTAATTTGTAGGCGACGTGAGTTGCAGGAGAGTAGGGCTATTACAATGGCAACAAAGCCGAAAAGGGCTGAGTATTAAAACAACAAGAAATCTCCTGCCGAATAAGGGCTGGACAAAATTCGGAGTTAAGATCAAGTATAACTCCTGAACTAAGCACGCTAGAGAGACAAAATTTGTACCAGAATCTTCCTTGCATAGTCTTGCATCTGAAAATCGATGTTTTACGGCTACTTTCTGCCATCTTCAGACCGGAAATCACAGGCAAGTGACGACACTGCGAATGTCCCGCAAAAGCTTGTCTAAC
Source organism: Pycnopodia helianthoides (assembly GCA_032158295.1). Taxonomy (NCBI): domain Eukaryota; kingdom Metazoa; phylum Echinodermata; class Asteroidea; order Forcipulatida; family Asteriidae; genus Pycnopodia; species Pycnopodia helianthoides. The sequence continues at coordinate 31,947 of JASTWB010000061.1, forward strand.
GGGATTTTTGTACACAGTGCCGTCTGAGAAAGAAACACAAGGTATGCACCGTCAAATCACCCTCAAATCATTGCTTGATTTTGCTAAGTTTTATACCTATGTAAAGCCCGTCTAACAGGCTCCAGATTAAACCTAATTGTGTGGCTGTGACTAATTTGTAGGCGACGTGAGTTGCAAGAGAGTAGGGCTATTACAATGGCAACAAAGCCGAAAAGGGCTGAGTATTAAAACAACAAGAAATCTCCTGCCGAATAAGGGCTGGACAAAAATTCGGAGTTAAGATCAAGTATAACTCCTGAACTAAGCACGCTAGAGAGACAAAATTTGTACCAGAATCTTCCTTGCATAGTCCTGCATCTGAAAATTGATGTTTTACGGCTACTTTCTGCCATCTTCAGACCGGAAATCACAGGCAAGTGACGACAATGCGAATGTCCCGCAAAAGCTTGTCTAACGGGATTTTTGTACACAGTGCCGCGAGAAAGAAACACAAGGTATGCCCGTCAAATCACCCTCAAATCATTGCTTGATTTGCTAAGTTTTATACCTATGGAAAGCCCGTCTACAGGCTCCAGATTAACCTAATTGTGTGGCTGTGACTAATTTGTAGCGACGTGAGTTGCAGGAGAGTAGGGCTATTACAATGGCAACAAAGCCGAAAAGGCTGGTATTAAACAACAAGAAATCTCCTGCGAATAAGGGCTGGACAAAAATTCGGAGTTAAGATCAAGTATAACTCCTGAACTAAGCACGCTAGAGAGACAAAATTTGTACCAGAATCTTCCTTGCATAGTCTTGCATCTGAAAATCGATGTTTTACGGCTACTTTCTGCCATCTTCAGACCGAAATCACAGCAAGGACGACACTGCGAATGTCCGCAAAAGCTTGTCTAACGGATTTTTGTACACAGTGCCGTCTGAGAAAGAAACAAAGGTATGCACCGTCAAATCACCCTCAAATCATTGCTTGATTTTGCTAAGTTTTATACCTATGTAAAGCCCGTCTAACAGGCTCCAGATTAAACCTAATTGTGTGGCTGTGACTAATTGTAGGCGACGGAGTTGCAAGAGAGTAGGGCTATTACAATGGCAACAAAGCCGAAAAGGGCTGAGTATTAAAACACAAGAAATCTCCTGCCGAATAAGGGCTGGACAAAAATTCGGAGTTAAGATCAAGTATAACTCCTGAACTAAGCACGCTAGAGAGACAAAATTTTACCAGAATCTTCCTTGCATAGCCTGCATCTGAAAATTGATTTTTACGGCTACTTTCTGCCATCTTCAGACCGAAATCACAGCAAGTGACGACACTGCGAATGTCCCGCAAAGCTTGTCTAACGGGATTTTTGTACACAGTGCCGTCTGAGAAAGAAACACAAGGTATACACCGTCAAATCACCCTCAAATCATTGCTTGATTTGCTAAGTTTTATACTATGGAAAGCCCGTCTAACAGGCTCTAGATTAAACCTAATTGTGTGGCTGTGACTAAATTGTAAGCGACGAGAGTGGCAAGAGAGTAGGGCTATTACAATAGCAACAAAGCCGAAAAGGGCTGCGTATTAAAACAACAAGAAATATTCTGCCGAATAAGGGCTGGAAAAAATTCGGAGTTAAGATCAAGTATAACTCCTGAACTAAGCACGCTAGAGAGACAAAATTTGTACCAGAATCTTCCTTGCATAGTCCTGCATCTGAATTTTAATGTTTTACGGCTACTTTCTGTCATCTTCAGACCGGAAATCACAGCAAGTGACGACACTGCGAACGTCCCGCAAAAGCATGTCTAACGGATTTTTGTACACAGTGCCGTCCGAGAAAGAAACACAAGGTATGCACCGTCAAATCACCCTCAAATCATTGCTTGATTTTGCTAAGTTTTATACCTATGGAAAGCCCGTCTAACAGGCTCTAGATTAAACCTAATTGTGTGGCTGTGACTAATTTGTAAGCGACGAGAGTGGCAAGAGAGTAGGGCTATTACAATGCAACAAAGCCGAAAAGGGCTGCGTATTAAACAACAAGAAATTCTGCCGAATAAGGGCTGGAAAAAATTCGGAGTTAAGATCAAGTATAACTCCTGAACTAAGCACGCTAGAGAGACAAAATTTGTACCAGAATCTTCCTTGCATAGTCCTGCATCTGAAAATGTTTTACGGCTACTTTCTGCATCTTCAGACCGGAAATCACAGGCAAGTGACGACACTGCGAAGTCCCGCAAAAGCTGTCTAACGGGATTTTTGTACACAGTGCCGTCGAGAAAGAAACACAAGGTATGCACCGTCAAATCACCTCAAATCATTGCTTGATTTTGCTAAGTTTATACCTATGAAAGCCCGTCTAACAGGCTCAGATTAAACCTAATTGTGTGGCTGTGACTAATTTGTAGGCGACGTGAGTTGCAAGAGAGTAGGGCTATTACAATGGCAACAAAGCCGAAAAGGGCTGAGTATTAAAACAACAAGAAATCTCCGGCCGAATAAGGGCTGGACAAAAATTCGAGTTAAGATCAAGTATAACTCCTGAACTAAGCACGCTAGAGAGACAAAATTTGTACCAGAATCTTCCTTGCATAGTCTTGCATATGAAAATTGATGTTTTACGGTATTTCGGCCATTTTCAGACCGGAAATCACAGCAAGTGACGACACTGCGAATGTCCCGCAAAAGCTTGTCTAACGGGATTTTTGTACACAGTGCCGTCTGAGAAGAAACACAAGGTATGCACCGTCAAATCACCCTCAAATCATTGCTTGATTTTGCTAAGTTTTATACTATGGAAAGCCGTCTAACAGGCTCTAGATTAAACCTAATTGTGTGGCTGTGACTAATTTGTAGGCGACGTGAGTTGCAAGAGAGTAGGGCTATTACAATGGCAACAAAGCCGAAAAGGGCTGAGTATTAAAACAACAAGAAATCTCTGCCGAATAAGGGCTGGAAAAAATTCGGAGTTAAGATCAAGTATAACTCCTGAACTAAGCACGCTAGAGAGACAAAATTTGTACCAGAATCTTCCTTGCATAGTCCTGCATCTGAAATTTTAATGTTTTACGGCTACTTTCTGCCATCTTCAGACCGGAAATCACAGGCAAGTGACGACACTGCGAACGTCCCGCAAAAGCATGTCTAACGGGATTTTTGTACACAGTGCCGTCCGAGAAAGAAACACAAGGTATGCACCGTCAAATCACCCTCAAATATTGCTTGATTTTGCTAAGTTTTATACCTATGGAAAGCCCGTCTAACAGGCTCTAGATTAAACCTAATTGTGTGGCTGTGACTAATTTGTAGGACGGAGTGGCAAGAGAGTAGGCTATTACAATGGCAACAAAGCCGAAAAGGGCTGCGTATTAAAACAACAAGAAATTCTGCCGAATAAGGGCTGGAAAAAATTCGGGTTAAGATCAAGTATAACTCCTGAACTAAGCACGCTAGAGAGACAAAATTTGTACCAGAATCTTCCTTGCATAGTCTGCATCTGAAATTTATGTTTTACGGCTACTTTCTGCATCTTCAGACCGGAAATCACAGGCAAGTGACGACACTGCGAAGTCCCGCAAAAGCTGTCTACGGGATTTTTGTACACAGTGCCGTCGAGAAAGAAACACAAGGTATGCACCGTCAAATCACCCTCAAATCATTGCTTGATTTTGCTAATTTATACCTATGGAAAGCCCGTCTAACAGGCTCAGATTAAACCTAATTGTGTGGCTGTGACTAATTTGTAGGCGACGTGAGTTGCAAGAGATAGGGCTATTACAATGGCAACAAAGCCGAAAAGGGCTGAGTATTAAAACAACAAGAAATCTCCTGCCGAATAAGGGCGGACAAAAATTCGGAGTTAAGATCAAGTATAACTCCTGAACTAAGCACGCTAGAGAGACAAAATTTGTACCAGAATCTTCCTTGCATAGTCTTGCATCTGAAAATTGATGTTTTACGGCTACTTTCTGCCATCTTCAGACCGGAAATCACAGGCAAGTGACGACACTGCGAATGTCCCGCAAAAGCTTGTCTAACGGGATTTTTGTACACAGTGCCGTCTGAGAAAGAAACACAAGGTATGCACCGTCAAATCACCCTCAAATCATTGCTTGATTTTGCTAAATTGTATACCTATGGAAAGCCCGTCTAACAGGCTCTAGATTAAACCTAATTGTGTGGCTGTGACTAATTTGTAGGCGACGTGAGTTGCAAGAGAATAGGGCTATTACAATGGCAACAAAGCCGAAAAGGGCTGAGTATTAAAACAACAAGAAATCTCCTGCCGAATAAGGGCTGGAAACAAATTCGGAGTTAAAGATCTACTTCAGCAATAACTGCGAAATAAAACAAATTGCTGAATCTTATACATAATGTTATTAAGTATTCTGACCTTGTAGATTGGATTGTTTTAAACATATATTTTTTTCGTAATTTTAACCGGAAAAAATAATCCGATCTTAGGGTTTTTAAAAACTCGCGCGCTTCCATGGCTCCCTCCATAGGCACCATGCATGTCCCATACTGAAGCACGTGTATTTACGCGCACCACGAACCAACTATAAGATACGTGGGTGAACCAGCGAATGATGACGTACTTGTAAGATAGGGGAAACCAGGAAGTAGCGACGTGTCGTGTGTTTACACGGTAACTATGTGTGATGATCTCATTATTCGAAGACATTCACCAAGTTAAGACGTGAGAATTGACCATGCCGAACTCATGTTCTGTTGGTGGATGTACATGTACTCGGAACGCAGATAGGAACCCAGATGTGAGTTTTTATTTCGATTCCCAAGAGATCCTGTCCTGAGAAGGGAATGGGTGCGTTCCGTGACCAACACACGGAAGGGTTTCACGGTGTCAAAATGGACCATGATTTGCAGTGCCCATTTTACGGACGACTGTCGGGTTGCAACATCGCAACTAAAGAGCAGTTTTGGATTAAAAAGCTATAACAGGCTTAAGCTAGGTTCAATCCCAACCATGAAAGCCCCATCTGCAGTGCCATCATCTTTTCAAACAGAGAGTAAAACAGGCACAGCCAAATGAAACTAAGCGATTCAGCCAACACTCGTCTGGCATAAAAGAGAGAAGAGCTGGGTAAGCAACTTTTAAGTTCTAAAACTAAGTTCTATGAGTATGTAGTTGATATTTTACCATCGTTTCTTTTCATTTCAAAACATGCACTTCTCGCAAGAGATTTCAAACTCAATAGTAGGGCTACCACAACCATCAACAATTTTCCTTTTCACTCGATGTGATTGTGAGCATGATTCGAGTTTGAAGTTTAGGAAAGTTTGTAACTAGTTACCAATTCTACTTAACCTCCTTGACCTTGTCATCCCAGTGCACATACATGTGTACAAGACTCCCCTTCAACTTCAAGTACAACCTACAGACTTCATTATTGACCTTACATTGCTTTTCCAGTTTAGTTTGCTTTCAACATCATTGTATCCCTGGGGGAGGAGTACGGGGGAAGGACCATGGTAAAAAATTACTTGTGCCTACAAAGGGCAAAGCCATACATGTGTGTGAATACAATGCCCAAATTATGACATTTGACTTAGAGGTTAAATACAATGTTTGTTTTGATCTTTTGTTCAGGTTTTGCAAGAAGCTTTTGCTGAATATATGCTAAGTATGGTGACAGGAGCCCACTGGTGAACAACTTCTCCCATCTAATGTGATGGAAAGTTCAATCACATCAGAGGAGGTAATGAAACGGTTTACTGGCTTGTTGCAGAAACAACCTTAATTATGTTTAGGGGAGAAATATTCAACCGCGGGGGGTGGGGGTCAGCTTCAAAATGCCTGGACCCGAGTTGGATATAGGGTTATTTTTATTTCATTACACATCAAAATGTGCAGTATCGGAATAATAATTAAATTTACTTTGCATAATCATACACTTGTCAGGCCTGGAATTTCATCTTGGAGAGGGCAAGGCCATTTTCAATTTGTAAAGGGTACTTCCATTGGAAAATCTTAAAGTCTATGGGAGACTTTTGAAGGGGCACCAAGGCCAACACAAGGGCAACGAAGGCCATGGCCTCCGTGGCCTCCTTGTAATTCCAGGCCTGACTTGTGAATATCTTAAAAGTTAACAATTTCCCTCAAGATTTTGAACAAATTTATAAACCCCTCGGTTTGAGATGCATGACTCATGTCTGTCTGCAATTTTGTTTCAAGCAGAATTATTAAAATGAAAGAAAGGTTTATTTTGTCCTCCTATTACATGTATTAAAGAGATACTGTTGACATAGTTTAAACACCTTATTGATAATGCAGAGGATTATTTCTGATGGTAAAATATGATTAATTCATCAAGCCATTGTGGATTTTTTTCTTTATTGATTATACATGTATTGTACATATTTTTTGTACACCATTTATTATCTTATGAGAAGAGTTGTTTTAATGCCCATGTAGCTTTTATTTGACCACAACCACATCTGGTAATTTAAATGTAGGGTTTTATTGAGTACATGTACACATGTGTACCGTACTTATTTGTTATTGTTATTATTATTTGTTAGAAGGGGGATCAACCACAAACTTGTTTGCTACGTAAGATTAATGAGCAGCCCCAGTTTGTGCATATTGCATGGTGAACTAAAGGAGTTTTGGGGGGGAGAAAAGGAGGAGTTGGAGTACATGTATTGGGGTTTGCATATTTCATGTGTAATGTGTTTTCAATCTAGGGCAAACACAAAACAATTACACTTCTTTTTGACAATTTGCCAGACAACCTGTCTTTCTAAGCTTTGACTGCAATTTGAAATGTTTGTTTACATTTTCTTAAAAGTCTACAATGAGCTGAACATTTTGATAAGGAGGTCTTTTAGAATGTCTGTAGGCAAGAAGAGTAAGGATCGCATGGAATTAGTTTTGCAACATTCCCTTTTAATTTAGCTGTTTTCTATTTAATTACTCAATGAAAATTAAAACTAGACAGAGAGGTCAACTTTGGTAATACAACTTTTCTTGACATTAAGTATTACATGTACACTGTACTCTTAACTCCAAAAATATTGCTTTTTGTACATAAGGTGGTCATTTACATTACCATGTAGTATATGCAAGAAGGGTAAGGAACCCATAGTTACATTTTCTTTTAATGGCAACGTGTCCCTTTAATTTATTAATTAAGCTGCTTTCTATTTATTTACTTCACTTGAAGAGGGGTAGTTGACTTTGCAAAAACAATTGTTGTTTTATTCTATTTTTCTTGAAATAAAATAATACTCATAAAGACTAAAGACTGATATGTGTATATTATTAAAAGTGTTTATTGTCATTTACTCATGGATCATCTAAAAATGATTGTAACACACTGAAAATTTAGAGTAAATGGAGGCCACCAATCCCACCATGTTTGTATCCTCAATTCTGAAAACTTTTTTGAAAACCATGAACCACTACTAGATTAGCAGAACATGTTTTGATCATAGTATGATTTGAAACTTTGCATGGTGGGATCAGGTTTGCAGTGATGCCATGTATAAAATCTTGTGAGTAGTGGTGGTTTAAAAAAAAAACAGGTGGTTTGACAACTTCCTGAAGAGGATCAGGGCATATTGATCAAAAAATCAAGTTGTGAAACCACTGTTTCTTTTCAGAACCACCACTACTAAAAAGAGATTTTACCTATGGTGTCAGCGCAAACCTCACCTAATTATAGACATTGTTCTTGTAATGACACACATCCCATCTCAGTGAGCCAAATATTAACAGATTTTTATCAAAGATGGTGGTTCTCAAAAAAGTTCGCCTTTTGAAGCCTCTTTGCTATATAACTTCCATGTTTGTAATATGTACATGTAAGTTGAATGCATTTCACTATTTTCCAGTGAGAGACACAACAGCATGAGCTTTATGTTTGACAAATAATTTGTACATCTATTTTTTGAGTCTCATTTACAAACATTTTATCAACTATAGGGGCTAAAAATACCACACTAAATTCGAGTGAGAAGAGGAATTCTTTCAATATGATTGGCAATAAATTTTAGGGTTTTTTAAGTTACTATTAGTCAAGTGGCGGGTAAACCCTTTATATTGTCCATTGGGGTTGGGATATGTCCTTGGAAGTGGCACTCTGTTGAAGGAAGTGGCACTCTGTTGAACCTTCCGAGGTAGCCCGTACACCATCTGACAACTTGCCTGTAAGCAACATGGCGATTTCTTCTGCAAACAAAGTAGTAGAAGAAAATCAAATTAGGTAAACATTTGATATCAATTTTTGTTTAAAAACACAGTTTTCCCATTTTGAAGAAATCATGTACGAGTATGGGTGGAAATATACTCTTCTGATTTGTCCAGTTGAACAACTTGTAGGAGAACCCCCCCCCCCCCCACACACACACACACACACCCTTACATATGGCAGTTACAGGGGTACTTCCATTGTTGTTCTAATATTCCTTTTTCTGAAGAAATCCTATTTGGGTCACCACCAGAACAAAGAAAACCTTATGGGGTAGCATTGCTCCGTAAGTTGGCATGTGTAAGCTCACACACACACACACTCAAGTGTGTCATGAGCTCCAATCGTGGACTCTCCTTTGTTCAACTCTTTGTCCTGACAAACGTGGACCCCATCGTTTTCCTTTGTGATAACAAATGTGGACCTATTGTCCCTTTTGTTGTAAGTCCTCGGTTTGAATGTCACTACAAACTCACACACACACTTTTGGGTTCTTTAAAGAAGTCATAACAAGCTGTAACATACTCAACAATTGTGACAGAGATCAAAGTGTTTAGAAAAAATCTTGTACAGGTTTTATGGTTATTCGTTTTTCTGAGTTGTATAAATCTAATCCAACAGTCAATTATACTCGGGGTCAGGTAAGAGGCGTAATAATTTTTTTGGGGGGAGGGTTTGCTCCTTACATTAATTTTACAGTTCAATTAAAAAAAGACACTTACTGGTCTAGAGTCCCTTCAACTGCATCTCTGCCATAGTATTCACCGGTACTGTAAATACGCGGTTTGAAGTACAGTCGGGTGCAGACAGACTGCTTCAAACCAATCATGCACAGCAAGGCTTTGGTTTTCATCCTCTACATCAATGTTCAATGCTGCCATTTGGGCTCTTGTCTTCTGCACTTCCTTACAGCAGATGGAGTTCACTGCCATTGGTTGGACCACACAGTGTCCGCATGAGCACCTGAAAGAAAAATTTAAATAACAGAAAATTAATGGATGAAAGTGTTGCTGTACTGACATAGGATGGACTATGTTCATGACCATTAACTAATTTTACATGAACGGGGGTAATACAAAATGAGTGGGGATTGAAACGATGCGTGTCTCATTTATACATCTAAGTAAAAAATCACGCAATGTTTCGCATTGTTTATCAATGGCCGTTGTTCTTACTTTGTGTCTCTGGGAATTTTTTTATTTTTTTATTTATTTGAAAAGTGGTTTGTAATTGTAGTTCTGTTTTAAAGAATAAACATGACATATCATACTAGCCTAAAAGAAAATTATGAGAAATAATTAGCAAATGAGCTTGACATAAAAACTAATCCAATTAGGCTAGGACCTACCTCAATCATTTGCTAAAAGAAATAAAAAAATAAATGCGGTTCAACAGTGACACTGACAGAAAATACGGCTTGTCGGGATCAGTTCGGTACTGAAAATAAATGTTATCTCCGACACACTGAGATTTGATGATTGTATTGTGAACAAATTAATGGATAAACAAGGAAATACAGAAACAAATAAAACAACATTCATCTATTTTCCTTTCTCCATGGAACCCGGTTCTCCGATAAGGATACCTGCACTAACCCAAAGGGAACAATTTTTGAGTGACACCGATTCAATGTATCATGAAAACGTGAACCATATTGGACAACAGCAACCATTTCGTGAGGAAAAAAAATCAACTTTCTGCTGCTATTTCTATCCATTATAGCGGCCTCATATGCCGCATAGATAAATAAGTACTTCATGACGATAAACAGAAGTAAACATAGCATTGTTTGTTCTTCAAAAAACCTGTGGGACTCACCATTCAGTATTGTTTAGTCGACCTCCTGCATCAGGATTCGCACGTTCACGATCATCGGCGGCCAGTGGCTCAAACCTGTATGGTTTGGCACCTCGCACTTCCTCGTCAAGCACTCCCCCAGCTTCATCAACGCCCTCTTCGTCTTCGGAAGAGCTCCCTCCACCGTCAGAGCTATCCTCACTATCAATACTATCATCTGTATTTCCTAATTCTTCTTCGTCCACACTGTGTTCCTCCCACGATCCGCTAAAGTCTGACATTTTGTCCTCGTTTACTGTGTGAGTAGCTATAGACGCGTACAATAAACACACTTCGCTGCGCGGGGGGTAAACAAGCCGTCTCCATTCATGTACGTCATCAGAGTCTATGGTATATTTTCATCACGTGACAGGCTGTTTCCAAAAACTCGGTATGAGGAGCTGCTGAACGCTGGCCTAAATGACCTTTTTTTTTAATTACGCAATTACCGCTAAGTATTTTCCTTAATATATACGTAATCATGAAACACAAATTGATTGGATTTCGCCAAAGTTTAAATTATCTTAGTGCCGTTGAAGTAGATCTTTAAGATCAAGTATAACTCCTGAACTAAGCACGCTAGAGAGACAAAATGTGTAACAGAATCTTCCTTGCATAGTCTTGCATCTGAAAATTGATGTTTTACGGCTACTTTCTGCCATCTTCAGACCGGAAATCACAGGCAAGTGACGACACTGCGAATGTCCCGCAAAAGCTTGTATAACGGGATTTTTGTACACAGTGCCGTCTGAGAAAGAAACACAAGGTATGCACCGTCAAATCACCCTCAAATCATTGCTTGATTTTGCTAAGTTTATACCTATGGAAAGCCCGTCTAACAGGCTCTAGATTAAACCTAATTGTGTGGCTGTGACTAATTTGTAGGCGACGCGAGTGGCAAGAGAGTAAGGCTATTACAATGGCAACAAAGCCGAAAAGGGCTGCGTATTAAAACAACAAGAAATCTCCTGCCGAATAAGGGCTGGAAACACATTCGGTGTTAAGATCAAGTATAACTCCTGAACTAAGCACGCTAGAGAGACAAAATTTGTACCAGAATCTTCCTTGCATAGTCTTGCATCTGAAAATTGATGTTTTACGGCTACTTTCTGCCATCTTCAGACCGGAAATTACAGGCAAGTGACGACACTGCGAATGTCCCGCAAAAGCTTGTCTAACGGGATTTTTGTATACAGTTCTGTCTGAGAAAGAAACACAAGGTATGCACAGTCAAATCGTCCTCAAATCATTGCTTGATTTTGCTAAGTTTTATACCTATGGAAAGCCCGTCTAACAGGCTCTAGTTTAAACCTAATTGTGTGGCTGTGACTAATTTGTAGGCGACGCGAGTGGCAAGAGAGTAAGGCTATTACAATGGCAACAAAGCCGAAAAGGGCTGAGTATTAAAACAACAAGAAATCTCCTGCCGAATAAGGGCTGGACAAAAATTCGGAGTTAAGATCAAGTATAACTCCTGAACTAAGCACGCTAGAGAGACAAAATTTGTACCAGAATCTTCCTTGCATAGTCTTGCATCTGAAAATTGATGTTTTACGGCTACTTTCTGCCATCTTCAGACCGGAAATCACAGGCAAGTGACGACACTGCGAATGTCCCGCAAAAGCTTGTCTAACGGGATTTTTGTACACAGTTCCGTCTGAGAAAGAAACACAAGGTATGCACAGTCAAATCACCCTCAAATCATTGCTTGATTTTGCTAAGTTTTATACCTATGGAAAGCCCGTCTAACAGGCTCTAGATTAAACCTAATTGTGTGGCTGTGACTAATTTGTAGGCGACGTGAGTTGCAAGAGAGTAGGGCTATTACAATGGCAACAAAGCCGAAAAAGGCTGAGTATTAAAACAACAAGAAATCTCCTGCCGAATAAGGGCTGGACAAAAATTCGGAGTTAAGATCAAGTATAACTCCTGAACTAAGCACGCTAGAGAGACAAAATTTATACCAGAATCTTCCTTGCATAGTCCTGCATCTGAATTTTAATGTTTTACGGCTACTTTCTGTCATCTTCAGACCGGAAATCACAGGCAAGTGACGACACTGCGAATGTCCCGCAAAAGCATGTCTAACGGGATTTTTGTACACAGTGCCGTCCGAGAAAGAAACACAAGGTATGCACCGTCAAATCACCCTCAAATCATTGCTTGATTTTGCTAAGTTTTATACCTATGGAAAGCCCGTCTAACAGGCTCTAGTTTAAACCTAATTGTGTGGCTGTGACTAATTTGTAGGCGACGCGAGTGGCAAGAGAGTAAGGCTATTACAATGGCAACAAAGCCGAAAAGGGCTGAGTATTAAAACAACAAGAAATCTCCTGCCGAATAAGGGCTGGAAACAAATTCGGAGTTAAGATCAAGTATAACTCCTGAACTAAGCACGCTAGAGAGACAAAATGTGTACCAGAATCTTCCTTGCATAGTCTTGCATCTGAAAATTGATGTTTTACGGCTACTTTCTGCCATCTTCAGACCGGAAATCACAGGCAAGTGACGACACTGCGAATGTCCCGCAAAAGCTTGTGTAACGGGATTTTTGTACACAGTGCCGTCTGAGAAAGAAACACAAGGTATGCACCGTGAAATCACCCTCAAATCATTGCTTGATTTTGCTAAGTTTTATACCTATGGAAAGCCCGTCTAACAGGCTCTAAATTAAACCTAATTGTGTGGCTGTGACTAATTTGTAGGCGACGTGAGTTGCAAGAGAGTAGGGCTATTACAATGGCAACAAAGCCGAAAAGGGCTGAGTATTAAAACAACAAAATATCTCCTGCCGAATAAGGGCTGGAAAAAATTCGGAGTTAAGATCAAGTATAACTCCTGAACTAAGCACGCTAGAGAGACACAATTTGTACCAGAATCTTCCTTGCATAGTCATGCATCTGAAGATTGATGTTTTAATGACTACTTTCTGCCATCTTCAGACCGGAAATCACAGGCAATTGACGACACTGCGAATGTCCCGCAAAAGCTTGTCTAACGGGATTTTTGTACACAGTTCCGTCTGAGAAAGAAACACAAGGTATGCACCGTCAAATCACCCTCAAATCATTGCTTGATTTTGCTAAGTTTTATACCTATGGAAAGCCCGTCTAACAGGCTCTAGATTAAACCTAATTGTGTGGCTGTGACTAATTTGTAGGCGACGTGAGTTGCAAGAGAGTAGGGCTATTACAATGGCAACAAAGCCGAAAAAGGCTGAGTATTAAAACAACAAGAAATCTCCTGCCGAATAAGGGCTGGACAAAAATTCGGAGTTAAGATCAAGTATAACTCCTGAACTAAGCACGCTAGAGAGACAAAATTTGTACTAGAATCTTCCTTGCATAGTCTTGCATCTGAAAATTGATGTTTTACGGCTACTTTCTGCCATCTTCAGACCGGAAATCACAGGCAAGTGACGACACTGCGAATGTCCCGCAAAAGCTTGTCTAACGGGATTTTTGTACACAGTGCCGTCTGAGAAAGAAACACAAGGTATGCACCGTCAAATCACCCTCAAATCATTGCTTGATTTTGCTAAATTGTATACCTATGGAAAGCCCGTCTAACAGGCTCTAGATTAAACCTAATTGTGTGGCTGTGACTAATTTGTAGGCGACGTGAGTTGCAAGAGAATAGGGCTATTACAATGGCAACAAAGCCGAAAAGGGCTGAGTATTAAAACAACAAGAAATCTCCTGCCGAATAAGGGCCGGACAAAAATTCGGAGTTAAGATCAAGTATAACTCCTGAACTAAGCACGCTAGAGAGACAAAATTTGTACCAGAATCTTCCTTGCATAGTCCTGCATCTGAAAATTGATGTTTTACGGCTACTGTCTACCTTCTTCAGACCGGAAATCACAGGCAAGTGACGACACTGCGAATGTCCCGCAAAAGCTTGTCTAACGGGATTTTTGTATACAGTTCTGTCTGAGAAAGAAACACAAGGTATGCACAGTCAAATCACCCTCAAATCATTGCTTGATTTTGCTAAGTTTTATACCTATGGAAAGCCCGTCTAACAGGCTCGAGATTAAATCTAATTGTGTGGCTGTGACTAATTTGTAGGCGACGTGAGTGGCAAGAGAGTAAGGCTATTACAATGGCAACAAAGCCGAAAAGGGCTGAGTATTAAAAAACAAGAAAATCTCCTGCCGAATAAGGGCTGGACAAAAATTCGGAGTTAAGATCAAGTATAACTCCTGAACTAAGCACGCTAGAGAGACAAAATTTGTACCAGAATCTTCCTTGCATAGTCTTGCATCTGAAAATTGATGTTTTACGGCTACTTTCTGCCATCTTCAGACCGGAAATCACAGGCAAGTGACGACACTGCGAACGTCCCGCAAAAGCATGTCTAACGGGATTTTTATTACACAGTGCCGTCCGAGAAAGAAACACAAGGTATGCACCGTCAAATCACCCTCAAATCATTGCTTGATTTTGCTAAGTTTTATACCTATGGAAAGCCCGTCTAACAGGCTCTAGATTAAACCTAATTGTGTGGCTGTGACTAATTTGTAGGCGACGCGAGTGGCAAGAGAGTAAGGCTATTACAATAGCAACAAAGCCGAAAAGGGCTGCGTATTTAAACAACAAGAAATATTCTGCCGAATAAGGGCTGGAAATAAATTTGGAGTTAAGATCAAGTATAACTCCTGAACTAAGCACGCTAGAGAGACAAAATTTGTACCAGAATCTTCCTTGCATAGTCCTGCATCTGAAAATTGATGTTTTAACGACTACTTTCTGTCATCTTCAGACCGGAAATCACAGGCAAGTGACGACACTGCGAATGTCCCGCAAAAGCTTGTCTAACGGGATTTGTGTACACAGTTCCGTCTGAGAAAGAAACACAAGGTATGCACCGTCAAATCACCCTCAAATCATTGCTTGATTTTGCTAAGTTTTATACCTATGGAAAGCCCGTCTAACAGGCTCTAGATTAAACCTAATTGTGTGGCTGTGACTAATCTGTAGGCGACGTGAGTTGCAAGAGAGTAGGGCTATTACAATGGCAACAAAGCCGAAAAGGCTGGGTATTAAAACAACAAGAAATCTCCTGCCGAATAAGGGCTGGACAAAAATTCGGAGTTAAGATCAGGTATAACTCCTGATCTAAGCACGCTAGAGAGACAAAATTTGTACCAGAATCTTCCTTGCATAGTCCTGCATCTGAAAATTGATGTTTTAAACGTACTTTCTGCCATCTTCAGACCGGAAATCACAGGCAATTGACGACACTGCGAATGTCCCGCAAAAGCTTGTCTAACGGGATTTTTGTACACAGTTCCGTCTGAGAAAGAAACACAAGGTATGCACCGTCAAATCACCCTCAAATCATTGCTTGATTTTGCTAAGTTTATACCTATGGAAAGCCCGTCTAACAGGCTCTAGTTAAACCTAATTGTGTGGCTGTGACTAATTTGTAGGCGACGTGAGTTGCAAGAGAGTAGGGCTATTACAATGGCAACAAAGCCGAAAAGGACTGGTATTAAAACAATAAGAAATCTCCTGCCGAATAAGGGCTGGAAAAAATTCGGAGTTAAGATCAAGTATAACTCCTGAACTAAGCACGCTAGAGAGACAAAATTTGTACCAGAATCTTCCTTGCATAGTCTTGCATCTGAAAATTGATGTTTTACGGCTACTTTCTGCCATCTTCAGACCGGAAATCACAGGCAAGTGACGACACTGCGAAGTCCCGCAAAGCATGTCTAACGGGATTTTCATTACACAGTGCCGTCCGAGAAAAAACACAAGGTATGCACCGTCAAATCACCTCAAATCATTGCTTGATTTTGCTAAGTTTTATACCTAATGGAAAGCACGTCTAACAGGCTCTAGATTAAACCTAATTGTGTGGCTGTGACTAATTTGTAGGCGACGCGAGTGGCAAGAGAGTAAGGCTATTACAATGGCAACAAAGCCGAAAAGGGCTGCGTATTAAAACAACAAGAAATCTCCTGCCGAATAAGGGCTGGAAACAAATTCGGAGTTAAGATCAAGTATACCTCCTGAACTAAGCACGCTAGAGAGACAAAATTTGTACCAGAATCTTCCTTGCATAGTCCTGCATCTGAAAATTGATGTTTTAACGACTACTTTCTGCCATCTTCAGACCGGAAATCACAGGCAATTGACGACACTGCGAATGTCCCGCAAAAGCTTGTCTAACGGGATTTTTGTACACAGTTTCCGTCTGAGAAAGAAACACAAGGTATGCACCGTCAAATCACCCTCAAATCATTGCTTGATTTTGCTAAGTTTTATACCTATGGAAAGCCCGTCTAACAGGCTCTAGATTAAACCTAATTGTGTGGCTGTGACTAATTTGTAGGCGACGCGAGTTGCAAGAGAGTAGGGCTGTTACAATGGCAACAAAGCCGAAAAGGCCTGCGTATTAAAACAACAAGAAATCTCCTGCCGAATAAGGGCTGGAAAAAAAATCGGAGTTAAGATCAAGTATAACTCCTGAACTAAGCACGCTAGAGAGACAACATTTGTACCAGAATCTTCCTTGCATAGTCCTGCATTTCAAAATTGATGCTTTACAGCTTCTTTCTGCCATTTTCAGACAGAAAATCACAGGCAAGTGACGACACTCCGAATGTCCCTCAAAAGCAAGTATAACAGGATTTTTGTACACAATGCTGTCTGAGATAGAAACACAAGGTATGCACCGTCAAATCACCCTCAAATCATTGCTTGATTTTGCTAAGTTTTATACCTATGGAAAGCCCGTCTAACAGGCTCTAGATTAAACCTAATTGTGTGGCTGTGACTAATTTGTAGGCGACGTGAGTTGCAAGAGAGTAGGGCTATTACAATGGCAACAAAGCCGAAAAGGGCTGGGTATTAAAACAACAAGAAATCTCCTGCCGAATAAGGGCTGGAAATAAATTCGGAGTTAAGATCAAGTATAACTCCTGAACTAAGCACTCTAGAGAGACAAAATTTGTACCAGAATCTTCCTTGCATAGTCCTGCATCTGAAAATTGATGTTTTAACGACTACTTTCTGCCATCTTCAGACCGGAAATCACAGGCAATTGACGACACTGCGAATGTCCCGCAAAAGCTTGAATAACGGGATTTTTGTATTCAGTTCTGTCTTAGAAAGAAACACAAGGTATGCACCGTCAAATCACCCTCAAATAATTGCTTGATTTTGCTAAGTTTTTTTACCTATGGAAAGCCCGTCTAACAGGCTCTAGATTAAACCTAATTGTGTGGCTGTGACTAATTTGTAGGCGACGCGAGTGGCAAGAGAGTAAGGCTATTACAACGGCAACAAAGCCGAAAAGGGCTGCGTATTTAAAAAACAAGAAATCTCCTGCCGAATAAGGGCTGGACAAAAATTCGGAGTTAAGATCAAGTATAACTCCTGAACTAAGCACGCTAGAGAGACAAAATTTGTACCAGAATCTTCCTTGCATAGTCTTGCATCTGAAAATTGATGTTTTACGGCTACTTTCTGCCATCTTCAGACCGGAAATCACAGGCAAGTGACGACACTGCGAACGTCCCGCAAAAGCATGTCTAACGGGATTTTTATTACACAGTGCCGTCCGGAAAGAAACACAAGGTATGCACCGTCAAATCACCCTCAAATCATTGCTTGATTTTGCTAAGTTTTATACCTATGAAAAGCCCGTCTAACAGGCTCTAAATTACACCTAATTGTGTGGCTGTGACTAATTTGTAGGCGACGTGTGTTGCAAGAGAGTAGGGCTATACAATGGCAACAAAGCCGAAAAGGGCTGAGTATTAAAAAAACAAGAAATCTCCTGCCGAATAAGGGCTGGAAATAAATTCGGAGTTAAGATCAAGTATAACTCCTGAACTAAGCAGGCTAGAGAGACAAAATTTGTACCAGAATCTTCCTTGCATAGTCCTGCATCTGAAAATTGATGTTTTAACAACTACTTTTTGCCATCTTCAGACCGGAAATCACAGGCAATTGACGACACTGCGAATGTCCCGCAAAAGCTTGTCTAACGGGATTTTTGCACACAGTTCGGTCTGAGAAAGAAACACAAGGTATGCACCGTCAAATCACCCTCAAATCATTGCTTGATTTTGCTAAGTTTTATACCTATGGAAAGCCCGTCTAACAGGCTCTAGATTAAACCTAATTGTGTGGCTGTGACTAATTTGTAGGCGACGTGAGTTGCAAGAGAGTAGGGCTATTACAATGGCAACAAAGCCGAAAAGGGCTGGGTATTAAAACAACAAGAAATCTCCTGCCGAATAAGGGCTGGAAATAAATTCGGAGTTAAGATCAAGTATAACTCCTGAACTAAGCACGCTAGAGAGACAAAATTTGTACCAGAATCTTCCTTGCATAGTCTTGCATCTGAAAATTGATGTTTTACGGCTACTTTCTGCCATCTACAGACCGGAAATCACAGGCAAGTGACGACACTGCGAATGTCCCGCAAAAGCTTGTCTAACGGGATTTTTGTATACAGTTCTGTCTGAGAAAGAAACACAAGGTATGCACCGTCAAATCACCCTCAAATCATTGCTTGATTTTGCTAAGTTTTATACCTATGAAAAGCCCGTCTAACAGGCTCTAAATTACACCTAATTGTGTGGCTGTGACTAATTTGTAGGCGCGAGGAGTGCAAGAGAGTAGGCATTACAATGCAACAAAGCCGAAAAGGGCTGCGTATTAAAACAACAAGAAATCTCCTGCCGAAAAATGGGCTGGAGACAAAAATTCGGAGTTAAGATCAAGTATAACTCCTGAACTAAGCACTAGAGAACAAAATTTGTACCAGAATCTTCCTTGCATAGTCCTGCATCTGAAAATTATGTTTTACGGCTACTTTCTGCCATCTTCAGACCGGAAATCACAGCAAGTGACGACACTGCGAAGTCCCGCAAAAGCTTGTCTAACGGATTTTGTACACAGTCCGTCTGAGAAAGAAACACAAGATGCACCGTCAAATCACCCTCAAATCATTGCTTGATTTTGCTAAGTTTATACCTATGAAGCCCGTCTAACAGGCTCGCGAGTGGCAAGAGAGTAGGGCTATTACAATAGCAACAAAGCCGAAAAGGGCTGGTATTAAAACAACAAGAAATCTCCTGCCGAATAAGGGCTGGAAAAAAATCGGAGTTAAGATCAAGTATAAACTCCTGAACTAAGCACGCTAGAGAGACAAAATTTGTACCAGAATCTTCCTTGCATAGTCCTGCATCTGAAATTGAATGTTTTAACGGCTACTTTCTGTCATCTTCAGACCGGAAATCACAGGCAAGTGACGACACTGCGAACGTCCCGCAAAAGCATGTCTAACGGGATTTTTGTACACAGTGCTGTCCGAGAAAGAAACACAAGGTATGCACCGTCAAATCACCCTCAAATCATTGCTTGATTTTGCTAAGTTTTATACCTATGGAAAGCCCGTCTAACAGGCTCTAGATTAAACCTAATTGTGTGGCTGTGACTAATTTGTAGGCGACGCGAGTTGCAAGAGAGTAGGGCTATTACAATGGCAACAAAGCCGAAAAGGGCTGCGTATTAAAACAACAAGAAATCATCCTGCCGAATAAGGGCTGGAAAAAATTCGGAGTTAAGATCAAGTATAACTCCTGAACTAAGCACGCTAGAGAGACAAAATTTGTACCAGAATCTTCCTTGCATAGTCCTGCATCTGAAAATTGATGTTTTACGGCTACTTTCTGCCATCTTCAGACCGGAAATCACAGGCAAGTGACGACACTGCGAACGTCCCGCAAAAGCATGTCTAACGGGATTTTTGTACACAGTGCGTCCCAGAAAGAAACACAAGGTATGCACCGTCAAATCACCCTCAAATCATTGCTTGATTTTGCTAAGTTTTATACCTATGGAAAGCCCGTCTAACAGGCTCTAGATTAAACCTAATTGTGTGGCTGTGACTAATTTGTAGGCGACGCGAGTGGCAAGAGAGTAAGGCTATTACAATAGCAACAAAGCCGAGAAGGGCTGCGTATTAAAACAATTAGAAATATCCTTCCGAATAAGGGCTGGAAATAAATTTGGAGTTAAGATCACAAGAGGCGCCAAAACAGACTTACATGTTTGTCGGAGCTTGCACTGATCGAAGCCTCAGGTAGTTGATGGGCACTCCTTACTTTCATGCGTCTGTCAATCCTGGGGAGTGGAAGCGCTTACATGAGCTTATGTAATTTAAGGTCCAAAGAATAATATTTTAAAAGTAAATAAAAATTGCACAAAATAGACATACACAATAGTTCCCATTTCCCTTCCGCCATGCTTGAACCTAACCTTTCTCCCCGCCACTTGGGCCCTCCTCCAATTCACACGCACCAAGCCTGCCCTCTATCCCTCCTGGTTGTCACCTACCCCCCCCCCCCATATTTTGCTCTTCTACCTTGCTACAGAGTGCTACACTTTGTGCAGTAAGATAAATTAAAGGGAAGGTGCAACAATGGAATAAGGACTTTTTGTAGTATTATTTATAGCATGAAATTGCCCTTCATTAATAACAGAGAATTTATAGAAAAATAAAAAAGCTGCTTTTTTTTTAAGGTTGATTTTGTTTAACGTAAACATTTTGCACAATCTTAGATGAGCAATTTGATTGAATTGTTGCTTGGTATCCGAAGCCCCTAAAACCATGCCCTAGTTAACCTATTTTTAAACAAGAGCAGGGGTGCTGTCAATGTTCAACTTATAAATTAACCTTTCAAAGATTGCACCCCCTTTCTGAAAAACCAAAATCTGCTCCTGTCGTTCAAAATCATCGTGGACTGAGGGTAATACTATGGAAGCGTTAGAAGGGACAGTGAAAGAGAGAGAGAAAAAAGTCACCGTAGACTTACATCTCATAATGACAAAGTACAAGTACAAGGTCATCAGTATGAGATGAATCTCATAAAATGAATATGACACAAGTCAAATATTTATGACTCATTATAGTTCATAGTAAAGATATAACTGTGACTTGTCTAAGTCCTTGTTATGAGATAGTAAGTCACAGTATTTTTTTCTCTTAATTTCCGTTTAACGCTTTCTTACAACACTAAACGGAGATTTTATTTTAATCAAAAAATGATTCATTTTATACTTGATTCCAAAGTCTGTGATTTTTTCTTGTTAAACTGCTGCATGATAAAATAGCGCCCTCCTGTGGATTACCTCTATCAGGACCAGAGCACATTGCTACTTCCCCCCCCCCCCACACACACACCTTGCGATAGTTTTTGCCAGTATCTTTTAAACGCTACATCCGGTCACCTTAAAAATGTCAGACTTTTCCCCAAAACTGACCATTAGTAATTTTGTAAACAGGGGTCAGCTGTTTCCATGGGAACGGTTTGTTTTACCATGGGTTCCCTTTTTACCAGAAATTTAATATGTTTTGGGTCCCCCAATTCGCCTTCATTAATAACAGAGAACTTGTAGAAAAAATAAAATAGCTGTTTTTGTAAGGTTGATTTTGTTTAAAAGGAACATTACAGAATTGGTTTTTGGTAACAAAACAGTTGCTGGCAGAGTAAACACTTTATGTAATCCACCATATACATAAACTGACAAACCTGTAGAAGTTTGAGATCGATCGGCCATCTGGGTCACAAGAAAATAGTGAAAAACCGATTACACATTTGCATGAAATCATGTAGTATCAACAAGTGAATAAAACGCCCACTGAGCGATAAACTCCAATTGAAAAATTAGTTTATTCATTTCTCATCAAATATGGCATTTCAGACAAAAATATTTCAAGGGATGTTTTCTACTATCATCATCATTAGACCTTGTAAGTTTTATGTACATCTGTGATAAAAAAAGCATATTTTACAAGATTTGTTTTTACCAATTCTGTAATGTTCCTTTAACTTTAACATTTTGCACAATCTGAGATGACCAACTTGATTCAATTGTTGAAAATGTTGATTTACTACAAGATTAGTACCTTCCCTTTGTGGTATTCCTAATGATCAGACCTTTATCACATTTCAATCATATTTTCAATGACATACTTATTTAGTTAAAACATTAAGTGACCTGATTGCACATAGATTCACTATAACTGTTAGCAGCGCTAAGTGCAGACATTTTTTTTTGTAAAAATCAGTTTCATTTAGTTGTTTGGTTTGACACAAACTGCACATAAACTTTGCTACCCATCTCAGTTACTTCACATACCTTTGAAAACACAAGATGGCTGCTGTGTGATAAAGGTCTGTGCTGCAAACACATTTATAGAAAGCAGATCTTATCTACAGAAAAAGACACAAAGACACATTGTTTCTTCTTTTATTTAAATACAGAAAAAGACAAAAGGACAACAAACTTCTTTTCTTTTATTTAAAATACAGAAATGGACACAGTGAAACAGGTTGTATCACAAAAGTTTACACTGGCACACATTATATGGAACATGAAATAATACAAGTACAAACTCCCATATGAAGTTATTAAATCCCATGAAACTATTTTGTAACAATTTGGCTCGACCCTCCATTGCAGTCCATGGTGCAAAGATACAACCCAATAACTACTTGGGTTTTTCATATTTCAGTTATTTCATAAACTATTCTCCAGAGAGAGAGACTTTAATTTTAATAAAATATTTGGTGTTCATCATTTTTTCATTTTCATGATGCTGAAGCTATCTGATTATTTGAAGCATAATCTAATAATGTGCCAGTGAACAGATTCAGCAAAACAACTGAAATAATTCTGCCCAAAGATCTTAAATTCATTTCTCATTCTAAAACTCCCATCTAAAAAACTTTTTACCAGATCAACTCAAAGCCAAAGTAAAACATTTGTTGTTTTGTTTGCACATTACAGTGAGGACATCAGTAATAACTTTGTAAGGAATAAAAAAGTAAATGACTTTATGGACATAGTGAGCTCTTTATGTGTACTACAAAATAATTGTAGATGATTTGTTTCCAACTTTTGTAACCAGATTTGAAAGTTGACATGAATATCTTTGTGTGCCCCATAACATCTTCCAACTATACACCTTTATTGAGCTGCCATCTTCTTTGTCAAGCTCCCTGTGTGAAATATCAATAACCAATAATAAATCTCTTCATACCAAAATGGGATCAGACTATTTTCGCTGTCAAAGCTCTGTTGCATTACACCGAGTTGATTGAGAGATAGAAAGAGCTGTCCCAAATCACCAATATCTTGCCTGCTGCCACCGTTGGTGAGCTGAGACACTCGGTTATCAGGTTGATCTGTCCCTTCAGCTCATCAGTCACTCCCAGACCAGTTTACTGTATGCTAAAAATGAAACAAACACAAATAATTGTTCAAGATTTATACACTTTTTTTAAGGGCAGGGTACAGGATAGAACTAGTTTGGTTTTGAAAGAGTGCTGCTCCAACAAAATGGATTTACACCAAGGATGTAGACTGGGTATTTTCTTTCAAACCTCACATTCATTTATCATACTGAGAAGAATATTAATTTGTATAATGTTGGAAATGGTTTCAATGAGGATTACCTGTTTGTCTTTTAACAGTCTGGTTTGATCATGAGGATTATATTTTTCAGCTTGGGTGGTTTTCACCTTCTGTTCAGGTAGCTGTTTTTATACATACTGTTTTTATTCATAGATACACAGGTTCCTTATATATAAGTATAATGATCTATCAGATAACTCCAGTTGATGCAATGAATAAGTCATCTGCATATTAAGGGAATATGATTGCTTGGTCAAACTGGAACTCAAGTTAAGGATGAATGAGAAGTTTTGGGGTTCCTGTTTTGTGGAATGCTGTTGAATGAAGGATGTTGAAGAATCAGAAGAATGAAAAAGCCAAGTTGTACACTCCCCACAGCTGTTCAGTCTCATCTGTACTAAAAATTGACTGGGTGAAAAAGCAGCGTTATTTTCCAATTTAATGCATTGGTTACAAGGCAGGATTTTGCAATGCATTTGTTTGGGAAAGGTTGTTAGTCCAAGTAATACGGTGGTAAGGATTTAAAAATGAACTATAATGTAGGAAAACATTCAAATTTAACCATGATAACTTAATTTGTGTGTTTTTGAATTCAAGAAGTTTCAGAGTTTGTTTGTGAAAAAAGAAAAAATTTACTTAACAGATTTCCTGTTTAAGCTAAACATCCTTTACCCTGCCTCGATTGAATCTAGAGATATCATGAACACAGAGATATCATGAACACAAATCTACACACTTTTGCTACACTTTGATCTATTTCGCAATGAATAGTTAAGGAGGAAGATAAATATCCTGAATAAGATGCAATGGAGGGAGACTAGGGTCTTGATGAAACCAAAGAGCAGGAAGATAAAATTTTAAATATTTATGAAGTGAGGGGAACAGGGTCTTGAATAATTGAGATGGAGAGAGAAGGGAAGATAAACATCATAAATAAGATGACAAGGAGGAAGACACTGGGTATACATGTTCTTCCCTCAGTGTCCAAGCCTGGGTATGTACACAGAGTTGAAATGCAACAAAAGGCCCACTTTCAAAACCTTTGTAAACTTGAACTCTTAAAGAAGAGACAATTTAGCCCTCATATATGAACTAAAATTGAAAGATAATGCAGGACTTTGTGCCTGAGTGATAAGAAGGCAGGAAATTATTATAGATTTGCAAACATGATAAGGAATTAACTCCATAGATGTTTACTAAGTGAGAACCTCATCACGACCAAGAACGGACTAAATATAAAACAACTCATAGTTGACTAAGGTAAGTTACATTTCAGTTCAGTTCCAAACTGAACTGATGAAGACCAAGCACTTTACACAGATGTATGTACATGTACACATCATTGTTGGAGATATATCAATACCATTCAGTGCATAAGTAACACAGGAGAGAGTATTTTATTTCTGTTAAAGATGCTAAGAAATAAAGTCACAGATAGAGTTATGAACCAGTAAGAATTGAGGTTCACCCTGATAGTAGAAACTGTAGTATAGATTTAAAGATATTAGGCAATATAACCTACT
Organism: Pycnopodia helianthoides; assembly: GCA_032158295.1. NCBI lineage: Eukaryota > Metazoa > Echinodermata > Asteroidea > Forcipulatida > Asteriidae > Pycnopodia > Pycnopodia helianthoides. The sequence goes on from JASTWB010000061.1 coordinate 56,944, forward strand.
GGAAATACCAGTGAGGAAAAAAAATACCATACAATCAAGAAAGGAAAGAAACAACATGTCAAACAAACAATCAGTTTGCTTTCAAGAATGAAGTCCGATTTTGAGTACAGCTTTTCATCAGAACTTGAAAATTAGATGCAACTTAATTGCAAAAAAAGGAAAGTTTAATTGTAAAAAGAAACACAAAGAGGAGCGTACTTTCTAAACATGCAATTAGTGTAGTTGCAATTATTCAGTCTATCAGTGAGACTTTGGAATAATATTTCCATTACATTTAGAAGGAAAGTACAGCTTTGTGAAGAGATCTGCAAAGACCCTCCACATAGTGGAACTGTTCATTTTGTGTAAATATCAACTTCAAATGCATGGAATTTAGCTCCAGTGAAGTTTTCTAAGCTGTGTCAGAGATGTCACAAGTGTTTTGATTACCAAGATTACAAGATTACACCAAGATTACAATATAACTAATGATTGGGTAGCATATAATAAATGGTAAAAAAGAACCAAAGCTCATTAATGATACACTGACTGTCATGGTTCAAAGCCAACCCATTAACAAATTCAAAATTCTGTTTAAAGGTACACACCAGCTTCGTTGGACTATTTGGGCTACAAAATAGACTAAAACATGATTCTTAGGGTCTTCCTGAAATGGAGAAGATTGGTTCATAAAAGAAACCATCAAATTTGGCCGTTTTTGAGCATTTTTCAAAAAACGAAGGTCACATGACTTTTCAGAACCAAAATGTGGTTCCGAAAAGTCACGTGATCTTCAGAATTAGTTTTACTTACAGCCAGATAAAAGTAAATTACTGAACCAAATTCAAGTTTTTTTTTTTTAAACAATTATTCATGAGTATTTGGCGAAAAAGACTATGTATTCAGTTTATGGATGCAAGTTGTAAATAATGATGAAAAATCGAACGTAAGATTCGCATTCAGAGAGTCCGTGCACGGAAGCGTGTTTTACGGCGCATCAGCGTGGGGAGCTAGCGGATAAACCTTGGGGGCATGTCCCGCACAGCCGGTGCAGTGTCTCGCCGGGCCAGAGAGACAAACCACGGAGGCATGAACTCGGAGCCTGTGGAGGGGTAGGGAGCCAGACCAATGATTACATTTTGTTTTACGAGGGTTTTAGTCTATAGCCCTAGCTATTATCCCCTAACTATTGTCACGTTACGCTACACACGCGGCGGGACGATGCCGAATAGCTGCACGGTGTTCACGGTGTGGATCGGACTGTGTTTATGTCGGTTTTTTTAATTACACGTGAATTTGTGCTTGATGGATATGAAGACTGGATCTTTATGCCTCGCCATTGTTATAATTAGTAAATAAACAGGTCACTAGTCTACTTAAAACAATGTCACGTAAACTTGACAGTTGCAACGGCTGGAAAAGCGTATACGCTGACCTTTGACCGCATTTTGTTTTTTTCACATTTTTCGTTAATTACGTGACATTTTGATGATTTTTTTTTTACAACCATTGAAAAATTATTGTCTGTGATTTAACATCACTAAATTAGGTAAACAGTAAGCCGGTGTGTCCCTTTAGGTAGGGGTGCCAGGGCTAAGCCAAACATGTCAGAAAACAGTTTGTATTTTTCACAAAATAAACCAACATCACAGGTTTTCACCTGTTTAGTTTCTGAGTTGTATTTTCCCCTTTAAAGAGTAAGAACTATTACAGAAGACCTAAGTAGATGTTTGTTATTGCATTGGAGGATTGAAGGTCATGTGGCATTCTTTTTCAAACCATACATGGCCTACATTATACACTGTGCATATTCTTAAATCCATTTTTACACTAATTGCACACCAGACCACACCATGGGTTATATAGAGCAATACAAAATGCCCTTTAAGAGGATCCCAAAAAATATTCTTGTACGGTTTGTTTATTCTTATAGCTCTACTCTCAAATCAGAGGATACTTGGATGTTTACATAAAACAAAGTTTTGAATACATTCCAAGATGTTTAGTTTATTGGCCAAGCTGTTTAGTGTATCAGTCTCAAGTTCTGGGCCCAATTTCATAGAGCTGCTTAAGCACAAAAACTAGCTAAGCAAAACAATTAAATTATGCTTACCAGAATAAGGTTAAATACCGGCCAAACTACCATGTCACATGTACAATTTGTCACTGTTATCCTGCTGATTTCTGCTTAGCAGAAAAATGCTAAGCAAAATCTTCTGCTGAAGCAGCTCTATGAACTTGGGCTCTAATGTCGAGCCCTCAGAGTGTTGGTTCGAATCCCGGTCATGACACTCTTGTCCTTGAGCCTGACATTTAACTAAAATTGCTTCTCATCACCCAGGGGTAATCTGGTACCATGTGATTTAGCCTATTGGGCTACTTACTTGGCAGCACAGGCTGTATACTCCCCAGTACATATATTTGTTCCCTGTTCTCACTTGACTTTGTACTGAACAGTGTTTACATCACAGTTGCAGATACAGAGTTGGGTTAAGTCCCTCCCTACCCAACAACCCTGTCCCTACCACATTAATCAAACATCTTCGATCTCAAAGAGTCATTTGCTTGGACAAAGATATATTTGTTTTACACAGACCATGTGTGTTAAGTACACACAGATTTGGACCGATGACCATTGCCATTCTAGAGCAGATGTCTCACCACAAAACAACTGAGCTTGCCCAATAGCTAGAGGCATTTCCAATCCCATATTTTAGCAGCAGGTACCACACCTGAATGATTTTAAAACACATCGATGTATAGGTAAAACCAAAAACAATGATCTTGCAATCTGATTTCACGATGTCATCATGTGACTGCTGAGACCCCCCCCCCCTCCCCCAACAAGCCAAAAGTATCAAATAAGTCTCTGGAAAAAAACCTGAATCCAATAAAATAAAGTACTCAATCAAATTATACAAATGAAATTCAGGCATAATGGTACCATAAAGGTTTACAATAAATAAAATACTAATAAACTATGAAATTAGTTATATCATTTTGGGGGGCTAAGAAAAAGGTTTCAAATCATTATTTTTTTTGCAGAAAATTTCAACCGTTATTGCTATAAGTTTCAAATTTTTCAGCTTTGGCACTTCAGGGGACAATACTCTACGATGCGCTGCCTCGCGCTATGCGTAAGTTAGACATGTTGGGCATGTGAACGCCGGCAACACGCTAAGCATTCGTTGGTGTGCACAGCCACAATCATGGGTACACCTTTTTTTTTTGTCCATGTTACAACAAAAGTTTGAAAACCAGTGATGTAACAGTTATTTCAATGTTGTTTTTAAATTAATTAACCAGCGCTGTGTGAATGAATGGTAGAAAGTACTTGAGTTTGTCGAATATCAGATTTGAAAAGAGTTACTCAATATTTATGTGTTGTTCATTTGGTGTCTTTGTAACAAGTGTACCCATGATTGTGGCTGTGCACTGGTATAAGTTATTTATAAGTAATCAAAACAATCTATATCAGTTACTGTTACGTTAGGTATACGTCCAACTTGTTGTGAGTACACTATGTTACGCCCAAAATTGATAAAAACCTTGATAGTTCAGCATATGCCAGCATTTTAGAGACATTTTGAAACGTCGCATACGCTGGCTAAAACGTGTGAAAGGTGTGACAGGGCCTTTATATAATATCATTGACACACTAGCATTGTAACATCAAAGTATATAGAGCTTTAAAAAAAATCTTATTATGAGAAACTGCCTCCCTCACGAAGCCAGATGGCCACTTCAAGTTCTAGGGCTACACTTAACTGATTTGGGCTGTTGACCCAAATCAACTGTCACCAGGGGCACATTGCCACCTACATGTACTCCTGGGGCTGAAACAGGGTTACCCCCTTCACAGTCCATAAGGATGTACCCATGGGTATCATCCACTAGGTGCCTGGCTGGTAAAGCAGAATGCACTATACCTTCCCAACTTTTCACAAAGCAATTATGATTAAGTGCCTTGCTCAAGGGCACAAGTGTCATGACCGGGACTCGAACCAACACTCTGCTGCTGACCTCACCAGAGCTTGGGTCCGGTGAACTAGACCGATCGGACACGACACGCCAGCTGGAAGATTGAGGCAATTAGTGTTCTCACTTCTACTTAATTAATGTACAGATAATAATTCTTCTTCAATAATGCATTCAACCTTGTGCTTTTTATGGTATTCATGTGGTATTCATGTGTTCATTAAAGGCATATTCTTAAAAAAAAAAACAGGCTTTAGTATAACAAAATGTTTTTTTAAATCATTCTAAGTCTCATTTATGAAGAAATGTATTTAAGTATTTAAATAAAAAAATGTTTATAATACTTTTTCAAACATACATTCTTTTTGCAAAATAGAACACACACATCAAATCGTGGTCTGACCAAATCACTGTGCGTACCCCGCTGTCGAGTCAGCAATTTAAGGGTTCTAGACCCCGCCAACCCTTGGTTCGCAGGCGGCATAGTACCACAGCGCAGGGAGGCCAACCCCCAACCTGGTGTGCAAGCAAACAATTTTGCAAAAGAAATACTGCAGTACAAGAATGATTGTGATGATATTTCTAATGTTGATGACCCTATCCAATCATCCTCCAGTTGCATGATACCATTAATCCTCTGATCTACACAAGTTGGAATTATCTTTTACCCTCAATCCTTCTGTTTCATACAATTAACATTCTGATATCCGAAACATTGAAGTTGACTGCAACTCCAATTTTTAGAATAATTTGTTTGATTGCAATGATCTGATGTGTATATTTGAACTTGTCTATGACCATTAGGTCAATAAGAAGCACTTGCAGGAGCATATTGTATTAACATGGACACTTCATACCTATATGGTGCTCTTTAAATACATTTTGCTTCAGAAAGTTTACCAAAAGTGGTTTTTTTTCATGAAGCTGATATTTAGAATGTCATCACATAATCGTAATTGTGCTTTAACTGCACAGTTTAATGACACATTTTTGTGAAGAAATAAGGTTTGATTCCCAGATGCAGGCTTGATGCTGTGTTCTTGTAAGGGCAAGGCAGTTCTTCCCTAGTAAAGGGCACCTCTATGAGGGAAATGTAAAATGTTGACTTGAATCTAGAGATCCTTCCCAGGTTGAGAGTAATACAGCAAACTGAAGATGTAACTCTCACTGTACATGTAGTTAGATAAATAATACAAAACTCATTGAACCCTCAGTATTGACTAGTTTGTCTGTGGCTTTTTCTGAAGTCAATACTATGTTATTTTAGCCTTATTAGCATTAAAGCAGTTGATTTTATTATGTGGTGACATTCAAAAATAAATATTTGTTATCAAAGTATAAGGTTTAGGTTTACAGAGTGAATGGAAAATATAATAAATATAAAGTCAGATTGGACTTAGACTCTTGTGGACTCTCGTGGTGGTCAAGTAAACACACACAAACTACTTTTGAATTTTTTTTAAATGTGTTGACATTCAAGAATATATTTTTTTTTTCAAAGTATAAGGTTTAGGTTCTTCATATTAAGTTACAGAGCAAATGGAAACATGGGTTTGTGTGTGTTTACTTGACCACCACAAGAGCCCACAAGTCCAATCTGACTTTGGAGTTTTGGTTCAAATATATTCACGATTCTAAATAATCACCTCAACCCTACTTCCCTAAAAAATTACTGACTGTTTATCTACATTGGATATGAGATCAGCTTTGTGTATAATGATATCCTTCCTTTAAGTAAGAAAAAAAGTGTATAAGTGACTCTAATGAATCAGTGAATAGCTGGGTTCTGAGGTTTTTGTTACAGTACAAAAAAACATAGGACCATATAACTTTCAATAAAATTTTACGCAATAACAGGGATACTAAGTCTTTAATTTGTATTAATTCCAATCTTCTAGTTTCTATGAAAAACAGGTCGGTGAAATGAACGTTTTGTCAAGTACATGTAATCACCTTTTAAAACTGTCAATTAGCATGAATTGTAACTTCTTCATTTTTGTATTTACAAAAATGTGTAAAATTTAATTCCTTTTCCTTGCCAGAAAATAGAAATAGGATCTGTTTACAACAACATTTTTGAGAGTATACTTCGATTGGTAATTTCGAACCATGAACAGCTTTTTCTTTTTGTTGATGATCTCAAAAAAAATTTACCACACCTTTAACATAACTCCTTGTGAATTCCAAATATCAATACAGGAACACAGATAGACTGAATAATCGTTTGATTAAACAACAAAAGGGGCTGCTGGAGGTTGAATGCACAGTAGTGCCTCAACATTCTAATGGATTTATTGGGAAAAAAGTGTAGAAACAACAGACTTGTTTGGGGTTGAATGCACAGTAGTGCCTCAATATTCTAACAGATTTAGAAGGAAGAAAGTTTAAAACAAAGGAGCTGTTGGTGGCTCTATGCAAAGTAGTGCTTCAACATTCTAACAGATTTATAAGAAAGAAAACTAAGAAACAACAGAACTGTTGGAGATTGAATGCACAGTATTGCCTCAACCTTCTAACAGATTTATATTTTTTTAGAGTGTAAAAAGAATAAACAACAGATGCAGGCTTTGCAATGACATTCCAACACAGATTTAGAAGAAAGGAAGTTGAAGAACAAGCAGCTGTTGGTGGTTCGAAGGCACAGATTGCTCAAATTCTACAGATTTAGAAGAAAAAGTTAGAAAGCAAGCTGTTGGTGGTTTAGTGCAAGTATTGCTTTAACATTATAAAGATTGAGAAGAAACAAGTTTTGAAACAAAGTAGCTGATGGTGGTTGAATGCACAGTAGAGCCTCAACATTCTTACAGATTTATTAGACAGAAAGTCTAGAAACAAAGTAGCTGATGGTGTTTGAATGCACAGTAGTGCTTCAACATTCTTACAGATTTATTAGACAGAAAGTCTAGAAAGGAAGGAGATGCTGCAGGTTGAATGCACAGTAGTGCTTCAAATTCTAACAGATTTAGAAGAAAGAAAGTTTAGGAACAAAGGAGCTGTTGGTGGTGCAATACACAGTATTGCTTCAACATTCCAACAGATTTAGAAAAAGGAAAGTTAAGAACAACAGAGCACAGTAGTGCCTCATCATTCTCACAAATGTATTGGAGAGAAAGTGTAAAAACAATAGAGCTGTTTGAGGTTGAATACACAGTATAGTGCCTGAAACATTCTAATAGATTAATAAATAAAAAAAGTGTGGAAACAAAGGAGCTGCTGGTGGTTCAAAACACAGTATTGATTCAAAATTCTAACAAATTTAATAAGAAAGAAAGTGTAGAAACAAAGGAACTGTTGGTGGTTGAATGCAAAGTATTGCTTCAACATTCTTAAAGATTGAGCAGAAACAAAGTTTTGAAACAACAGAGCTGTTGGAGCTTGAATGCAAAGTAGTGCCTCAACATTCTAACATATTTATTTGAAAGAAAGTAAAGAAATGAAGGAGCTGTTGGAAGTTGAATGCACACTAGTGTCTCAACATTCAAACAGATTTATAAGAAAGAGAGTGTAAAAACAAAGGAGCTGATGTTGGTTTGATGTACGGTAGTGCCTCAGCCTTCTAACAGATTTAGAGGAAAGAAAATTAAGAAACAAAGGAGCTGTTGGTGGTTCAATGCAAAGTAGCGCCTCAACATTCCATCAGATTTATTGGAAAGAAAGTCAAGAAACAAAGGAGCTGTTCATGGGTGAATGCACAGTAGTGCCTCAACATTCTATCAGATTTAAAAGAAAGAAAGTGCAGAAACAAAGGAGATGTTCGAGATTGAATGCTCAGTAGTGCATCAACATTTAAACAGAAGGAAGGACTAGCACTATCATTGCAGAGATAAAAACACAAATCAACAGACTCAGAGCTTCAATATTTTGTGTGCATAAAAAAGAGGGTCAAAAGAGCAGAAGGTTTTCCCCACAAAGTTGGTGTTTGTTGATTTACATTATTTGATTAGATGGGAATGGAGGAAAACATTAATGCGGTCATACATGGATGGGTTGTATTTAAAGTGCAACATACATGTAACAACAAACTTGTAAGTGCACAATGAAGTCAGTTGAAAGTTTGAGTAGTGCCTTCTTTTTGAATTAAAAAAGTATGACTGTTAGACAGAGTACTTTAATTGCATGTCAGGGTGAAAAATCACCCTATAACAATGTATGTTGCTGGGGGGGGGGGGCTTGGTTAAAAGCCAAAGCAGGACAAGGCCCACTAAGAAGGAATAGAGGTAGGTGGAGGGAAGATAAAGAAGGACATATCAATTGTGTATGTATAATTTTATTTGATGGAAAAGCATAAAAACCAACTGGATTGGTGGTCTAGTAAATGCCCAAAAGATATTATTCACAACTGAGTGTCAAGAAGTATGGTTTGGACCCTGAAAAAACAGAGTGTTGGAGTACTACTTGCATGTCAAGGGGAAAACACCATACAAGTAGTGGGGGGGGATGGTAAAAGGGAAAGAGAGAGAGAGAGAGAGAAAAGACCTAATATTTAAAAATGACTGCTTCATTTGTCAGTCTAAGTCTAGAGAAATACAAAGCTCATGAATGTCTGGAAATACTGTTGATGATCAGTATGAAATATTCTGGTTGGAACATTATTGTGAGCACAAAGTGCATCCATCCTCAATCTAAGCAGTACCTCAAGATGGAAATCTAACACTGTTTTAAAATTGCCAACTAGTTAGTGTAATCATGCACATCAAAGTGATATCAAAAGTCATTATTTTCAAACTGGGATCGTGGAGGTCACAATCAAATTTGATTTGTTTAACATTCTGTAAGGGCAAATTTGTTCATCCATGTACTTGTTTTGATATATGCTTTGGGGTACACTTGTTCAACCATTTCACACTACATCTTAACTTCACCCCCTTACTGAGATGATAGAAAGCTGACTGTAATGTATCAACAGGTTATGGTCTCAACGCTGTGACACTGGTTCACACTGCATGCTGTTATGAGTATCAGATCCCTTTACTGTACTTTGGATCTGCCTTGACATTAAACATACATACATTATTACACACTAGTCATGTACCAACATTTCAAAATCATCCCCTGCCCCGTTTATTCAACAGGGATTTATGTCACTGGATAGGAGACTTATTCACAAAGATTTCTAATGATCTGTACATGTATGTGTGGGGGATGTTGGTAGACTCACCTGTCAACTGTGGGTTTCTACATTTGGTTCAGCTGTGTAGCACATCTTCAATAAAGTATCCCTTCAGCTAACCATTTCCTCATCTGGTATTTCTTATCACTCTCACTGGCTCATTATTGAGTCACCTGCTTGAGCTGACGTCCTGGGTAAGTCTGATGCACGATGTCAGACAAGACTAACCCTTTCTTTCAGGGCATTACATGTTTCTAAAAAGCACTGTGCATGGAAAGAAACAAATACTCTATCACTCTTTTAGACCCCCAATTGAAACTCAACATGAAAGTAAATAAATTTACCACACGAAACTTCAAAAATCAGCTTTAACTATGTTGCATATGCTTAACTGGTTATCTTTTTGCAAAAAGTGTACACATTTTACTTAACCCTTCCTATTCTCATTAAACTTAAGTTTCTGAAATTACCCATCATGATCTCAGCTTTTTTCTCAATCATAATGTAACCTTAAATTCCAACATAAACCCAGTGAATGATCTAGTCCTCTTTTTGTGGATTAAAACTCGGACTTGGATTTGGACCAGTGTGGCTCAGACTCGGACTTGGACTTGGACTCAGTGTAAATAACAGTGCTAGTGGAATCGGGGCATGGTCTTGGACTTAGGTCCATTATTGTAGACTTGGACTTGGACTCAAACCACCATGTCTTGGACTATGAGGACTCAACCCTGGGACTCTGCGTTACTAGGCTCTAGACCAGAAAATAACGAGGAAAACATATGCAACTGTTTAGGCTGATGCGTTGCCTACGGCCTTTGCGTAACAACCATGGACCCTGTTTGTTTCAACCCCACTTGTCAGAGTTAGTGTAGTCTAGTTCAATGGTCTTGTTCTGTGATGGTGGTTTTTTTGTCCCCCTAAGATAGTGCCCTCTTCTTGATTAATCTTCTGAATAGGGTTTTGTGCACTGATATTGCAGACAAAACTAAGCACAATCTCAGTCAGGAAACAGCAGGCTAGGTATAGTTGGATCGTTGTGTCCAATTTTTATAAGGGGTCTTGTCAAAATTAATCCTGGACAGACCGTTGGACAAGGTTCATCCGATGTCCAATTTTTGTTGGACGGACCATCGGATGGGAGTTCCAATGAGACAATGTTTACGATGAACAGTATATCCTCCTGTCCCATGCACAGTACCCAAGGCACCCCACTGAGAGCTCTGCGGTTTCACTGGCTGCTTAATCACTAATATAAACAAACTTGGGTTTAATAGCAGTGTGGAGTGAGTCTGGTCTGACTGTTTGGAGGTCACTGTAGTGTGGTGGAGTTTTAACCCATTGCTGTTTGCAATAGACAACATTACTAGCCATGTAAAATAAAAACAATCCCGACTGATTTAAACATAGTAATGAACTGAGATTTCTTCAGGTGATGCAAAACAAATACACCCGAGTGCCTCCATTTAAGTTGACCATTTGATAAAATATACAAGAATCGGATCTGCCTCAAGGTACCCCGTTTGTTCAAAAACCTTTCTTGGTAATACTTTGGTAATGATTCCCTATGATCTTAAATAATCAAATAATCCTTTAATGAAGCAGAATTACAACATAGAAAACAATGACAATTCCAAGTGACCACAGACTGAAATAAAAACGAAAAGTTACAACTTCACCATATGCATAGAGAGCTTAATCATCTATGATATAACCACTTTGTCTTTAGTAAATACTCAGGGTCATTGAGGCCTAACCGTGAAACCGAAACCTGCCCTTGGGAGACCCCCTGCTTGTTTTCCAGTAGATAGCGATCTAAAGACTCTGTGTTTGTAAACAAACGATCTCTGGTGAGGCCAGTCACTGTGAACTCATCCATAGCCCATCCGACAAAGTAATCACTACAAGGGAATTCAATTTGGGACGAGAAACCTCATCCTGGACCGACGCCGTCCAGTGCTGTCCGGGATTGATTTGACAAGACCCCTAAGTTAAGTTGATTGGTCCAGGGTGATTTTCTACCTCCATGATTGGTCATACTCTAGTCCTTGACAGATCAACACTCATAACCACACAGTGACACAGTGTAAGTTTGTGCTCTGTTTTGTTTCTTAAATTCTTTTTAAGCCGGAATAAACAAACAATTTGGGCCTGGAGCAGATATGATGCAGAGACTTACCAGCAGGACTAGTTTTAGATAAACATGAGGGACCCAGACTTCTACAAAAGGGAACTTGAACTTGGTGGAGCGAAACCAGACTTGGACTGGGATTCAGACTCAGACAACAGGGACTCGGACTCAAACAACAGGACTCGGACTCAAACAACAGGGACTCAACTACAGCACTGATACATAAATATGACAGTAAAGTTCGAATTTGTCTTTTCTTGTTCAACTCACCAGTGTTGGAAGGAAACTCAAATGCATCTCTGCTGTGATGACATTGAATGTTTCTGCAGTTACAAGATTTACTTCTTCTACACACCTCAACTTCTTGAGCACATTCTACATCATGTTCACCTGATAAATGAATACATAACAAACAGTTGAATCATTTTACACACACCTTGATCTTAAGTGATGAATGCAGTGCTGTGTTTGAACTTACTCTGAGATTGATGTTGGGAACAAAACATTTACATGGTTAAGAACAAACACAGACAAAGCATTGTTTTTAAACTGATCCAACTGTTGGAAAGGAGTGGAAATTGTAAGTCATCAATATTTCTCCAACTGCTGCTAAATTACCCAGTCTGCACCAACAAACTGTCATCAGTAGTCCCTGCTGTACCAGTTGCAACCCTAAAACCTCTGAAAAATATTTTGAACCAATTGTTGAAAAATTGACAATGCCAGCATGGTGGATTTTGTTGTTTTGGGACAAAAATTTCAAACCCACATTGTTATAAAAAAATCTCAAACTATGGCTTAAATACCCAGTCTGCACCAACAAATGTCATTAGTAATCTGTACTGTATCAATTGAGACCATAAAATCACGAAAAAATGTTGACCTAAATTTTGAAAAATTTACCATTCTGTGACGACATGGTGCGGTTTTTTTTTTTTTTTTTAGACCAAAGTTATCAATATTTCTCAAACTATTGCTAAATAACCCAGTCTGCACCAACAAAATGTCATCAGTTAACCCTAGTGTATCAATTGAAATCATAAAACCTCTGAAAATTATTTTGAACCAAATGTTGAAAAATTGACCATGCTAGCATGGTGGATATTGTAGTTTTTCTGGCAACAACAACACACAGAAACCACACATGATGGAGAAGCTTCATGCAGAACCCAAAGAGAATGTACCTTTTTCAAAGAACAAACACTAATGTCTGAAATGTTTAAGAAGTTGACAAAATGTGATCCATGGAGCAACTTACCATGCATTCAGATTAAATGTTGATTTGATCTTAGCGACCATGGACTGCATCTTATTGCTCTTCAACTTCTTCTCCCATTCTCACATCTTACATCAAGACTCCAGTAGAGTGGCTTGGAATCCAGACTCCTTGGAGTTGGCCAGTAGTCTAGATTTGCAAGATTCCTATCCTTGTGAGCCCAGGCTACTGCGAGGGCACAAGCTTTGGAACCTGAAGTACAGTAAAATCAAGTGAAAATGAGAGTCTTAAATACAAGCTTGGGTGTTTTACCTTCATGTACATTTGCTAGACCAATTGCCAATTTGTGGCTCAAAGCTCATGTGTTTATTTGTTATGATTGCAGAGACTGTCTTGCAGTAATGCCATGTAACAATACAAACTCTCTGATGTGCTGTTGTGGTGATTCTGAAAAACCAAGTGGAGTGTAACCATTCCACTTTTCAATCAGTCTGCTCTGATCTTTTTATGACATCAAATTCAACTTAAATCAAAGTTCACAACTTGAAGTATGAAAGTGATTATCTCATTTGCAAGAAACGTACAATACACTGTAGGAGAATAGTCTTACTTTGTCATATCTCCATTCATATCCTCATTAGAACCAGTAGAGCAGCCAATGGGAAGTTGGTAGATTCAAGTCACCAGGTGATTGAGGGGTTCCCTCAATCAGTTTGTTTCATGATGTTGCTTTGTCTTGGTATTTGTGTTCCTGCATACAAATGTGAAGTGGATCTGTTGACCTCTTAACCTCCAACTCCAACCTCTGTGACCTCTTCTTGACCTCAACGTCTTCACTGTGGAAGTGTCTATGGCATGTATGATCTATTCATCGAAGACGACAAATAATGAATAAACGGGTGAGGCTACTTCCTGTGTTCTTCAAACTGATTTTAAAAGACTTTTATTCCACATACAGAGACGAAAAACATACAGAGGTTCGAAGAACGCGGGCTTGCGGTGGGATACCTCAATAATGTACCTAAACTAAACCTCGCACACTGAGTACAACTAACACTAACAGTAACACAGACATGACAGACACCAGATGAAAGTGACACTTCTGAGGTTACAATTGTGCGGTAAAACAAGCAATATTTACTCACTGAATGTCGTTCTTACTCGTCAGCAGAAGTGTGGGTGGTGTAAAGCTGCCTTCAAGCACAATCTTGATGTTATTCTAGATGGTAAAATAATGAGGCAGCATTTAATTTACAAAGGTTTTCTCTAACAGGTATTCCGAAATGCATTAAATGGCGAGGGTTCGATCCGACACAAGAGGGCGCTAGACATGATTATTAAGAGTAAGGGACTTTTTTCTATTTTGGCCACAGCCCCAAAAATTGGTTTCCTTCAGACTTATATATTTCATGGATCTTGGCTCCACACTAACAAGTATGGGAAACTAATTTCAAAAAATAAACTACGTTGTCATGGCAACAGCCGAATTATCACTTCGGGGTGGTATTTCCATCCCTTTGATTTTTGAATAGTGAGATTTGCCTATTTTCAAGGGCGTGTAAAACAGCAAAATAGAGACAATTATTATTTTACTTAAAGACACTGGACACCATTACCAATAGTGTCCAGTGCCTTTAAAGTTATGTATAGAGTTTAATAAAATTGCGATAGCCGAGTGATAATGAGCAACGTCTTGCACCCAGACTAGATGGCTTGATAATCCGAGAACGTTCTCGATTTATTTTGTTGTGAACAAAAAAAACAGGACCGTCGCCAAATATTTCACAAACAAAAATGAAAGAAAGAAAAAAAGGGAAGTCATTGATACACAATTCGAACAAAATGGATGTAATCAATGTTGCGTGGTTGATGAGTGAAAGAAAATACATTTCGGCCGTTGTGAAATTGACTCATCAAAAGTTTTACCTTTCCTTCCCCTTTTTTAAATTCGAGTTTTCGTAACAAAAATTACCCTCTTAAAAAGCAGTCTACTTACGTACTTTATTAGGAAAAAGCCAAATGTAACGGTTTATACTTATAACAATGACAATGTATGGTGAACAATGCAGGAGGCCTTATGGGGGCTCAGTCGGGTCTAACTCAAAAAAATAATTTTTTTGAAGAGTTTAAGCTTCTCCGCAGAAGAACCATTGTATAATGGTTGAGCTTTAATATGAATTAACTGACAAAATTGTTCAATTTATGTCTGTGTAGATCACCACACCTTCAACGGAACTTTCAACACCAATACCCCACACAATTTCACCAAAAGCAGGTAGGAAACGGGGCTGAGCTCGAGTGTGATAACCGTTTACGCGTTTAAAAGCCAGTCAACTTTTTTCGACCATTGTCTGTGTGTATGTTTTGTTGTTTGTGATGTAGGAGAACAAGAACTAAACAAAACATCTTTGCCTATATTGTTGTATCCCCATCTTCGTTCAAGAAGCATATACCTTTAAAATGATGCTGATATTCTATTTTTTGTGAATGTTAATCACAAGTTCCGTGAGCCTGTTTCAGGTACGTAGTTCTACAAAAATGTAATATTTGAGACCTAAGGCTTTGAATGAAAGGTTTCCAAGATTGTAAATTTTAGGCTCAAATTAAAGATGTCTCGTGCACCGTTCCAAACAAAAGACCAACAAAAATTGAAACACACTTTAGACCACTGAATATACTGGAAACATTATCAATACATTACTCAAGTCCCCACACAAAAAAAAAATCGATACGCAAGGCCCTGCGGTATGGTGCTCTCAACGGACTCTTCCGGCTTACCAGCGATCCACTAATGCAGTGAATGTATGTGGCGATGAAAATAAATGAAGGATATTTTTATGTTCATATCGAGACAATCACGAGTATGACGTCAGATGCGGTTGGTTGCCAGACAATTAAGCTGTGTGATCAAAGTCACCATTGCAGACTAAATAAAACAGATTCCGCCAGTTAAACAAAATCATTAACATCAAATGGGATCAGTTAACCTTTTGGGAAAAAAAAATAGTAAATCTCAACAGCAATTTGCAAGGCATTGGTGATAAAGGCTATAATTTATTACAGCGAATATTGACAAGATACAAATCTTTTTAAAGGCACAGTACACGTTTGGTAATTGGGGCCTACTGATTCTGTTAATCATATAATTATAAAATGTAGGTAAATACAATAAAACTAACCTGTGAAAATTTCCCCTCTAAAGGTCGCGTTTTTGAGATATCACCGAAAAACCAGGGCAAATATTTCCACGGAAGAATATTCCCCACAGAATACAGTCTGAGAAGCGTATTTTGGGGAATAACAAGTGATACATTTTCCATAACCGTAGTACTTCGAAGTTAAAAGTTTCTCAAAATTCATTTTACTACCCAAAGCTGCTGTACTTCTTACCAAGTAAGTTTTTATTGCCATTAATTTTTAGAGTCATTACCAATCTTGTACTGTGACTTTTTAAAATCTATATACTTTATACTCCAGTCGATACTGAAGGTCCTACAGTGACCTGCCCCCAAGGTGTGTTCGGCTTAACCAACGACAGCTATGCCCATACTTCCGTGCAGTGGTTAGAGGCATATGCGTCTGACCAAGGTGGATCGTGGTGCCAAACCACATGCACTGACGATCACGAAGGGAGGACTGTCGTATCACGTGACCTCTTCAAAGTAGGTACCACCACAGTCACGTGTAAGGCGTGGGATGCTGCTGGTAACCCTGGACAATGTACATTCCTAGTCACTGTTACAGGTTTGTAAGAAAATCAGTGTTCACTAATATATACTTATTCAAGGTATAGGAAAATTCAACTTGTTCACTTTACAGTATGGTTCGGACCAATTACTTTAAACGTGCCTCTATATCTGGTTAAGTGCCATATATCATTAACATATTTTAGGAGAAACAATTATGGATTTATTTCATAACATTTTCATCTTATTCTTGCCATTTATGGAAATAAACCACATGGATGAAAACATTGTAACTTCATGTGACAGTAGCAATGTCTCGTGGTCAGTTACCACTTAACCAAAATATCCAATACGAGCGCGGCCATTCATTTCTTGACAAAATGAAAAGCGTAAAAACCACGTCCAGAGCAGCGTTATCGACTCAAAACGTACAGCGGCTTTTCAGGAGGAATTTCTTAGTTTCTTTTGTTTCACTACTGTTAGTATTATTATCATTATTTACCTATATATATATACATTGTTTTACCAGTTTGCAACCTCACCCGCCTCGGTATGGAAAGCGGCGCCGTCACCGACCTTCAGATTACTGCGAAGAACGTCTTGGACGACGACTACGCAAACTACGGACCAGCACTAGCTAGGTTGAACAACCATAATGGTAAAGTGTATCCCTTTTCAAGAAGAATCCGTGAATAACCTAATATAGTTTTTTTTTTTTAAACACAAGTGGTAACAATCTGCTTATTCATATTCAAACTTTACTCAACTATACATTTGCTTTATGAGATAAACTAACAAGTACACCTTGCATATCGTCCATTTAGCTGCACAAACATAAGGGCAAAACAGTGTTTGTGAAACACCAAGGTATAACGGTTGAACACAACACTTATAACGGATAAAACTTTCAGTCTGTTTTGGGGTTAGGCGAACAACAGTCAAACATCATGCTCAAAACGAAATGACATCGCTTTATATGTTTCTTACCTAGTTGCAGGTACAATACTACTTCAGAAAAAAAAAATCTTGGAAGTGCCCTGGATTGTTTCTGTGGTCTTTTGTGATAGTGCTTCCGCTTGTTTAGAGTAGTTGGTGATTTGAAGTCACCGGAGTGTAAAATGGACGCCTTTTTAACATCAAGAAAAAAAAAAACGAAAACTGTCCGTTCTAAACAGGTTCCTGGTGTGGGAAGAAGAGTACTGGCACATGGATCCAGGTGGATTTCGGTCACACTGTGGACATCTACGGATTGATCATCCAGGGCCATTACGAATCAGACGATCACGTGACGGGTTTCTTGCTGGAGTTTAGCAATGACGGAAACACATGGTCACGGATGAGGGAAGCAGACGAGTCACTGAAGGTAATTATATATTTAGTTTATGTGTTATTTACTTTGAGAAAGAAACTCGCAATTTTGGCTGCTAATGGAATTTACCGATGTTCTCGTTTCTCCAGTTCGAGGTGGGAATGTCACGACCATGGATTGGTTTACACGTTGAGGCCCGCGGCAATCTGAAACAAGATTTAAAGACCCACTATTAGTAATTTTCAAAGACCAGTCTTCTCAATTGGTGTATCTCAACATATGCATAAAATAACAAACCTGTGAAAATTTGAGCTCAATTGGTCGTCGAAGTTGCGAGATAATAATGAAAGAAAAAACACCCTTGTCACACGAAGTTGTGTGCTTTCAGATGCTTGATTTCGAGACCTCAAAAACTTATTTTGAGGTCTCGAAATCAAATTCGTGGAAAATGACTTCTTTCTCAAAAACTACGTTACTTCAGAGGGAGCCGTTTCTCACAATGTTTTATACTATCAACCTCTCCCCATTACTCGTTACCAAGTCAGGTTTTATGCTAATAATTATTTTGAGTAATTACCAATAGTGGCTAGTGCCTTTAACCGGATACCTCACCATACTCCCATTATGTTGGTGCTTGTCTAGCAAAAAAAAAATGCATTCCCCCGACATCTAAAACAATATTACTCCATGATTTTTTCGCCACTGAGAGTATGAATGGTAAACATGCACACTGAAAAAGCTGGGGTGTTAAAATTGACACCATGGGTGTTGTCACATACAGATACCCAAAAGACAATTGAATTAAACATTACAGGGTGTTAAAACAACTCAAATGTAATTGTTTTGGCAGAAAATAGTGTTATTTTAACACCCTATGATGTAAATGTTGATTCTTTTTTGGTATCGATATGTGACAACACCCATGGTGTCAATTTTAAAACCCCAGTTTTTGCAGAGTTAGAGGCTGGTCATCAAAGGACTGAGAAGAGTATCCACTGCGAGGGAAAAAAGGCATATCTCAGTACAAGTTCCTAATCCTATACCTACGAGTATGGCATGTTGCTGGACCGCATGCCAACTCCTACCCCCCCCCCCCCACCCCTCCCGTTACCCAACCAAGCAATAACGCCACTGATTCACGCTGTCATGTAGACAAATGTTAAATTAATACCAAACGAAATTATTAAAATTGAGTTTGTATTTGTTGAGTTTCTGAAACAAGAACAAAACCAACTTCAATGGATAAGTCGAACGGAAAAATGGTGACAACAAGTTGACACACAAATAATAAATATTAGTTCTCAAAATCAGGGTCACAATATTTTCCATATCAACTTATGTTTAAATAATGAACAATGGAGTGGCATTGCTGTCTACGATAAAAAATTGTTTGATTGTATCTAAAAAAAAAAAAAAAAAAAAAAAAACAGTGGCTTAAAGGCCCTGTACACTATTGGTAAGATCGAAATACACAAAGATTCACACAAAACTTACATGATTTAAAGTAAGTAAAAAATGCTATTGTTTCTGTGAAATTAGTAAAACAATAGTTTTTATCACGCGTGATAAAAACTCGATGTTTGAAAAAACAGAAAACACATCAGGTCTCTTTTCACTACTTTCTCGTGACCTCGATGACCTATTGAGCTCAAACTTTTACAGGTTTGTTTGTTCATAAATATGTTGAATCACACAAAATGTGGACACTGATTTTGAGCTGTTACCAAAAGTGTACAATACCTTTAATATAGTTGTGAATTATTTACAACATGAACAGTTTTTTGAGAATTATTTTTGCTAATACAGGTCTATCATTCTGAACGGACTTCTGATGGTCAAGATGTGTTGGTCTCTGTCCAGACCACATTACATAGAATGATCCGATCAAGCTTCATCCGCATAAATTCCTGGGCTGGACAACATCCATGCATGCGTTTTGATTTCATCGGATGCAACTAAAGACGACAATGGCGAGACTTATATTATAATGTAACGGACTTTTCCTTAATTTTTATCATAAACAGATGCAATCTTGAACACATCTATTTCAAACTTAGAAAAACAACTAATTCGGTTTAGGTGTGTGTTTAGGGATATTCTTAAAAACATTTTCGTCGCTAAAACTTAGGCATTAAAGAGTAACACAACGAACTGATGCTTTCTATAACGCCTAGTTTGGTGGTTTTTATATGAAATGAGATTTGATATTGGCAACAATATTGATATATAATATTTGCTCCGACACAAGAGGGCGCTAGAGATGATTATTAAAAGTAAGGGACTTTTTTATTCATTTTGGCCACGGTACAACCCCAAAAGTTGGTTTCTCTCATACTTTTATATTTGATGGACCTTGGCCCCACACTTTTTCCTTGCAGCTATATTCTTGTATTCGTGAATTCGTGTTCGTTTTAACAAATCGCTTTTAATTACCTTCAAAAACTAAATACAATCATATCATAATCGTTTAGAAGGATAATTTGAATTAGTTGAATTAAAGAAAGACGTTTAGACATATTTTACACTTTTTGGATCTCGGATTTTCTATCTCCATTCTGAGAAGTATTATTGTATGGACGGTTTGCCGCAACTAGTTACCCGAATACATTGGACAACTACAAGGTAATAACGAAGTAATCGTAGACGTTTCGTTTCAACACTTGAGACGCAGAATGGTTCAAGAGAGTGTTTATTATTTTTATTCCAAATTGATTGAATGTGCAGTTTTGGACAACAAATCGAATTGCTTAGACATACATGTTTTTTACCTTTGAAAAGCGATTTATCGTTGTGAGTTTCACCAAGAACACGGATCCAATTTATGTTCGGTGATGAGTAGTAGAGCTTTGTTTTCATTCCAAAAATTTCAAAAAAATTAATTTTAACACGTATAGGACTTATGTACAGTATTCGGAACTGGTGTACAGAAAAAAAGTCTCAGCTTAAAGAGTGTTATAAAAACAAATATCCTATAAAAACCCAAACGCTAAACATTATCGTTTCTAAACAACTATACGTAATATTTCCAGCTGTATTAAAAAACAACACTCATTTAATACTAAGGCGTCAGAACGTGGCATATTTGAAAGTCAAACAAATAAATGTACCGCTTCGAAAAAGTAAAAACACACTTAAAGAGAAGACATATAGCCCTGGTTTAGGGAAAACTAAATTAATCCATGCCACATCACATGTATTCATGTGTTTGTTCACTACACTACTTTGTCCTATCAATCATCAACTATCCGCATGTTTTCTTTTTTTCAAAGGTTGAGCCTGTAATGTACTGGGGCTGGTGTGTACGTTTTGTTTGTTGTCAAAAAACTTAGGTCATTTTTTTCTGCGTCGCATTCCTTCCCCTAAACCTTCTCATTAAGATTTCGCAAATAAAGATTGATTAGGAGTTGTTCATGTAATAAGACCTTGGGCATAGATAGAACCAAAACTTTTTCGGATCGCTGATTTTATCGATGACGTCATAACATTAATGGTTATAAACATGGTTAAATAAAAATGATTGTATTTAAAAAAAAAAAAAAAAAAAAAAAAACAAACAAACAAACATAAATGATACAAACAAGATATTTGCACTATATGGAAGCTCTTGACGCACCGTACAAATGTTACACAAAGTGTGAACCCAAGTGACCGTTCCTTCCGGTCAAAGCCTGACGTTTAAAATATATATTTTAATAACAATTTATCTTGTTAACCAAACGTGTTATATTCGGTGATATTACATCATCTCAAAGCACTTTAGCGATTCTACAAATCTTGTAAACGGTGCGACCCAAATTGATCCAATTGTCTCTGGGAAGAGATTGCATATGGTGCAATTATCGTGTATGTAGTTATTACGGTTTTCCAGCCATGAATTAAAGGAACATTACAGAATTGGTAAGAAAAAAAACTTGTAAAATATACTTTTTGATCACAGATTTACATAAAACTTACACGGTCTAATGATGATGATAGTAGAAAACATTCGTTGAAATAATTCTGTCTGAAATGTTATATTTGATGAGAAATGAAAAAAGTAATTTTCCGATTGGAGTTTATTGCTCAGTGAGCGTTTTATTCATTTGTTGAATCTATATGATTTCATGCAAAATGTGTAATCGGTTTTTTCTCTATTTTCTCGTGACCCAGATGGCCGATCAATCTCAAACTTCTACAGGTTTGTCAGTTTATGTATATGGTGGATTACATAAAGTGCTTACACTGCCAGCAACTGTTTTGTTAGCAAAAACCAATTCTGTAATGTTCCTTTAAGTACATACTCAACGTTGATTTAATGTTATGACGTCATCGATGCCGTCATTCCCCCTTTCTTGATCTTGTATATAGCATTTATGGTTCTCCAGAAAGGAAATTTTGAAATATTAAACGGTAATTTTAAGCGTGAATTTTATGACGTCATCGATGCCCTCATAATTCCCAAATAGTTGCGTTTTCATCTATTCAATAAGGTTTTGGAATGTGAGTTTAAAGTATCCGTGACCTTTTGTTTTTGGAAAAATTGCGACAGAAGGTTAAAGGATGTGAAGAAAACGCAGGGGAAAAAAACAGAACTTGAATTCGGGATTCAAAAAACTGAAAGGACCGCAGCTCTTGCCTTTTTTTATATATTTTTTTAAAGTTGCCTTGAACGAGTGCGGCTCATGTGATCATAATAGTAACAATTATTTTCATAACACTATTGTCTAAAAAGGGTGACCGTATTAGACACCGTTGACGTTTTCTCTAGCACACCGCTGCAAAATTTTAATTAAGAGGTTTGTGTGTGTACAATAGCACCAGGAAGGTTGGCAGTTTGTTAGCATAGTTCACCATTTCGCTCCTGACATTGTGAAGGCGATACTGTCGCCTGTCGCATCAAGGTTAATCAATATTATACTGCAAGTTTGTGTTTCGTTTAAAGGGATTACACAAGTCAGCTTTGTTTCGGGGAAAAGTAAATTCATCTATGCCATATCATTTGTTTTAAACACACTCTGAACTAAACTGTGAAAGTTTTTTTTACAAACTGTGTGGGTGGTCATCGGTCTTAGTGAAATGCAACAAGTTGGTGCGTTATGTTATCTCGGAGATTTTGTTCAGGCTTTTATCGGGCACACTTAATTGATTAAATGATTTTTAATTTAGTGTTTTTTTCTCAGCTTTAGAAGTAGTCAAACCAATTTTATCTTTCTCTACATGATTGAACTTGGTATGAACTTGATAATCATGTAGGCTTTGAGGATGACTCAATTATAGTTTCTGTTTTTAATTTATTGATGTATTCGTGTATTTATTCACTAGCATTACTCTGTCTAAGCATACATCAACTATCCGCATGTTTTCTTTTACCAAAGGTTGAGCCTGAAATATACTGGGGCTGACGTGTACCTCTTGTTTGTTGTCAAAATCTTAGGTCAATTTTTTCTAAGTGCATTCCTTCCCCTGAACCTTCTCATCAAGATTTCGACAAAAATAAAGATTGATTAGGAGTTGATCATGTACTAAGGCCTTGGGCATAGATAGAACCGAAACTTTTTCGGATCGCTGATTTTATCGATGACGTCATAACAAAAAGGTTAAATACATAGTTAAATAAAACAGATCTTAACTAGAAGAGCATAAAATAATGATACAAACAAGGTCTTTTCACTATTTGGAAGCTCTTGACGCATCGTACATATAAGTTACACAAAGTGTGAACCCAAGTGACCGTTACTTCCGGTCAAAACCTGACGTTGAAATAAATTTATTATAATAATAATATTTCTGGTTAACCAAACGTGGTACATTCAGTATTATTATACCATCCTAAAGCACTTTAGCGATTCTACAAATCTTGTATACGGTGCGACCCAAATTGATCCAATTGTCTCTGAGTAGAGATTTCATTTGGTGCAAATATCGTGTATGTGGTAATTACGGTTTTCAAGCCATTAATAAAGTAAATACTCAACGTTGATTTACCGTTATGACGTCATCGATGTCGTCATTATAGAAAAAAAAAAAAAAAAAATGTTTAATCTTTCCCCTCAGGTCTAAGTAAACGATCAGTTTCAAGTCTGAACTTATTTTGATTCATGAGTTAATATATAAAAGTATATAAAAACTAATCGACAGAGACACCTTGTTTTCTTGATTTTACTGAAAATTGCACAATCAATCATAAAGTTTATCTCCCCAAAAAACTGTTTTCGTCCCTGAATAAATAATGGTAGCCTGTAGTTTGAATTTATAACTCAGGATGACTGATTCAATGACTCCCAACTCGAAAATGATGCTTCTGATTTTGCTAAAATATTCTGTTACAGGGTCAGATATTGCCCGAGATTGCTCTCAGGCGCCATAACCTTTCTTCATCATGCGTTGCTTGGTACATTTCACGCTCACCCCCCCCCCCCCCCCCCGTTTCAGAAATCCTGGTTCCGCCCCTGAAGCATGCATGTGTTGTGTATAAACTGATGACGTCATACTTACGAAATCTCAATGCAGTGCCCGGAGGTGGATCACACGTGACGTTCCCCCCTCCCAGTAGTGTGTTCGTTTACATTCCTGATGATGCATGCAGCAGGCTTTTGGAGCCATCTGATCTCTGTGTCTTACCGCTGCTACCACGGAATTGCGAACTCCCTGCCGGTGAATACTTTTACCAATAAATGACAATTTGTTTTTATCAGCAGTCTGGTTCTTCAGACACAAGTTGGTTGGAAAATGTTCACTGGGAATCATTTCATCCGTGTGTTGCCGTCGTCTGTGCTGGTTTTACTTACAGGTAAGTCTCTAGAAAATTACTTTATTTCAACTTCCATGCAAGAGCTACATTTTCTTAGGTCGTCAGTGTAATTGCATTATATTTGACACAGCATGTCTGATGTTTTTGTGTATTATTGGTGTGTATACCTTCGTTGCTTTCTACTGTAGCTTTGAACCCCTTTTTATAGTCGTAAAACGCATCGAGGGATTTGTGATACACAATGCGCTGTAATGCTGTTATTAACTATAAATTACTTTATTATTATTATAAATTATTGCTTCATTGTGTTATCACTAACATTAATAAGTATTTACAATTGTTCACGTATATGCAATTTATTACGAAAATCCAATTGAAAAAGTGTTCGGAATCTATGCCCCCTGACCCTCCCCCCCCCCCCCCCCCAATGAGATCGGGGGAAATGCACAAATGATTTGAGCCACTGCAGTTAAACTTCGGTTCTGGAGAAAACCACATTTGAAGTTACACTATTTTTGAAATCATTGTTTGGCAGACTGTGTTTGAAATGTTAAAAACTGTGTTTGCCAACTAGAGACAGGATACACTTTTGCCAATTCTTCTATAGTATCCTCATTTGGTGTATCCCAACAATTGCATAAAGTAACACACCTGTGAAAATTTCGGCTCAATTGGTCATCAAGGTTGCAAGAAAAAAAAAAAAAAAAAAAACACCATTGTTGCATGGTTTCAAATGCATTAGAAAGGCTTCATGCCTGAAGCCCTTCTCATATCTAATTATTTTAGTGAGAACCTCTTTCTCTAAAACAACATTACTTCAGAGGGAGTCGTTTCTCACAATGTTGATACTATCAGTATGTATTTCTTTGGTAATTACCAAAAGTTTCGACTGCCCTTCAACTTTTAGATTTTTGATAACCATGAAAGCGGAGATCATAAATTAATCAAATCTTTTTTTCTTTAACCGATAGTAATTGCGTTTCTTCGAAGTATATATTTCTTTATATCTAACTCTCCATTTTGTGTGTTCGGTATGAATTTAATAAAATAACTCAAATTAACACCGGTTAGCGCCAAAGAGAGGGTAATCAAGTTACGTCTAACACAATGCACGATCTGTACGATTTGCTACGGGATACATTGCACGTTGCCGCTATTTCTCCTGTGATTTTCCGCTCCTCCGCAAGACGAAAGCACGGTTTTTGTTCGAATTAAGCCACAAACACCATGTTGTAAAATGCTTTGCTTTTTATAACATGACAAAAGCTTTGCTTCACTTATGAATTGTCTCTGATTTCCCCCCCCCCAAATTGCGTATATCTGTGTGCACCCCAAATACGCAAAAAAAAACTAAAGGAATTTTTTAACAATTCCGCGCAAAAAAATTAGGCCCCCCCATTCCCAACGTTACAAAAACTTCACTGTCGACATCCCCCTACAATCAGCAAGGGGTTTTTTTTTGGGGGGGGGGGGGGGGGTGACAAGAATGTAAAGAGACAGCCAAGTCAGTAAATTTCTGAGGACGGCGTTAATAACAATTCAAAGCATAAGGATGTTTTGTTGTGGGGGGGGGGG
>JASTWB010000062.1:0-82576 GCA_032158295.1 Pycnopodia helianthoides
TTTGTGCTCTCAAGAAAATGGTGAAATAGCCGTGAGATAAGTTTGTTGACAAAACAAATTAATTATACGAGAGAACAAATGTGGGGTTGGCAGGGGCAGCAAAGCCATAACAACAGTTCTGTAACATAATACATACACATAATAACTATTTCATTTGTACAGGTTAAACTTGAGCACATTTACTGAAAATAATGAGCTTGAAACGGCCAACAATACACGGTACAAACCATTTTATGCATCATGACTTCCGCAATCCGTAAAAAAAAACTATTATTTCATAAAAAAAAACATTGGTCCCTGTGGGATTCCATCAAATTTTTAAAAGCAGCGTGCTGAAAAGAACAATGGCTAAAGCGGGGAAAACACAGCCGGGCGAGGGCGCTATGCCAAGTTAACGGTCACGATTTCGTTACGAATGCCTCGAGGGGACATGTGCGTGCATGTGATTTTTTTTATTAATTGAGTTACAATTTTGGTATAACATGTCAATAGTCTGTTTTAAAATGAAGTGTTGTAAACTTGAACTGGCAACATTACACGGTAAGAACTGCAACATACATGATGGGTCGCATGGTTTAAGACATGGAATGCCGTTATGTCCAGAGGGTGAAAAAATAGTCCAACAAGATGGTGTGACCGCGAGATGTATCGCCTAACATCCTTTGTGCTCGGCCTTCGTTGCTACTAAATGTACAGGTTGCCTAGTCATATAACTATTTCATCTTGTCCAAGGTAAACTGGATTACATTTACTGGAATCAATGAGCTTAAACTGGCAACGATACATGGTACAAAACCTTATTATGCACTATGATTTCTGCAAATCGAAAAAAAAACCTGGTCATTTCAATTCAACATCACTTTGGTCCTTGCGGGTTCCATACATTTTATGTAGACAGTGGGCTGTATAGAACAATGGCTAAAATGAGGAAAACAGAGCCGAGCGAGGGTGCTATGCCAATTTAACGGTCACGATTTCGTTACGAAGGCCTCGAAGGGACATCAGGCCTTGAGTTGTGTCATGCTATCAATGCCAAAGTTAGGAATTTGGTGGTCACAGTCTAGGATGCTCATTTCCCCCTCATAAATTAGTTTGTGCTCTCAAGAAAATGGTGAAATAGCCGTGAGATAAGTTTGTTGACAGAACAAATTAATTATACGAAAGAACAAAAGTGGGGTTGGCAGGGGCAGCAAAAGCCATAACAATAGTTCTGTAACATAATACGTACACATAATAACTATTTCATTTGTCCAAGGTAAACTTGAGCACATTTACTGAAAATAATGAGCTTGAACTGCCAACAATTCACGGTACAAACCATTTTATTCATCATGACTTCCGCAAATCGTAAAAAACAACTATCATTTCATATTAAAATCAACATTGGTCCCTGTGGGATTCCATCAAATTTTTAAAAGCAGCGGGCTGAAAAGAACAATGGCTAAGAGGGGGAAAACACAGCCGGGCGTTGGCGCTATGCCAAGTTAACGGTCACCATTTATTACGAATGTCTCGAGGGGACATGTGCGTGCATGTGATTTTTTTTATTAATTGAGTTAAAATTTTGGTATTACATGCCATAGTCTGTTTTAAACATGAAGTGTTGAAAACTTGAACTGGCAACATTACACGGGAAGAACTGCAACATACATGATGGGTCGCATGGTTTAAGGCATGGAATGTCCTTATGTCAGAGGGTGAACAAATAGTACAACAAGATGGTGTGACCGCAAAGTGTATCGCCTAACATCCTTTGTGCTCGGCCCTTTGTTGCTACTAAATGCACAGGTTGCCTAGACATATTACTATTTCATCTTGTCCAAGGTAAACTGGATTACATTTACTGGAAGTAATGGGCTTAAACTGGCAACGATACATGGTACAAACCTTATTAAGCACTTTGATTTCTGTAAATCGCAAAAAAAACCTGGTCATTTCAATTCAAAATCACATTGAACCTTGTTGGGTTCCATACATTTTATGTAGGCAGTGGGCTGTATAGAACAATGGCTAAAATGAGGAAAACAGAGCCGAGAGAGAGTGCTATGCCAATTTAACGGTCACGATTTCGTTACGAAGGCCTCGAAGGGACATCAGGCCTTGAGTTGTGTCATGCTATCAATGCCAAAGTTAGGAATTTGGTGGTCACAGTTAGGATGCTCATTTCCCCCTTATAAATTAGTTTGTGCTCTCAAGAAAATTGGTGAAATACCGTGAGATAAGTTTGTTGACAAAACAAATTAATTATACGAGAAAACAAAAGTGGGGTTGGCAGGGGCAGCAAAGCCATAACAACAGTTCTGTAACATAATACTACACATAATAACTATTTCATTTGTCAAGGTAACTTGAGCACATTTACTGAAAATAATGAGCTTGAAACTGGCCAACAATACACGGTACAAACCATTTTATGCATCATGACTTCCGCAAATCGTAAAAAACAACTTATTTCATTTAATAAAAAAAACATTGGTCCCTGTGGGATTCCATCAAATTTTTAAAAGCAGCGGGCTGAAAAGAACAATGGCTCAAGGGGGAAAACACAGCCGGGCGAGGGCGCTATGCCAAGTTAACGGTCACCATTTGTTACGAATGCCTCGAGGGGACATGTGCGTGCATGTGATTTTTTTTTATTCATTGAGTTACAATTTTGGTATAACATGTCAATAGTCTGTTTTAAACATGAAGTGTTGTAAACTTGAACTGGCAACATTACACGGTAAGAACTGCAACATACATGATGGGTCGCATGGTTTAAGACATGGAATGCCGATTATGTCCAGAGGGTGAAAAAATAGTACAACAAGATGGTGTGACCGCGAATGTATCGCCTAACACCTTTGTGCTCGGCCCTTCGTTGCTACTAAATGTACAGGTTGCCTAGTCATATAACTATTTCATCTTGTCCAAGGTAAACTGGATTACATTTACTGGAATAATGAGCTTAAACTGGCAACGATACATGGTACAAACCTTATTATGCACTATGATTTCTGTAAATCGAAAAAAAACCTGGTCATTTCAATTCAAAATCACTTTGGTCCTTGTGGGTTCCATACATTTTATGTAGCAGTGGGCTGTATAGAACAATGGCTAAAATGAGGAAAACAGAGCCGAGCGAGGGTGCTATGCCAATTTAACGGTCACGATTTCGTTACGAAGGCCTCGAAGGGACATCAGGCCTTGAGTTGTGTCATGCTATCAATGCCAAAGTTAGGAATTTGGTGGTCACAGTGTAGGATGCTCATTTCCCCCTATAAATTAGTTTGTGCTCTCAAGAAAATGGTGAAATAGCCGTGAGATAAGTTTGTTGACAAAACAAATTAATTATACGAAAACAAAAGTGGGGTTGGCAGGGGCAGCAAAGCCATAACAACAGTTCTGTAACATAATACATACACATAATAACTATTTCATTTGTCCAAGGTAAACTTGAGCACATTTACTGAAAATAATGAGCTTGAAACGTGCCAACAATACACGGTACAAACCATTTTATGCATCATGACTTCCGCAAATCGTAAAAAAAC
This sequence comes from Pycnopodia helianthoides, assembly GCA_032158295.1. Classification (NCBI taxonomy): domain Eukaryota; kingdom Metazoa; phylum Echinodermata; class Asteroidea; order Forcipulatida; family Asteriidae; genus Pycnopodia; species Pycnopodia helianthoides. The sequence goes on from JASTWB010000062.1 coordinate 3,534, forward strand.
ACATATTTTCAATTAAAAAAACATTGGTCCCTGTGGGATTCCATCAAATTTTTAAAAGCAGCGTGCTGAAAAGAACAATGGCTCAAGCGGGGAAAACACAGCCGGGCGAGGCGCTATGCCAAGTTAACGGTCACATTTCGTTACGAATGCCTCGAGGGGAATGTGCGTGCATGTGATTTTTTTTTATTCATTGAGTTACAATTTTGGTATTAATGCCAATAGTCTGTTTTAAACATGAAGTGTTGTAAAACTTGAACTGGCAACATTACACGGTAAGAACTGCAACATACATGATGGGTCGCATGGTTTAAGACATGGAATGCCGTTATGTCCAGAGGGTGAAAAAATAGTACAACAAGATGGTGTGACCGCGAAGTGTATCGCCTAACATCCTTTGTGCTCGGCCCTTCGTTGCTACTAAATGTACAGGTTGCCTAGTCATATAACTATTTCATCTTGTCCAAGGTAAACTGGATTACATTTACTGGAAGTAATGGGCTTAAACTGGCAACGATACATGGTACAAACCTTATTATGCACTATGATTTCTGCAAATCGAAAAAAAACCTGGTCATTTCAATTCAAAATCACTTTGGTCCTTGTTGGGTTCCATACATTTTATGTAGGACAGTGGGCTGTATAGAACAATGGCTAAAATGAGGAAAACAGAGCCGAGGAGAGGTGCTATGCCAATTTAACGGTCACGATTTCGTTACGAAGGCCTCGAAGGGACATCAGGCCTTGAGTTGTGTCATGCTATCAATGCCAAAGTTAGGAATTTGGTGGTCACAGTGTAGGATGCTCATTTCCCCCTTATAAATTAGTTTGTGCTCTCAAGAAAATGGTGAAATAGCCGTGAGATAAGTTTGTTGACAAAACAAATTAATTATACGAGACAAACAAATTTGGGTTGGCAGGGGCAGCAAAGCCATAACAACAGTTCTGTAACATAATACATACACATAATAACTATTTCATTTGTCCCAGGTAAACTTGAGCACATTCACTGAAAATAATGAGCTTGAACTGCTAACAATACACGGTACAAACCATTTTATGCATCATGACTTCCGCAAATCGTGAAAAAACAACCTATTTTTTTCATTAAAAAAAAGCATTGTTCCCTGTGGGATTCCATCAAATTTTTAAAAGCAGCGGGCTGAAAAGAACAATGGCTCAAGCGGGGATAACACAGCCGGGCGAGAGCGCTATGTCAAGTTAACGGTCACCAATTTGTTACGAATGCCTCGAGGGGACATGTGCGTGCATGTGATTTTTTTTTTATTCATTGAGTTACAATTTTGGTTAATTGCATGCCAATAGTCTGTTTTAAACATGAAGTGTTGTAAACTTGAACTGGCAACATTACACGGTAAGAACTGCAACATACATTATGGGTCGCATGGTTTAAGGCATGGAATGTCGTTATGTCTAAAGGGTGAAAAAATAGTAACATAAGATGGTGTGACCGCGAAGTGTATCGCCTAACATCCTTTGTGCTCGGCCCTTCGTTGCTACTAAATGTACAGGTTGCCTAGTCATATAACTATTTCATCTTGTCCAATGTAAACTGGATTACATTTAATGGAAGCAATGAGCTTAAACTGGCAACGATACATGGTACAAACCTTATTATGCACTTGATTTCTGTAAATCGGAAAAAAAAACCTGGTCATTTCAATTCAAAATCACTTGGTCCTTGTTCGGTTCCATACATTTTATGTAGCAGTGGGCTGTATAGAACAATGGCTAAAATGAGGAAAACAGAGCCGAGGAGGTGCTATGCCAATTAACGGTCACGATTTCGTTACGAAGGCCTCGAAGGGACATCAGCCTGAGTTGTGTCATGCTATCAATGCCAAAGTTAGGAATTTAGTGGTCACAGCTAGATGCTCATTTCCCCTCATAAATTAGTTTGTGCTCTCAAGAAAATGGTGAAATAGCCGTGAGATAAGTTTGTTGACAAACAATTAATTATACGAGAAACAAAAGTGGGGTTGGCAGGGGCAGCAAAGCCATAACAACAGTTCTGTAACATAATACATACACATAATAACTATTTCATTTGTCAAGGTTAACTTGAGCACATTTACTGAAAATAATGAGCTTGAACTGCCAACAATTCACGGTACAAACCATTTTATTCATCATGACTTCCGCAAATCGTAAAAAAACACAACTATCATTTCATATTAAAATCACATTGGTCCCTGTGGGATTCCATCAAATTTTTAAAAGCAGCGGGCTGAAAAGAACAATGGCTAAGAGGGGGAAAACACAGCGGGCGTTGGCGCTATGCCAATTAACGGTCACCATTTATTACGAATGTCTCGAGGGGACATGTGCGTGCATGTGATTTTTTTATTAATTGAGTTAAAATTTTGGTATTACATGCCATTAGTCTTTTTAAACATGAAGTGTTGTAAACTTGAACTGGCAACATTACACGGTAAGAACTGCACATACATGATGGGTCGCATGGTTTAAGGCATGGAATGTCCTTATGTCCAGAGGGTGAACAAAATAGTACAACAAGATGGTGTGACCGCAAAGTGTATCGCCTAACATCCTTTGTGCTCGGCCCTTTGTTGCTACTAAATGCACAGGTTGCTAGATCATATTACTATTTCATCTTGTCCAAGGTAAACTGGATTACATTTACTGGAAGTAATGGGCTTAAACTGGCAGCGATACATGGTACAAACCTTATTAAGCACTTGATTTCTGTAAATCGCAAAAAAAAACCTGGTCATTTCAATTCAAAATCACTTGGTCCTTGTTGGTTCCATACATTTTATGTAGGCAGTGGGCTGTATAGAACAATGGCTAAAATGAGGAAAACAGAGCCGAGAGAGAGGTGCTATGCCAATATTAACGGTCACGATTTCGTTACGAAGGCCTCGAAGTGACATCAGGCTTGAGTTGTGTCATGCTATCAATGCCAAAGTTAGGAATTTAGTGGTCACACTCTACGATGCTCATTTCCCCCTCATAAATTAGTTTGTGCTCTCAAGAAAATGGTGAAATAGCCGTGAGATAAGTTTGTTGACAAAACAAATTAATTATACGAGAAACAAAAGTGGGGTTGGCAGGGGCAGCAAAGCCATAACAACAGTTCTGTAACATAATACATACACATAATAACTATTTCATTTGTACAAGGTTAACTTGAGCACATTTACTGAAAATAATGAGCTTGAAACGGCCAACAATACACGGTACAAACCATTTTATGCATCATGACTTCCGCAAATCGTAAAAAAAACTATTATTTCATAAAAAAAAAAACATTGGTCCCTGTGGGATTCCATCAAATTTTTAAAGCAGCGTGCTGAAAAGAACAATGGCTAAAGCGGGGAAAACACAGCCGGGCGAGGGCGCTTTGCCAAGTTAACGGTCACGATTTCGTTACGAATGCCTCGAGGGGACATGTGCGTGCATGTGATTTTTTTTTATTCATTGAGTTACAATTTTGGTATAACATGTCAATAGTCTGTTTTAAACATGAAGTGTTGTAAACTTGAACTGGCAACATTACACGGTAAGAACTGCAACATACATGATGGGTGCATGGTTTAAGACATGGAATGCCGTTATGTCCAGAGGGTGAAAAAATAGTAAACAAGATGGTGTGACCGCGAAGATGTATCGCCTAACATCCTTTGTGCTCGGCCCTTCGTTGCTACTAAATGTACAGGTTGCCTAGTCATATAACTATTTCATCTTGTCCAAGGTAAACTGGATTACATTTACTGGAATCAATGAGCTTAAACTGGCAACGATACATGGTACAAACCTTATTATGCACTATGATTTCTGCAAATCGAAAAAAAACCTGGTCATTTCAATTCAACATCACTTTGGTCCTTGTGGGGTTCCATACATTTTATGTAGACAGTGGGCTGTATAGAACAATGGCTAAAATGAGGAAAACAGAGCCGAGCGAGGGTGCTATGCCAATTTAACGGTCACGATTTCGTTACGAAGGCCTCGAAGGGACATCAGGCCTTGAGTTGTGTCATGCTATCAATGCCAAAGTTAGGAATTCGGTGGTCACAGTCTAGGATGCTCATTTCCCCCTATAAATTAGTTTGTGCTCTCAAGAAAATGGTGAAATAGCCGTGAGATAAGTTTGTTGACAGAACAAATTAATTATACGAAAGAACAAAGTGGGGTTGGCAGGGGCAGCAAAGCCATAACAATAGTTCTGTAACATAATACGTACACATAATAACTATTTCATTTGTCCAAGGTAAACTTGAGCACATTTACTGAAAATAATGAGCTTGAACTGCAACAATACACGGTACAAACCATTTTATCATCATGACTTCCGCAAATCGTAAAAAAACAACTATTATTTATATTAAAAAAAACTTGGTCCTGTGGGATTCCATCAAATTTTTAAAAGCAGCGGCTGAAAAGAACAATGGCTAAAGCGGGGAAAACACAGCCGGGCGAGGGCGCTATGCCAAGTTAACGGTCACATTTCGTTACGAATGTCTCGAGGGGACATGTGCGTGCATGTGATTTTTTTTTATTCATTGAGTTACAATTTTGGTATTACATGTCAATAGTCTGTTTTAAACATGAAGTGTTGTAAACTTGAACTGGCAACATTACACGGTAAGAACTGCACATACATGATGGGTCGCATGGTTTAAGGCATGGAATGTCCTTATGTCCAGAGGGTGAACAAATAGTACACAAGATGGTGTGACCGCAAAGTGTATCGCCTAACATCCTTTGTGCTCGGCCCTTTGTTGCTACTAAATGCACAGGTTGCCTAGACATATACTATTTCATCTTGTCCAAGGTAAACTGGATTACATTTACTGGAAGTAATGGGCTTAAACTGGCAGCGATACATGGTACAAACCTTATTAAGCACTTTGATTTCTGTAAATCGCAAAAAAAACCTGGTCATTTCAATTCAAAATCACATTGGTCCTTGTTGGTTCCATACATTTTATGTAGGCAGTGGGCTGTATAGAACAATGGCTAAAATGAGGAAAACAGAGCCGAGAGAGAGGTGCTATGCCAATTTTAACGGTCACGATTTCGTTACGAAGGCCTCGAAGTGACATCAGGCCTTGAGTTGTGTCATGCTATCAATGCCAAAGTTAGGAATTTAGTGGTCACAGTCTACGATGCTCATTTCCCCCTCATAAATTAGTTTGTGCTCTCAAGAAAATGGTGAAATAGCCGTGAGATAAGTTTGTTGACAAACAAATTAATTATACGAGACAACAAATTGGGGTTGGCAGGGGCAGCAAAGCCATAACAACAGTTCTGTAACATAATACATACACATAATAACTATTTCATTTGTACAAGGTTAACTTGAGCACATTTACTGAAAATAATGAGCTTGAACGGCCAACAATACACGGTACAAACCATTTTATGCATCATGACTTCCGCAAATCGTGAAAAAAACAACCTATTTTTTCATTAAAAAAAAGCATTGTTCCCTGTGGGATTCCATCAAATTTTTAAAAGCAGCGTGCTGAAAAGAACAATGGCTAAAGCGGGGAAAACACAGCCGGGCGAGGCGCTATGCCAAGTTAACGGTCACGATTTCGTTACGAATGCTCGAGGGGACATGTGCGTGCATGTGATTTTTTTTTATTCATTGAGTTACAATTTTGGTATAACATATCATAGTCTGTTTTAAACATGAAGTGTTGTAAACTTGAATGGCAACATTACACGGTAAGAACTGCAACATACATGATGGGTCGCATGGTTTAAGACATGGAATGCCGTTATGTCCAGAGTGTGAAAATAGTAACACAAGATGGTGTGACCGCGAAGTTATCGCCTAACAACCTTTGTGCTCGGCCTTTCGTTGCTACTAAATGTACAGGTTGCCTAGTCATATAACTATTTCATCTTGTCCAATGTAAACTGGATTACATTTAATGGAAGTCAATAGCTTAAACTGGCAACGATACATGGTACAAACCTTATTAAGCACTATGATTTCTGTAATCACAAAAAAAAAACTGGTCATTTCAATTCAAAATCACATTGGTCCTTGTTGGGTTCCATACATTTTATGTAGGCAGTGGGCTGTATAGAACAATGGCTAAAATGAGAAAAACAGAGCCGAGAGAGAGTGCTATGCCAATTTAACGGTCACGATTTCGTTACGAAGGCCTCGAAGTGACATCAGGCCTTGAGTTGTGTCATGCTATCAATGCCAAAGTTAGGAATTTGGTGGTCACAGTGTAGGATGCTCATTTCCCCTTATAAATTAGTTTGTGCTCTCAAGAAAATGGTGAAATAGCCGTGAGATAAGTTTGTTGACAAAACAAATTAATTATACGAGACAACAAATTTGGGTTGGCAGGGGCAGCAAAGCCATAACAACAGTTCTGTAACATAATACATACACATAATAACTATTTCATTTGTCCCAGGTAAACTTGAGCACATTCACTGAAAATAATGAGCTTGAACTGCTAACAATACACGGTACAAACCATTTTATGCATCATGACTTCCGCAAATCGTGAAAAAAAAAATCAATTTTTTTCATTAAAAAAAAAAGCGTTGTTCCCTGTGGGATTCCATCAAATTTTTAAAAGCAGCGGGCTGAAAAGAACAATGGCTCAAGCGGGGATAAACACAGCCGGGCGAGAGCGCTATGCAAGTTAACGGTCACCAATTTGTTACGAATGCCTCGAGGGGACATGTGCGTGCATGTGATTTTTTTTATTCATTGAGTTACAATTTTGGTATTGCATGCCAATAGTCTGTTTTAAACATGAAGTGTTGTTAACTTGAACTGGCAACATTACACGGTAGGAACTGCAACATACATTATGGGTCGCATGGTTAAGGCATGGAATGTCGTTATGTCTAAAGGGTGAAAAAATAGTACACAAGATGGTGTGACCGCGAAGTGTATCGCCTAACAACCTTTGTGCTCGGCCTTTCGTTGCTACTAAATGTACAGGTTGCCTAGTCATATAACTATTTCATCTTGTCCAAGGTAAACTGGATTACATTTACTGGAATCAATGAGCTTAAACTGGCAACGATACATGGTACAAACCTTATTATGCACTATGATTTCTGTAAATCGCAAAAAAACCTGGTCATTTCAATTCAAAATCACATTGGTCCTTGTTCGGTTCCATACATTTATGTAGGCAGTGGGCTGTATAGAACAATGACTAAAATGAGGAAAACAGAGCCGAGAGAGAGTGCTATGCCAATATAACGGTCACGATTTCGGATTCGTTACGAGGCCTCGAAGGGACATCAGTCCTAGAGTTGTGTCATGCTATCAATGCCAAATTAGGAATTTAGTGGTCACAGTCTACGATGCTCATTTCCCCCTCATAAATTAGTTTGTGCTCTCAAGAAAATGGTGAAATAGCCGTGAGATAAGTTTGTTGACAAAACAAATTACTTATACGAGAAAACAAAAGTGGGGTTAGCAGGGGCAGCAAAGCCATAACAACAGTTCTGTAACATAATACGTACACATAATAGCTATTTCATTTGTACAAGGTTAACTTGAGCACATTTACTGAAAATAATGAGCTTGAACTGCCAACAATACACGGTACAAACCATTTTATGCATCATGACTTCCGCAAATTGTAAAAAAACAAAAACTATTATTTCATTAAAAAACAACATTGGTCCCTGTGGGATTCCATCAAATTTTAAAAGCAGCGGGCTGAAAAGAACAATGGCTAAAGCGGGGAAAACACAGCCGGGCCAGGGCGCTATGCCAAGTTAACGGTAACGATTTCGTTACGAATGCCTGAGGGGACATGAGCGTGCATGTGATTTTTTTTATTCATTAGTTACAATTTTGGTATTACATGCAATAGTCTGTTTTAAACATGAAGTGTTGTAAACTTGAACTGGCAACATTACACGGTAAGAACTGCAACATACATGATGGGTCGCACTGTTTAAGGCGTGGAATGTCGTTATGTCCAGAGGGTGAACAAATAGTACAACAAGATGGTGTGACCGCGAAGTGTATCGCCTAACATCTTTGTGCTCGGCCTTTGTTGCTACTAAATGTAGAGGTTGCCTAGACATATTACTATTTCATCTTGTCCAAGGTAAACTGGATTACATTTACTGGAAGTAATGGGCTTAAACTGGGAGCGATACATGATACAAACCTTATTAAGCACTATGATTTCTGTATATCACAAAAAAAAACCTGGTCATTTCAATTCAAAATCACATTGGTCCTTGTTGGGTTCCATACATTTTATGTAGGCAGTGGGCTGTATAGAACAATGGCTAAAATGAGGAAAACAGAGCCGAGAGAGAGTGCTATGCCAATTAACGGTCACGATTTCGTTTCGAAGGCCTCGAAGGACATAGGCCTTGAGTTGTGTCATGCTATCAATGCCAAAGTTGGAATTTGGTGGTCACAGTTAGATGTCATTTCCCCTATAATTATTTGTGCTCTCAAGAAAATGGTGAAATACCGTGAGATAAGTTGTTGACAAAACAAATTATTATACGAAACAAAAGTGGGGTTGGCAGGGGCAGCAAAGCCATAACAACAGTTCTGTAACATAATACTACACATAATAGCTATTTCATTTGTCAAGGTAACTTGAGCACATTTACTGAAAATAATGAGCTTGAAACTGCCAACAATCACGGTACAAACCATTTTATGCATCATGACTTCCGCAAATCGTAAAAAAACACAACTATCATTTCATTTTAAAAAACAACATTGGTCCCTGTGGGATTCCATCAAATTTTAAAAGCAGCGGGCTGAAAAGAACAATGGCTAAAGGGGGAAAACACAGCCGGGCGTGGCGCTATGCCAAGTTAACGGTCACCATTTCGTTACGAATGCTCGAGGGGACATGTGCGTGCATGTGATTTTTTTTATTATTAATTGATTACAAATTTTGGTATTACATGCCAATAGTCTGTTTTAAACATGAAGTGTTGTAAAACTTGAACTGGCAACATTACACGGTAAGAACTGCAACATACATGATGGGTCGCATGGTTTAAGGCTTGGAATGTCGTTATGTCAGAAGGGTGAACAAATAGTACAACAAGATGGTGTGACCGCGAAGTGTATCGCCTAACATCCTTTGTGCTCGGCCCTTTGTTGCTACTAAATGTACAGGTTGCCTAGACATATTACTATTTCATCTTGTCCAAGGTAAACTGGATTACATTTACTGGAAGTAATGGGCTTAAACTGGCAGCGATACATGGTACAAACCTTATTAAGCACTATGATTTCTGTAAATCGCAAAAAAACCTGGTCATTTCAATTCAAAATCACATTGGTCCTTGTTGGGTTCCATACATTTTATGTAGGCAGTGGGCTGTATAGAACAATGGCTAAAATGAGGAAAACAGAGCCGAGCGAGGGTGCTATGCCAATTTAACGGTCACGATTTCGTTACGAAGGCCTCGAAGTGACATCAGGCCTTGAGTTGTGTCATGCTATCAATGCCAAAGTTAGGAATTTGGTGGTCACAGTTAGGATGCTCATTTCCCCTCATAAATTAGTTTGTGCTCTCAAGAAAATGGTGAAATAGCCGTGAGATAAGTTTGTTGACAAACAAATTAATTATACGAAAGAACAAAAGTGGGGTTGGCAGGGGCAGCAAAGCCATAACAACTAGTTCTGTAACATAATACGTACACATAATACTATTTCATTTGTCCAAGGTAAACTTGAGCACATTTACTGAAAATAATGAGCTTGAACTGCCAACAATCACGGTACAAACCATTTTATGCATCATGACTTCCGCAAATCGTAAAAAAACAACTATTATTTTCATTAAAAAAAAACATTGGTCCCTGTGGGATTCCATCAAATTTTTAAAAGCAGCGGGCTGAAAAGAACAATGGCTAAGCGGGGAAAACACAGCCGGGCGAGGGCGCTATGCCAAGTTAACGGTCACCAAATTTTGTTACGAATGCTCGAGGGGACATGTGCGTGCATGTGATTTTTTTTTATTCATTGAGTTACAATTTTGGTATTAGCATGCCAATAGTCTGTTTTAAACATGAAGTGTTGTAAACTTGAACTGGCAACATTACACGGTAAGAACTGCAACATACATGATGGGTCGCATGGTTTAAGGCATGGAATGTCGTTATGTCTAAGGGTGAACAAATAGTACAACAAGATGGTGTGACCGCGAAGTGTATCGCCTAACAACCTTTGTGCTCGGCCCTTCGTTGCTACTAAATGTACAGGTTGCCTAGTCATATAACTATTTCATCTTGTCCAAGGTAAACTGGATTACATTTAATGGAAGCAATGAGCTTAAACTGGCAAGATACTGGTACAAACCTTATTATGCACTATGATTTCTGTAAATCGAAAAAAAACTGGTCATTTCAATTCAAAATCACTTGGTCCTTGTTGGTTCCATTACATTTTATGTAGCAGTGGGCTGTATAGAACAATGGCTAAAATGAGGAAAACAGAGCCGAGAGAGAGTGCTATGCCAATTTAACGGTCACGATTTCGTTACGAAGGCCTCGAAGGACATCAGGCCTTGAGTTGTGTCATGCTATCAATGCCAAAGTTAGGAATTTAGTGGTCACAGTCTAGGATGCTCATTTCCCCCTCATAAATTAGTTTGTGCTCTCAAGAAAATGGTGAAATAGCCGTGAGATAAGTTTGTTGACAGAAACAAATTAATTATACGAAAAACAAAAGTGGGTTGGCAGGGGCAGCAAAGCCATAACAATAGTTCTGTAACATAATACGTACACATAATAGCTATTTCATTTGTCCAAGGTAAACTTGAGCACATTTACTGAAAATAATGAGCTTGAACTGCCAACAATACACGGTACAAACCATTTTATTCATCATGACTTCCGAAATCGTAAAAAAACACAACTATCATTTCATTTTAAAATCACATTGATCCTGTGGGATTCCATCAAATTTTTAAAAGCAGCGGGATGAAAAGAACAATGGCTAAGAGGGGGAAAACACAGCCGGGCGTTGGCGCTATGCCAAATTAACGGTCACCATTTATTACGAATGTCTCGAGGGGACATGTGCGTGCATGTGATTTTTTTATTAATTGAGTTAAAATTTTGGTATTACATGCCAATAGTCTGTATTAAACATGAAGTGTTGAAAACTTGAACTGGCAACATTACACGGTAAGAACTGCAACATACATGATGGGTCGCATGGTTTAAGGCTTGGAATGTCCTTATTGTCCAGAGGGTGAACAAAATAGCACAACAAGATGGTGTGACCGCAAAGTGTATCGCCTAACATCCTTTGTGCTCGGCCCTTTGTTGCTACTAAATGCACAGGTTGCCTAGACATATTACTATTTCATCTTGTCCAAGGTAAACTGGATTACATTTACTGGAAGTAATGGGCTTAAACTGACAGCGATACATGGTACAAAACCTTATTAAGCACTATGATTTCTGTAAATCGCAAAAAAAAACTGGTCATTTCAATTCAAAATCACATTGGTCCTTGTTGGGTTCCATACATTTTATGTAGGCAGTGGGCTGTATAGAACAATGGCTAAAATGAGGAAAACAGAGCCGAGAGAGAGTGCTATGCCAATTTAACGGTCACGATTTCGTTACGAAGGCCTCGAAGTGACATCAGGCCTTGAGTTGTGTCATGCTATCAATGCCAAAGCTAGGAATTTGGTGGTCACAGTGTAGGATGCTCATTTCCCCCTTATAAATTACTTTGTGCTCTCAAGAAAATGGTGAAATACCCGTGAGATAAGTTTGTTGACAAAACAAATTAATTATACGAGACAACAAATTTGGGTTGGCAGGGGCAGCAAAGCCATAACAACAGTTCTGTAACATAATACATACACATAATAACTATTTCATTTGTCCCAGGTAAACTTGAGCACATTCACTGAAAATAATGAGCTTGAACTGCTAACAATACACGGTACAAACCATTTTATGCATCATGACTTCCGCAAATCGTGAAAAAACAACCTATTTTTTTCATTAAAAAAAAGCATTGTTCCCTGTGGGATTCCATCAAATTTTAAAAGGCAGCGGGCTGAAAAGAACAATGGCTCAAGCGGGAAAAACACAGCCGGGCGAGAGCGCTATGCCAAGTTAACGGTCACCAATTCGTTACGAATGCTTCGAGGGGACATGTGCGTGCATGTGATTTTTTTTTTTTATTCATTGAGTTACAATTTTGGTATTGCATGCCAAAAGTCTGTTTAAACATGAAGTGTTGTAAACTTGAACTGGCAACATTACACGGTAAGAACTGCAACATACATTATGGGTCGCATGGTTTAAGGCATGGAATGTCGTTATGTCTAAAGGGTGAAAAAATAGTAACACAAGATGGTGTGACCGCGAAGTGTATCGCCTAACATCCTTTTGCTCGGCCCTTCGTTGCTACTAAATGTAGAGGTTGCCTAGTCATATAACTATTTCATCTTGTCCAAGGTAAACTGGATTACATTTACTGGAATCAATGAGCTTAAACTGGCAACGATACATGGTACAAACCTTATTATGCACTATGATTTCTGCAAATCGAAAAAAAACCTGGTCATTTCAATTCAAACATCACTTTGGTCCTTGTGGGGTTCCATACATTTTATGTAGACAGTGGGCTGTAAGAACAAGGCTAAAATGAGGAAAACAGAGCCGAGAGAGAGTGCTATGCCAATTTAACGGTCACGATTTCGTTACGAAGGCCTCGAAGTGACATCAGGCCTTGAGTTGTGTCATGCTATCATTGCCAAAGTTAGGAATTTGGTGGTCACAGTGTAGGATGCTCATTTCCCCCTTATAATTAGTTTGTGCTCTCAAGAAAATGGTGAAATAGCCGTGAGATAAGTTTGTTGACAAAACAAATTAATTATACGAGAAAACAAAAGTGGGGTTGGCAGGGGCAGCAAAGCCATAACAACAGTTCTGTAACATAATACATACACAAAATAACTATTTCATTTGTCCAAGGTAAACTTGAGCACATTTACTGAAAATAATGAGCTTGAACTGCCAACAATACACGGTACAAACCATTTTATGCATCATGACTTCCGCAAATTGTAAAAAAAACAAAAAAACTATTATTTCATTAAAAAACAACATTTGTTCCTTGTGGGATTCCATCAATGAGCTTAAACTGGCAACGATACATGGTACAAACCTTATTATGCACTATGATTTCTGCAAATCGCCAAAAAAACCTTTGTCATTTCACTATAAAATCACATTGGTCCTTGTGGGGTTCTATACATTAGGCAGTGGGCTGTATAGAACAATGGCTAAAGTGAGGAAAACGGGCCGAGCGGGAGCGCTATGCAAATTTGACGGTCACGATTTCGTTACGAATGCCTCGAAGGAAGGGACATCAGGCCTTGAGTTGTGTAATCTATTATAAATTTAATGAGTTAACAAATATTAAAATTTTTACAATTGAAACAGAAAGAGTAAATTAATAGAATGCTCAATGGGTTAGATCAAATTATCATAAATTAACTGTAGGCCTACCAGTATTTTTTCAGCCTTTACCGAAGCACAGGTAGGAGAGATTCACTTGAAAGCACTCAGGAATATTACCTATATTTCCGGAAAATATGTACCTTTTGGACAAGATTTTATATTAAGTTTGCTGGCAAATGGGTAAGTCCAGCATATTTGACTAATTTGTGTTAAAATTGTAAAAAAAAAAAAAAAAAAAAAAACAAGGGGTAATTCCAGCAGTTGTTTTTTATCCAAATTTTGGATCAAAAACTTGAAAAAAGCACAATGGGGAAGTCTAGCAATTTATATAATTTGGGTCAAAGATTGACAAAAATCACAAGTAGTATGTTTTAAACGGATGCAGTAGGAATTCCTGACGCCTTTTCATTCAGTTTTACCCAGTTGTACAACCACTTTGATGCCAGTTAAAGCCAACATGCTATGCATATACATAAGCGTATATGCGTCACAGTAATTGCCCTTCCATGGGAAAAACAGCCCGACTCGAAAAGAAAAAAATGAACATGACTCAAGACAGAGATAAGCTGTTTTGCCATTAAAAAAACAGGACGAAAGTTTTAAAGAGGCCAAGATAGGACTTTCTTACTGTTCGCCTTCAAAACTTTCAAAATGAAAAAAAACGCCCTCAATTTACCCAGAAATAATCTTTCCTTATTTTAAATTTGGGCTGTTTTGCCAAGGAAGGGCCGCGCTGGTGTAGGGTAGAGAAAATGGCGTGACATGGATTGGTCTAAACCATGACCAGTATTTTTGCTTTGAAATTGTCTTTTTCTTTCCTGACGTACATCACTTGTTAAAAAACTTTGTGTGGAATGTATTTATGTAATTGACAATAAAGTACAGTAATTGTGAACATTTAATTTGAAGAATTCGTTTTGATTTCCCTTTATTTTGTTAATATTTTGTTTCAAAGTGGACCTGTTAGCTGATATTTGTTAAGTGCTGACGTCACACACAGCTGTGGTCTGCCATTTGGGAGTCAAATTACATGTGATATGATGCATGCAGAATTGATGATGAACACCTTTTTAAATACGATAAATTAGTATAACAAAAGGAAGTAACAATCTATGGCTGACTTCGAGAAATCACCAGGCACAACATTTCAATTTCCTGTTGCCTATCAATGAAAAGGGAAATGTTGTCTTGATTGTTGTCCGTAATGTGAATACTCGAGAGATTTAAGACTCATTGTTTTGTTCCATCTGTAATGAATCACAGAATACATTCAAATCACTTTAACTTAGAAAAAAAAATATTATTTTAACATTCTTGTTAAAGGTTTATCCAAAGAGGGCGCCAGACCGAGACCACTACGGCTAGGCAATTTTGTTTTGTACCACACAGTTACCATGGGGTCAACAGTGAAGCGGTATAACAGCATACGCGTGTATACATTAGCCAGCGTTTGGTATGAAAAAAATGCCTACGGCTCAGCCTCGCCCACCATGTGCAGCGCGCCGTATCGATACATCTAGTCACTAACCCCTGGTTATGGGCGACGAGTACGCGCTGGAAAAAGTCGGCGCAGCGAGATCGATCACCCGTGGGAAACAGGTTAGACATGTATCTGACGTACGACCAGAGTCCTTTAAACCTGCTGCGTGCGCACAGTACACGATTACCAGCGAGGCAAGCATTTGGCGGAAAATTGCCTTCCAAGGGTAAGGTAACTGTCCATTATTTCTTCATTTCCGACAAATTTTCCTTCATTAAAATGATTAATAACATATCTTTGGGTATTTTTTGTTTAAAATATAAAGTGAAACCCTTGCAAAGATTCTCAGAGTTCCACAAATTTTGAGTAATGAACCACCTGACCACAAGGGAAACTGACTGGGAAAATTTCTAACAGTATGGGGTTGCACAAAGAAAAATTGACTGGAGCGGGATTTGAACCAACGACCTCCGGATTAACGTACCGGCGCTCTACCAACTGAGCTATCGAGCCCTATGTTGGCGATCTGCGAAGGTCGTACCATTGTAAAAAAATACATGGTAGTGGAGGGGGGTTAATGTGCTACATTTTGAGGGGTCGAACGAAAAAATCGGCCTAGAATTACGAAAGAGACAATAACAAGAATATTTCAGCGACATTAAAGATCAACTAAATCTCTTTGTTTCCGCCCGTTTGGGTTTTAATTTTTAAAAGTCATGTATATACTTCAGTTTAATATTTTTTTTGTGGTAATATTTTGAAAGAAAGTCATGCTCCCACCGCTTTCAAAATGGTGTGTTCCAAGCGGACTGATCAAATTATAGCATCCGGGAGCTTTACACTGATTCGTGGTCTAGATCCCCGCGTTGTTTTGCAATTACTGTACACACGTTCAATCGGGAATCTGACTATATCTACCGATCGTACTAAAAGTGCGTTGATTGCGTGAAAGGTTGTAAAAGCAATGATATGAATGAACCAAGAGCCGCAAAATCAAGAGGTAAACGGAAAGTTTCATGGCTTTACTTCCAATACCTTGCAGTTTGTTTTAAGATTTGTTAATTTTGTATTCATTACTGGTTTAAGAAACATACTTTCGAGATTATTTACTATTTTGTTGTATGTTGTGTTGAACTTTCTTGTGGTTGGACCAATCCTTCCTCCGTCATCTGGTCATGCCCATGGTTGGACCAAATCGAATGTCAACAACCCAGATACTGCTGAGATTTGGTTCGGTCTGCGATTTTGTTTCCTCCGTGTTTTGTTTATTTTTTATTTGTATTATTGAGGTGTTCGTGCAACAGCGCGAACAACTCATTGTTTTTTATTTTTTGTTTTGGTCTTTCCCTTTTTATTTTTAATCACTACAAAGCAACGTTGGGCAGTACGGGTGCATAGACATTTTACAGGATTTTTTGCTGTGATGGGATTTCTTGCAATAGTCAGACATGACTAGTTTTAGGCATTCAATCCTGTTGTCATGCAGCTGACGTGCCGTGTGCAAAACTTGTGCGAGCGATCTCCAAAATACCTAAGTTACTGGTAATTGTTATAAATTAAATAAGTAAAATGTACCTGAAATTTGAAAAATAAAATACTAATTTTACCTTTTGAAAACGTAAATAAAATGTTCGTATTTTCTATGGGTGTTTCAATTGGAAACAAGAAAGTAAAAAAAAAAAATTATTATCCCAACCAGAAAAAACTACCTGCCAAGATCGGTCTAGGGGCCTTTTCACACTGAACACAATGACGCTATTCACACCGCGCGAAACTGGATCGCTTTTGCCGAAGAGCTTGCCAAATAATTATTGTCTCAGCATTGTCAGATTTTACCACTATGAGAGGACAATAACTTCCGATCATAGTAAGAAATCCGACTATTGAAGGGCTGGTAAGAATGTCCCGTAAAAAGTCTACGCACCCGTACTGTTGGGCTTGTTTCCATGGCAACACTGTTTATGAAAAAAAGCTGGCTTTAGTTTCAGATATCAATAGACATGAAATTTAGCACATTCTTCTACATGCTCTTTACCATTGAGGTTACATTTAACACTAATCATTTGAGATTAATCACAAGTTGTATTGTTATATTTATGATGTATATTCTAATTAGCGGTCAAGTTTCCATGGCAACAGTCGGAATTCAGTAAAGACACACATCTGAAGATTGAATACATATGTCCATCTAGCAATGGTGAAAATTTGGTAGAAATCGGATGAAAGCTGAAGATGATATTTAAAAAATCAATTTTTAGTTCTACAAAAATGGTGCCGTGTCCTTCCATATACCTGTATGCAACTGGTCGTCCGAAAAAGACTACATTTTTTCACTCTTTAAAATGTTGTATCTCAAGAAAGGAAAGTCAGATTTTTCTCAAACAAAATTTAGACTACTCCATATGTAAAGACCTTTCCAATGATACTACTTTTAATGCAGTGGGGAGCATATAAAAAAATCATCTGAAACCCCTACTACAAAGTCGCCCCCTCACTTACAAAGTCACCCCTGTCAAAGTCGCCCCTCACAAAGTCGCCCCCTGACAGAGTGTCCCCCCCCCCAACAAAGTCGCCCCCCGACACGTCCCCCCCTAACAAAATCGCCCAAGAAGCCTTCTAATATTATGTAAATCTGAATCAAACATAGACAATCTTCTGAACGAAATTAAGCACGTAACATCTTGGCTCCGATTTCACCGTCGGTGTAAGTGTCCCCCTGGGACCCATCTGGGGGTGACCAGCCATAGGCTTTGTTATGTTGCGATTGCGATGATGCGTTGGGATGATTCTCGGAGTGAGGGCAGCAGTGATTTGGAACACCCTGGCGCTAAAACCCAAGTCAATCCATTCAATTCAGGTCGACATTAAAAAAGCACCTTTATGGGCCTGGACTATATCGGACAATTCCTATGTAATTTTATATTTTTTCCACCAGCCGCAACCCCTGCGATTTTCCACTTACCACCCCCCCCCCCCCGTACACAACGCTACATTTGCAGCATTTTATACGCAATGATTTCTAGCGGGGGTGCCGCGCGCGAACCCGCTAGTATAAAGAAGATCACTTGAGGCTCGCAATGGTGAAATACACTCGTGAAATAACTTCCCTTCACCCTCATGTTTACTTCTGCTTGATAATTTATTTGATGTATATATATTCTGTAAATAAAATGTAAATAACCTGTTAATGTATATTATTTTAGTGTTCTAATATTTAAAAGAAGCTGCTACAACACAAAGATTAAACACGCTCGTCGTGCACGCTACTTGGCTCAACGATACACTGGGCAACTTTGTTAGGGGGCGACAGTGTCGGGGGGCGACTTTGTTGGGGGCGACTCTGTCAGGGGGCGACTTTGACAGGGGCGACTTTGTAAGTGAGGGGGCGACTTTGTGGTGGGCGACTTTGCTGGGGGGCGACTTTGCTGGGGAGCGAGTTGACTGGTTTCCTCATAATTGACGGACTCAATTGAGATTAAACTTAAAGACAAAGGAAATTGCTTTTCGACCATTGTCACCCGGGCAATATTTGTAATGCAGAATCAACCTTGTCATGCTTGTGCTAGTTGTGGTAATTTTATTTGCATCTGCAATTAGACCATACTTTTAGTAATAGTACTAATTCAAATTGCCTACTAATTCTAAACAAGATTTAGTAAGCATGGTAAGTGCCTCTTGTAATGAATAACATTGGTATTATTCTAAATAATATTCTAATAATGGTGGCAGTGGATAATTTGGGCAAGGGTAAAACTATCCGAAATGCTGTTCGCGGGCAGATTGTATAGCGCCCTCTTTGAGTTGAGGAGGAGACAACTCTTTGTCCACATCTTGGTAGCCTAGCCCTAGCCCTGGTAGGACGTCAGTCAGTGCCTGCACTGACGTCCTGGGTATAAAGCTCCTGCAATACGAACATATTTTGAGCTAATGTTTTTTCATATTTTACCTGATTTGAGAAGCTGAAACTCCTTTCATACATTCTTGGTGTCTTAACTACACTTTTGATGAGTTCACAACTAACAAATACATCCATGGATGACATTATTTCTGAAAAATAAGTCCGAGTTGTGTACTGGCGTTGTGACCATCATGTACCAAGTGACCGTTGAAGCTCATGCGCGGCATGCAAAGCAACCCGACTGACTTCCGCGTTAGATTTGTGGGCGTGTCTGAGGACACACATGCGCTGAAGCATTCACGTCTTGTCAGTTTAGGCTGTCGCCGAGAATGCGTACATTTTTCATTTTATTTTCACAATAATATAATCATCCAAGGATATAATTTGCAATTCTGAATAGAGCAGGCGTAAGGTTTAGGACACAAGGAATATGTGAGTCAAGTTTCAGCTTCCTCAAAAAGGTAAAAATATGAAAAAATGTTGTTATAAATTTTTTCGCAATGGTACGGGACCTTTATATCCTGGACTCTGTCGCGTTGTATGCAACGGAGGAGTCGAACCTGGGCTAGCCTAGCCCTAGAGAGGACTACGCTCCCCCTTACAAGTTACTTCTCAATCAATACACTCCGCATTTGAATACTTGTTGATGCTATTTTTTCATTCCAATATTTAAGAATATTCTCCTCTTTTATATTAAAAATTTACTCCTACATATAAGCGGATAGTATTACCTTTTAAGGTAGCCAATTGTTTTTGAATATTTACTCTTTTTGTTGATGGGGTTTTTGTTTTATTGTCTTGTTTTAATATATTGTGTATTTTTTATATTTGATATTTTTATATGTGCAAACCGAGCTAACGATTTTCATGCAGGCATGATGAATAAATAATTGAATTGAATTTAATTGATTGCTATAATTCAAGATTTAGCCAAGTCATCCCCTTTTCTCGCTCTTTCAATCTACCCACAGCTGAACTCCGATTTCAATATGAGAGAACCTTACAACTTCATCGCATTCCTTAAGCAAGGACGACGCAGCAATCACATCCGCGAGCTTGAAGCTGAGCTGGAACATCAAAAACGAGAGATCAAAGCCAACGAGGACAAAGATCTTGACTTAGAGCAGAGGTTTCTTCAGACTGACACGGACTGCATCTCGGCCCAGGAACCCCTGGCTCAACACAATCTATACCACACAATGACCATCCCTTTAAATTTCAAGAATATCAAGTAAGATCCATGAGGAAAAATGTTCTTGAATTGCAGGCCTGGAATTTCATCTTGGACAGGGCAAGGCCATGTTCATTTTGTAAAGGGCACTTCCATTGGAAATTCTTCAAGTATTGGAAACTTTTGAAGGGGCACAAAGGCCAAGACCAGGGGCAATGCAGGTCATGGCCTCTGTTGCCTCCGTGTAATTCCAGGCCTGAGTTGTCTTCTTATTTATATATTTATTCAGTTATTACACACCCAACAGCACAATTAGCGCCAATAACAGGATGAATAGGAAACTGAAAGAAATGTTAAGTTTTAGACGTTGGAGGAAAACCCCAATGGGGAAAACCCACACAGTCAGGTAGGGACTAAGAAACCCAATCCCCATGCAAGGCTCTGGTCTGACGTTGGATTTGAACCGTGCTCCACAGAGGTGAAAGGCAGGGCAAGAAACCTCGGAGCCAACCTGATCCCCCCACACATCCAACAAGAAACATTTGGGCATTCATGTTGGCTATTTTAGTCTGAAAAATTCAAATTTAAGCAGTAACTTGTGACTAAGCAAGTCATTGTACCAGATGTTATTCAAATCTAACTCGCAAATGGCTTATTGATGTGACCCAGTCAGTATACAAAGCAACAACTTATAAAAAACAACATTTGACATTTCAATTTTCTCTTTTTTTTCTAAACAGGATATCTGATTACGTGGATTTATCCGAAAATTCAGAAAGTAAGAAAACTCTAAGCCAAACTGCACCAAAGTCTTGCCTTTGACCTTAAGCAGGCATGCATATGATCATCTTCAGGTAAAAATCTTCAGATTTATTCATAATTAATTATACATAAATCACTTTTTTAATGACAATTTCAAAAAAAGGAAAATGTATATAGTCTAAGTCAGTGGTTCATTTTACTGGACTATAGAAATACGATACAGTTATGATCAGTTATGACAAGCATTATTTATCTATTAGTCCGGGAGCCCAGCAGGGTTTATTGAAATTATTGAGTGCAAAAGGTTTTAAGTGTGGGATGTATAGTACCCCCTGGGGAACCTTAAAATGTGAATTCTTAAGCGCACCGAGTGGTGCTTTGGGAGGGGGGAGCCCCCTAAACTCACCCCAAAAGTCGATTTCATGAAAATGTTGAGTGCAAGCAAAATTTCTTCATAGATTGAAATGCCATGGTCCACTGACCAAGATTTCCATACTTCAGAAAATTGGTACCAAGTGTAATTAAGAAGGCCCTTAATTAGCCCTCATTAAACGTTTCAATGAAATTTTGAGTGCAACGACGAAACAAGTGTCAATGTGTACCTGACACTCTGCTGACTCAAAATCAACTACTTAAGAAAATTTTAATTGGTGCCATCTTTGCTTAAGAAAGGGTCAAAGGTCAACAAAGTTCAAAATTCGATTTCATGAAAATGTTGAGTGCAAGCAAAATTTCTTCATACATTGAAATGCCATGGTCCAGTGACCCAGATTTCCGTACTTCAGAAAATCAATATTGGTGCCAAGTGTAATTAAGAAGGCCCTTAATTAGCGCTAATTACACGTTTCAATGAAATTTTGAGTGCAACGACGAAACAAGTGTCAATGTGTACTTGACACTCTGCTGACTCAAAATCAACTACTTAATTAAGAAAATTTTAATTGGTGCCATCTTTGCTTAAGAAAGGGTCAAAGGTCAACAAAGTTCAAAATTCGATTTCATGAAAATGTTGAGTGCAAGCAAAATTTCTTCATACATTGAAATGCCATGGTCCACTGACCCAGATTTCCGTACTTCAGAAAATCAATATTGGTGCCAAGTGTAATTAAGAAGGCCCTTAATTAGCGTAATTACACGTTTCAATGAAATTTTGAGTGCAACGACGAAACAAGTGTCAATGTGTACCTGACACTCTGCTGACTCAAAATCAACTACTTAAGAAAATTTAAAATGGTGCCATCTTTGCTTAAGAAAGGGACAAAGGTCAACAAAGGTGCGAGCAAAATTTCTCCATAGAATGAAATGCCATGGTTCACTGACCAAAATTTTAATACTTAAGAAACTCAATAATGGTGCCAAGTGTAATTAAGAAGGCCCTGAATTAGCGCTAATTACACGTTTTATTGAAATTTTGAGTGCAAGGACGAAACAAGTGTCAATCTGTACCTAACATTCTGCTGCTTCAAAATCAACTACTTAAGAAAATTTTAAGTGGTGCCCTCTTTGCTTAAGAAAATGGCAAACTTTTGTCAGGTATTGACAGGCTATGGTCAAGAAAAAGATCAACAGTTTCAAGTTCAATTAGGAAGTCATTTTATAAGCACTAATTACACGTTTGATCTAAAAATGGTTAAGCAACTGTTAGTGTGCATCTTACACTGTGTAGAAACGAAATCCACAATTTTACACGTTGTTAGATGGTGCCCTCCATAATTTAATTTCACCAAACGCCAAATTAATATTCACCAATAATAATGACTCTTAAATCACTTCAAACAATGGTTTATTAAAATCACTTTGTGTAATTTTGTATGCATCATCAATGTAGAGTACAGTCGACCAGCCTTACAGAATTCCCAAAAGCCATGTCAGATCGCATTATGACTCTTTGGATGCCACTCAGCAACACAACCTATGTGACACTTGTCAGCGTGTATACACAAGCAGCTTAGAAGCAAAGGAGAGGTTCTTTGAGGAGTTGAGCAAGGTCCTTCAATCAGTGCCAGCTACAGACAAACTGGTGGTTCTGGATGATCTCAATGCGCGTGTTTGTGACGACCACAGAACCTGGGGCCATGTGTTGGGCAAGTTCGGGAGAGGTAATTGAAATGCAAACGGTGAGTTACTGCTCTCAATCTGTGCGGATTTCAATCATGCAGTAACAAACAGTTTCTTCAACATGTCCGATAATTGGTACTTTTCCTGGCAGCATCCCAGATCAAAGAGTTGGCATCTCCTGGACCACATCTACACACGAAGAAAACATCTTTCAGACGTCTGTAACACCCGTGCAATGCGTGGTGCTAACTGTTTAACAGACCATAAGCTCATCAGGTGCATTCTGAAGCTGGACTTTCATGTGCCGCATATCTATCGACCCCCTAAGGATAATTAAGCGAAGACCCAACATCGCCAAACTGAACTCCAAAGAGGGGAAAATCTCACTATGCGTGGCTTTACACAATGTTCTGGAGACTGCATCACGGCAGCTGGAGATTCAGCCAATGGTCAGTGGGCCAGATTCTGCTCAGCTGTCTACTTTGCTTCAGTCAAATCACTTGGTCATCAACATCGAAAGAACTTCGCCTGGTTTGCGGAAAATGACCCAGAGATAGAGGAACTGCTTTCCATCAACCCCACAGCCCTCCGTGCCCGACTTAACAGCCCTTCCTCACCTGCCCTTCCTCACCTGCTGCAATCCAACAGCATGCACAAGCAAGGTCAAACTTGCAGAGGGAACTACGACGTATGGAAGATAATTGGTGGGCAAAAAAAGCCAATGAGGTCCAAGCTCTAGCAGACATGGGCGACTCTCGAGGCATCTTTCAGTCGCTATAGGGAATTTATGGCCCACGCCATTCAACTGCAAGCACAGTTCTCTCCTCTGATGGCAGAAAATTAATGACTGACAAACCGGAGATCAGAGCTCGCTGGAAAGAACACTACTCTACTGTTCTTAAGTCAATCTCCCAGCAGCCCTTACGATTGGAGCTCAATGTGGCCCCAACAGTTGAACTTAGACGTGTTGTGGCTGGTATGGCAAACAACAAAGCTGCTGGTCAAGATGGAATCCCCGCAGAAGTCTATAAGCATGGTGGTGAGATACTCCTAAAGGTGCCACTCAAAATGTTTCAGCTCTTTTGGGAGCCCGGAAGATTCCGCAAGATTTCAAAGATGTTTTGATTGTTAACATATACAAGAAGAAGGGTAACCGTCAAGACTGTGACAACTACCGTGGTATTTCACTCCTTGCAATCGCTGGCAAACGTCTTGGGAAGATAATGCTCAAGCGACTTCAATCTGTAGCTAACGACATACTTCCTGAAGCACAGTGCGGATTCCGTGCAGGCCGAGGGATAGTAGACATGATTTTTACACTGCGTCAGCTTCAGGAAAAGTCTTTTGAGCAGAACATGCCTCTGTACATCGTCTTTGTTGATTTTTCAAAGGCATTTGACTCAGTCAGCCGTATGTGCCTCTGGCGTCTTTTATCAAAATATGGCTGCCCAGAAAAATTTGTTGGCATTCTTCGAGGCTTCCATGACGGCATGCAGGCACAAGTTCTTGTTGATGGTGAAGCTTCAGACCCTTTCTCTGTTGCACAGGGCGTGAGACAGGGCTGTGTCCTGGCCCTACTTTGTTCACCCTCTTCCTGACCGCTGTACTGGATGTTGCAAACTGGGATGTTATTGACGGCGTCTATGTAACAACTCGAACTGACGGCAAGCTCTTTAACACAAGACGTCTGAAAGCAAAGACAAAGGTCCATCAGTGGTGTGCATGTGATCTGCTCTACGCTGACGACACTGGCCTTGTCTCACAGTGCAAAACTGGCAGAAGATTCTGGACAAGTTTGCTGCAGCATCTGCTTCCTTCGGGCTGACTATCAACATCAGAAAAACTGAGGTACTCTACCAACCAGCTCCTGGAACTCCATACATTGAGACAAATATCGTGCTAAATGGCGAGCCACTCAAGATCGTGGACTCCTTCGTGTACCTATGTAGCACCATTTCCAGTGACTGCAGTCTGGAGGAGGAGCTGTCCATGCGGATCTGCTCAGCCTGTGCGACCTTCGGCCGCCTGCAGACCGGCTGTGGAGTAGGCACAACATTACCAGAACAACAAAGTGCAAGGTCTACAGAGCCGTTGTACTATCCTGCCTCCTGTACAGCTCAGAGTCCTACACGCTCTACCGTAGACACATTCACCGCCTGTCCAGGGTCTTCCTACGGCACCTGCGAACCATCCTTGGTGTAAAGTGGTCTGAACATTTGACAAACAACAAGGTACTACAGCTGGCCGGACTACTCAGCATCGAGGCAATGCTCCTGAAGCGACAGCTTTCTTGGACCGGTCATGCGGTTAGAATCTAGAGAAAGACAGAATGCCAAAAGCTGTGATGTACAGCGAGCTATTTAACAGTAAACGCAATGTTGGGCGACCAATACTCCGCTACTCCGACTGCATGAAAAAACACTTCAAGGCTGCTGCTATTGATGTCCAGCAATGGGAAAGTACAGCTATAAATAGGACAGCCTGGCGAGCTGCAGTGCAAGCTGGATCTGTTGCAGCGGAAGTGGCAAGAGAAGCAGATGCAGATGCTAAACGGCGTCGTCGTCATGAACAGGAGCTACAACCCCTCTGCCATCTGCTGCCTGCACACTACCGGCCTTGGAGTGTCGGCACTGTGGTAGATGTGTGAAGTCACGGATTGGACTTTTTTCTCCCGAAAGGGCCTGTGGCCGGCGTCCTACACCGGTCACCTAAATCAATTAATTTGACTATGATGTCGTCATTCTCGTTAGCGAGCTGACAGCCTATATGAACAACACAGAGCACAAGCTTATATACGTATAATATATCCGGCAGGACGTTCATAAGTATACTAATTTCAAATGTAATCAGTGATTTATGGTTAAATGTTAATGAAGCATGTAACAGGTGGTCGACTGTACTCTACATTGATGATGCATAAAAAATTACACGAAGTGATCTTAATAAACATTGTTTGAAGTGATTTAAGAGTCATTATTATTGGTGATTATTAATTTGGCGTTTGGTGAAATTAAATTATGGAGGGCACCATCTAACAACGTGTAAAATTGTGGATTTCGTTTCTATTATACACAGTGTAAGATGCACACTAACAGTTGCTTAACAATTTTATGATCAAACGGGTAATTAGTGCTAATGAAATGACTTCCTAATTGAACTTGAAACTGTTGATCTTTTTCTTGACCATAGCCTGTCAATACCTGACAAAAATTTGGCATTTTCTTAAGCAAAGAGGGCACAAATTTTTTCTTAAGTAGTTGATTTTGAGTCAGCAGAGTGTTAATTACACATTGACACTTGTTTCGTCGTTGCACTCAAAATTTCATTTAAACGTGTAATTAGCGCAAATAAAGGGCCTTCTTAATTACACTTGGCACCATTATTGACTTTCTGAAGTACGGAAATCTGGGTCAGTGGACCATGGCATTTCAATGTATGAAGAAATTTTGCTTGCACTCAACATTTTCATGAAATCGAATTTTGAACTTTGTTGACCTTTGACCCTTTCTTAAGCAAAGATGGCACCACTTAAAATTTTCTTAAGTAGTTGACTTTGAGTCAGCAGAGTGTCTGGTACACATTGACACTTGTTTTAGTCTTTGCACTCAAAATTTCATTGAAACGTGTAATTAGCGCTAATTAAGGGCCTTCTTAATTACACTTGGCACCAATATTGATTTTCTGAAGTACGGAAATCTGGGTCAGTGGACCATGGCATTTCAATGTATGAAGAAATTTTGCTTGCACTCAACATTTTAATGAAATCGAATTTTGACCTTTCTTGACCTTTGACCCTTTCTTAAGCAAAGATGGCACCAATTAAAATTTTCTTAAGTAGTTGATTTTGAGTCAGCAGAGTGTCAGGTACACATTGACACTTGTTTCGTCGTTGCACTCAAAATTTCATTGAAACGTGTAATTAGCGCTAATTAAGGGCCTTCTTAATTACACTTGGCACCAATATTGATTTTCTGAAGTACGGAAATCTGGGTCAGTGGACCATGGCATTTCAATGTATGAAGAAATTTTGCTTGCACTCAACATTTTAATGAAATCGAATTTTGACCTTTCTTGACCTTTGACCCTTTCTTAAGCAAAGATGGCACCAATTAAAATTTTCTTAAGTAGTTGATTTTGAGTCAGCAGAGTGTCAGGTACACATTGACACTTGTTTCGTCGTTGCACTCAAAATGTCATTGAAACGTGTAATTACGCTAGTTAAGGGCCTTCTTAATTACACTTGGCACCAGTATTGATTTTCTGAAGTACGGAAATCTGGGTCAGTGGACCATGGCATTTCAATGTATGAAGAAATTTTGCTTGCACTCAACATTTTCATGAAATCGAATTTTGAACTTTGTTGACCTTTGACCCTTTCTTAAGCAAAGATGGCACCACTTAAAATTTTCTTAAGTAGTTGATTTTGAGACAGCAGAGTGTCAGGTACACATTGACACTTGTGTCGTCGTTGCACTCAAAATTTCATTGAAACGTGTAATTAGCGCTAATTAAGGGCCTTCTTAATTACACTTGGCACCAATATTGATTTTCTGAAGTACGGAAATCTTGGTCAGTGGACCATGGCATTTCAATCTATGAAGAAATTTTGCTTGCACCCAACATTTTCATGAAATCGACTTTTGGGTTGAGTTTAGGGGGCTCCCCCCTCCCAAAGCACCACTCGGTGCGCTTAAGAATTCACATTTTAAGGTTCCCCCAGGGGGTACTATACATCCCACACTTCAAACCTTTTGCACTCAATATTTTCAATAAACCCTGCTGGGCTCCCGGACTATATTGCTTTAAATATTTTCCTCAATCAATTCCCAGAGAATAACTTGGTGGATGAATTATTGATTGGTTACTGAAATTGTCCAATCAATCGATTAACAGATTATATCACAGCATTACACTAATGATTTATAATTATTTCTGACGTTGAATTCAGATATAACTAAACATCAATTTTATACATTAAAGGAACATTACAGAATTGGTTTTTGCTAACAAAACAGTTGCTGGCAGTGTAAGCACTTTATGTAATCCACCATATACATAAACTGACAAACCTGTAGAAGTTCGAGATCGATCGGCCATCTGGGTCACAAGAAAATAGTGAAAACCGATTACACATTTGCATGAAATCATTCATATAGATTCAACAAATGAATAAAACGCTCACTGAGTGATAAACTCCAATCGGAAAATTAGTTTATTTAGTTCTCATCAAATATGGCATTTCAGACAGAAATATTTCAAGGGATGTTTTCTACTATCATCATCATTAGACCCTGTATGTTTTATGTAAATCTGTGATCAAAAAGTATATTTTACAAGTTTTGTTCTTACCAATTCTGTAACGTTCCTTTAATATTTACAGGGTATACAAGATAAAAACAACCTGACAGACTTTGCAGAACCACTTATCGGTGAGCAGGCCAAAGGAACTTGTGTTTATCAAGGAATCGGGCCAGGAATATACAAGGCCCTTAAACAGGTAAAATAATTCAAAGAATCAAGTAAAAAGGAAAGTACATACCGTGTGTCGTGTCAGTACAAAAATGTTGTATACCGATTTTGCAAAAATGTTGTTTCTTGCATGAAAATGCTCTGTACAAAAATGTTGTATCTCAGCGTGTAGGCCTAATTGTTTCGTGTGTACATCCGGGCTATTTTAAAGTTTTGACAATTTCAAACTCACGCGTAACGTAAGTGCTATTTCATAAGGAGACACAACATTTGTGCACTGACGGAACGACATGTAAATGAAGTCCTTCCTTTATAACAAATTCTACCCCTATTCCTTTTGTTGTTGCTTACGGCTCCTTCACTCCTTGTTACTAAGGCAGTATCTGAAATGGCAGCTATGGTTAGGCTTACGACTCAATGCTAAGGATGTTGCTAAGGGCGTCCTTTACTCGAAACTTATAATGATGCAGAAATCTAGCCGTAGCCGTAGGACCCAGACTTATTCTCTATGGTCTTGTTAGCCCCTACTGGAAAGTGTTACTTAACTCTTTCACTCCGTAATAGAATTTTCGAATTTCGTGCCGTTTGTACGGAATTAATTATTGGACGCCGCCATCTAATGTGTCAATAATACCCTTGGCGCGATGGAAAGCCAAAGGCAGCGACTCAAAGCCGCTGCAACTAGGGTCAGAGGTCATCCAGATGGCAATACGGCATAAATTATGCAAAAAAGGCACATGTCATGGGGATGCCCCGAGTATCTACAGTGACGTCAACGAGCCGCATTTCTGTGAGCCGCTGTGAGCAGCTCATGGTAGCAAAAGAGTTAATAATTATCTGTTATCATACATTTAGAATAAAGCGTCCTGGCAACTCTATACAATAGCCACCTTCTACTGGCGGTCAGTCGGCAACTCAGAGCAAGTGATAGAATGCGGAAGACGAGCCCTTCATTTTGCTTCTCAGTAAGTAAAACCATCGACCATACACTCCCCAACTCTTACAGTCCAATTAGAAGATTTTAGTAGATTTCGTTCAACAAAGACTTTACATTGGAAGAGGATTCCAGGAAGGCAGAACTTCAAATTTCACACAACCATCCCAAGTCCTCCAAAATCCATCACCTGAAAATATTAGAATTTTAAGGATTATTGTACTGTACCCCACACCACCCACTCTTAGCATGAGGCCAGGCACACCAATCTTATCAGAGTCCGAATATTAGGGTTTTGAGTTACCTTAGAGTGGAGTATTTTGATGGATTTGGTACTGTACCCACAAACCACACGCCCTTAGCATGAGGCCAGGCATACCAATCTTATCAGAGTCCAAATATTAGGGCTTTGAGTTACAATGTACTTAGAGTCGAGTATTATGATGGATTTGGTACTGTGTACACACAAACCACCCACTCTTAGCGTGAGGCCAGGCATACCATATTATCATTTTTTTTCCTTCTTTTTTTTCTTCTTGGTTTTCTCTTTCGGTAGCAAAGACAAGAACATAGTTTTGGTGAATATGGCCAGTGTACTCCATCGTAGCCATTATTCAGCATCGGCAGCCATCCTGGCTGAAACGGCCCTGGAATCTGGAGAAGAGTTGGCCAAGCTGCATCTACTACTTGGCAGTATATATGCGGTATGTTTATTATCCATGTTCAGGGGCATAAGATGTGTTTTCCACTGATGTACCCGAGGCCCGATTACACAAACAACTAAGGTTCATCTTAAGATGAGTTGCCAGTGTCACCATAGTGATTTGTATTGCGACAGACTCGTGTACTGTGGACTTAGTCTCCACAGTCTCCTTTGGAATTTTGTGGGCAGGACAGTATACTGACAGTATAATAGGGTTAAAGAGGATGGGCAAGGGTGATTGAAGCAGGCCTCAAACTTCAACATTTTTAGGGCAAGGACACTTTGGCCTTGGAGCAAGCCAAATTTTGGAGGGCACCAAGGCCAGTAGATTGGGCACCAAGGCCAAAAATGCAATTTAAAAAAAGGCACGAAGGCCATCAATAAACACTGTAATGCATTAGTTACCCCAAGTTTTTTATACACACAATTCAAAATATATAAATTGGAAAATTGGAAAATTAAAAATATATAAATTGGAAAATTGGAAAATTAAAAATATATAAATTGGAAAATTGGCCAGAGGTTCCCCTATGGGTGGTTAACCCGATAAAACAATTTGCATGAATAAAATATTGATAAATCACATCTTATTCATAAACAAACTGTAAAACTGTAAAGCCACCAGATGTCAACACACTTTCCAGGTTAAAAAGAACACAACATCCACCACTCCTATGACTATGAGTCAAAAAACCAGGTCACAAAAGTACAAAGACACCGCATGCGTGGAGTATTACAAACTAAAACAATTGTATAACAAACTGTAGAGGTTTAACCACAGAGACACCACACAGGCGGCTTGTCTTTTGAGTGAAGCAAGAGTACATTTGTATAACAAACTGTAGAGGATTAAGATAAGAGGAACTGGGTCTCAATAGGTGGGGCCAACATTAAATAACGAAAAGGATCTCCATCTGTAGGCTTCGTCTGTGTAGAAAAGTTTGTTTTTTCGTAATCATTGACAACTGTGTAAAAAGTATTCAGAAAAATCGCAGCAGCTGATGCTTCTAAACAACTTCGATAATGTATTTAACTTCTACTAAAAAGGGCACCACTGCCAACAGGGAATAAGGGCACGGCATCTATGGCTTTGAAGAAGATGATTTTTGGAGGGGCACAACGGCCAGTAACAAGGGCACCGACGGCCATGGCCGTCGTGGCCGCCGGGAAGTTTGAGGCCTGTTGAAGTTGACGTTACTTTTTAGTTTTCTGCTTTCTATAATTTGTTGCATCTTTTGTGACATTACATTAACAAAAGAAGTGATATTTGCAGGGAGTTTTTACTCCGTTCACTAGCCCGCCGCCTAAATTATTTTATCAAAATCCCGTAAATGAGGGCAGCAAACAAAACATGACGTCACTGTACGTACTAAATCCACAGATGGTCTGTACTGAGCAATGCTTCAAAGAGTAACAACGAACAGCCGTTTGACAGAGGGGTACGTACTGCGACGTCACGATTTTTTGAATTTTTGGAGACAGCTTTCTGGCACCGACTGCTGTTGTTCCGATTTTGCCTGAAGGCGGGGGTGAAAAGAGGCTTGGAAACTGCGTTGTAAATGAATAACCATTCATTCTGTAACTCTGTCACAGTGTTTTCTTGGTAGATATAGGTGTATTTAGGGATGTAAAACGTTTGTTAACCCTAACAGACTAGACCCTTGGGTAAACATACTGCCCAAATCCTTCAATATCCTTCGGATTAAAGTGGTAATAAACCTAAAGTGCCCAAATCCTTCAATATCCTTCAACTTATTGTAAGTATACATATTAGCCCAATCCTTCAAAATCCTTTTGAGACAGAAGTTAGGGAGTCAAAAAATGTCAAAAAAGCCCAAAACCTTCAGAATCCTATTTTGGCTAAGCTGCATAATACATAAAACCTTCAAAATCCTCCTATGTAAAAACAGCCCGGTAGCGCAAGTCCTGCGAAATCCTACCCTAACAAAAACTCATTTTAGCCCAAAGCCTTCGAAATCCTCCTGTGTTGCAGATCCCTAATAGCCCAAATCCTTCACAATCCTGCACTTTGGCAATGAGGATATTGTAGGACTTGGGTTCTTTAGGGTTAAAGAGTGACCTCTAGCGTGGCCCAACCACTTTAAATAATCAGCCTTACTTAAAAGTTAGATCCAGCAACTGTTTTGTTAGCAAAACCCAATTCTGTAATGTTCCTTTAATGTATAATATTGATGTTTAGTTATATCTGAATTCAACGTCAGAAATGATTATAAATCATCATCAGATTTTAAGAGAAGATGTGGACAAGTTACATCTATCTGCCTGCCCTCCTTCAAAGTGTTTCTTTTTCTTTTTCAGACGATTGGAGAGTATGATCGATCTGTCTCACATTTTGAGCAATCAATAAATCTTGGTATCACTGATTCATGTTGGGCACAACGCCGTATTTATGCTGTGCGATGTCATCAGAAGCTTGAACAAGCCCTGGAGGCACAGCATTTGTGAGTATCAATTATGTTGTTTAAAGGCACTAGACACTATTGGTAATTACTCAAAATAATTGTTAGCATAAAAACTTTGTTGGTAACGAGCAATGAAGAGCTATTGATAGTATAAAACATTGTGAGAAACGGCTCCCTCTGAAGTAACGTAGTTTTTGAGAAAGAAGTAATTTCTCAGTAAAGTATTTGAATTGATCTTGAGACCTCGACCTCACGCGTGAGGTCTCGGACCTCACGCGTGAGGTCTCGAAATCAAGCATCTGAAAGCACACAACTTCGTGTGACAAGGGTGTTTTTTGTTCCATTATTATTTCGCAACTCCGACGACCAATTGAGTTCAAATTTTCAAAGGTTTGTTATTTTGTGCATATGTTGAGATACACCAAGTGAGAAGACTGGTCTTTGACAATTACCAAAGGTGTCCAGTGTCTTTAAATCGATCAGCGGTAACATTTTCAATCAGGAATAAAAATGTAAATGTTTTGAAAGAGTCATTTTACCAAACACACTTTCTGATGAAGAAAAAAACGATAGAGTTTTGGTTTTACTCTATCACAGAATGGGATTGGTGACAGGCATTACTGTCCTAGTCCTGCGGAAAGAAACTTTGATTAAAAAACGTTAATTTTGTGTTTTATTTCAGGTCTTTACAGTGAACTCTGTCAGAGCTTCAGGGTATAAGATAAAACAAGACGAGTTTGAGCAAGTTCAGAAGAAAATGAAGGTGGCTCAATGCAGAGTGGAGGAGCAGTTTGAATCCAATCTTAGTTACCACAGACATCGACTCATGAGAGGAATGGGTAATAATAACAACTTTTATCAGATATTTTTTTGCCGAAATTCTTTGATGCATCTCTTTGGAAAAACCTTTGTATCGTCTCATAGTGAAGTAGTGTTTTTGGCTTCTAATGGGAGACTTTGAAACGCTAGGTGGCAGCAGACTCGCCAGGTAAATGTCCATTGTTTACATAGTTCTGAGCATGCGCAAAATTCCGAGAACAATGGATTTTACGGGTAAGTCTGCTGCCAACTAGCGTCACAAAAAGTCTCCCATTGAATATTTAGTAATACAGCTTTTAGAAGGTGTTGAGCTGAATCTTCAGTTAGAATAAATTGTTAACAAAAATATTGAATAACATGTGTTAACCTTCTGAATAAAAGCATTATCTTTTTATTTAATATTCTTCCAGGAGACACAAAAAAACAAATGTTGTTATCTTTGTAATAAATTTCCTACGCCCTTTAAAGATATAGGCCCAATATTTGGCTGATTTGTTGTGAAAGTTTTGATTTAAATTTGGAATAGCTATTTTTGTAGATTCAAGAAAGTTGTAAGCTTTCACTTAAAGTAGCGAGTAAAAAAAATTTGTTTGGAAGAAGCATTATCTCTCAAAAAAATTTAAGAGAAAACATTTTAAAAACACCAACATTTCAGCAAAAACAGGGCCATGCAACTGAGACGAAAAAACCACTCCTTTGGAATGAAAGTTCACAAATTTTTTCCTTCATGTGTTAGAGCAATGTATTTGAGACCAAAGTGGTCCTTAAAATGTTTGAATATGTGCGAGATTTGCACTGGTCTATAGAGCATGTTACCTTTGTTTACACAGTGGTGACCTTGTACATTCTAATGCATTTCCTGACGGGCAAGATACTTAACAGGCCATATGGGAAATTTTACATTTTGTGTCATAATTTTCACATAAATTCAAGACTTGCAAAAGCAACAGCTGTACAGCTTTTGAGATGTTCCCCCTTTCTTCATATCATAAGTTGAGAAAAATCAGACAGTGCAATCTCCATAACACATAAGATTTGTTGTATTCTTTCCTTGAGCTGTGTACAAGCTTTGCCTGTATTAAGTCCAGGCTCTGTGGCTCTTTTGTAAACATGTGACAGGTCACATGGTCTATTGACATTGTGTTGACATTGTGTTAAAAAATTATTTTGTTTTTTTTAGCTGACAATCCTCACTGTGAAGTGAAAGATAACCGAGATGGTTCCCAATCAGTGATGTGCACCCACGGTACTCAACCTGATCTTAGCATCTTTGGAATTCCTCTCCAAGAAGATCAGGTAAGTCTCAAAGAAACCGTCTTGGGATTTCTTCCATTGGAATCAGTGTAACGATAGTGAGGCTGTTCATGTAATTTGTAATCAACCATATACATGAAATAACAGTAAGCCTTCAGACCTAAATTAATCAATGATGTTTTTTTATCCCAACCAATCCTGTTTAAGACGTTTAATTTTCCAAATGATGGTTTTTCTTGGTAGGGTGTTGAGATGGTTGACACAGCCACTATTAGAAACAACTGTCTGCAGCTTCCGAATGGGGTGAGTCAGCTTTTTTCTCAAAATCTCCTTGAGCCTTCAAGTTTTTCTTGAAAGAAGTGGAGCAGTCACCAAAGAGAGAAAGAAATAGTCCACTTGGTGTCCAAACCTGTAGTTTTGTATTTCTGGTGATGCACAGAGTCTGTAAAGCTCGTGAATTGTAACATCTGGGAGGTTCTAGGTTTGAAATAAAGGGGAACCAAAGCCAGCAAGCCGTTTTCAGGATTTATTATTTTTGTCAAGTCTCATCTCTGGATGACTTCTTCGTGTGCTCGGAAGAAGGGCGTAAGGCTCTACGCCCTTTTACCGGGCACACATAGTACTGTTTTTTAGTACCAAAAGGCAGCAAGCAATAAAATGGCTCCTCTGACAAAAAAATGACAATAATGTTGACTTTTTCATTGGTAAAATTACTCCAAAGACATGTTTTCTCAAATCCATGCATAATTTAATGTTCCAGTATGACTAGGAATGGTAAAAAAAAGTGACCAAACTTTCACACTCTGTTTTCTTGAAACACAATTTCGCAAATCAATTGCTTAAGGTCCTTCTTCCGGGCACTAGACAACTTATTTGTCTTCAACCATTCAACCATTTCTTCCATACTTTTCTTTTGAGACAAAAAGTAAAATATTGATTTCACCCGTTCAGGAGGAAAGCTGCTTCAACCTGAGTGCCGGTCTTCGTCGTAGCTACACAGCTTATTTCAACCCCGGTAATGTCCCACCTCCCCCCTGGACCAGAGTAGACTGGCCCAGTGAGAACAATCGCCGGAATGTCCCACATGGGCTCCCTGAGTGGAGTAAATATGCACCGACGTACTTGCCCCTGGAAAATAAAGGTTTACAGTAAGTGTCTTACAGTTCTATTTGGTTTTACCCTTATTTTATTGTGTGTAAAGCACTTTATACTCGGTACATCCCCACACCCCCACCCCCCACCCCCCCCCCCCCCCCGAGTCCTGTGAACAGAATACACAGCCTTTTTACTTGGTAGGGATTCAAACCCATGACCTTTGCCATTCTAGAACAGATGTCTATTTAAGTTTCTCACAGATTACGAACATTTCAAACATTGTTCTCTTGTTATCTCAACAATTTGCTTTATTCATATTGTCTAAGCTTTCTCTCACCGTTCAAATTTGTTTACAAGAAGTTCACCTTTGAGATTTGAGATTTATGTCAACTTTTATTTCAAAAACATCCTTGCTCTTGGCAGAGTCGAGCATTTCGTCAATGACAACCTGAATCTATTTGAGAATGATGTTCATCCGTTGCCATGGTTCCCACCCGTCTGCGTTACCATGGAAACACTGACAGACGGCAACACAGCAATGGACTTTGTATACAGTATTACGCAGAGGACGTCCCTGCCTCTTACTGATACAATCTAGAGTTTGAGCCCGGTGAGTTCCAAAGATGAAACCGTTGCATAAGACCTCAAGGTGGTTAAATACTGGGGCCAATTTCATAGAGCTGCTTAAGCAGCAAAAAATTGCTTAACAACTTTCTGCTTAGGAAAAATAAGCAGGATACCAGTCACAGATTGTACATTTGACATGGTAATTTGGCTGGTAACCTTACTCTGGTAAGCATAATTTGATTGTGCTTAGCTACTTTTTATGCCTAAGCAGCTCTATGAAAATTGGGCCCTGCTAAGTGTTTTCAAGAAAATACTGCTTAGCAATTTTAGGAAATGATGCTTAGCAAATTATTAGTGAGACACCGGTCACCAATAATGTGAATTACATTCATTTCTGGTTGGTAATTTGCTACGTATTTATTTTGTGCTAAGCATTTATTTTGGTGCTTACCAGTTTTATGTCATTTGGTCTGGAGCGGATATCTGGATGTTTCAACTCCCATTTTCAATGTCTGAACCCCTTTTCACTCATCTGTAAAACAGCAACTACTGGCTCTTGTCAACAGTAACCAGGCTAGTGAAGAGGAGTTGTCTCAGCGTATTCTCACTGTGTTTGAAGAACCTAAGGTAGGCCTGCTCTAAACTTCATAGAGCTGCTTAAGCAGACAATAATGCTTTCACAAAATTCTGCTAAGCAAAAATAGACTGGAAACCACTTGCAAACAGTACTTATGACATGGTATTTTGGTCGGTAACTTTTTGTGCTTAGCTAATTTTTGTGGTGCTAATAAGCAGCACAATGAATTTGGATTTGGTTTTCAATTTTGCTACAATTGGTTCTCTTTGAAATCTATTTCAGATTTAAAACTTAGTGATTCAACAACTTTAAGGACTACGGATCTTATGGTGACCTTTCTCTTGACTATGACTAGTTTCCCCTTTAAAATACATTTCTGTTTAAGATTTTCTGAAGGAAGTTCTCCTTGTAAGATGGCCTTGCTCCTTCTACTGTGAAATTCCTTGTTTTTACATTCACCAATGTTATAATTTGTTTCATTTGACAGAATGCAGATGAGAAATGGCTCCTGTATAACTTAGCCGGCTTCTACTGGCTTATGATTGGTAATAACTTCACGGGGTGGAGTGTCTACGTCGAGCCCTCGTCCACGCTCCTGTGGAGTATGCAGACGTACCTCTCGTCAATGCCGCCAGCGTCTTGCTGAATGCTGGGAGGGCAGAGGATGCTGTCCAGTTACTACGTATGGCTCTTGTCGTTAATAAAACAGGTCTGTCAAATTTGTTATTATTTAATCCAACTCCTTAGTGTCCTTGGCTAGAGACTAGGCCTGGGCCCAATTTCATAGAGCTGCTAAAGCATGAAAAGTAGCTAAGCACAACAAAATTATGTTGACCAGAATAAGGTTACCAGCCAAAATACCATTCCACAGATATCATCTGTGACTGGTATCCTGCTCATTTTTGCTTAGCAGACAATTTTTAAGCACTAATTACTGCTTAAGCAGCACTATGTTCATACAGCATGAAATCTCCATGCTGCACACAGGTCCCCCATGTTAGTTTGACTGAACTTTTCACTATTCAACATTTCAATCCGGCGTTGACCCGTATAGAGCACTTAATCTGTGTCAAAATCAGCCGTTCCTCAGGATGTGGGTTGAGCCCAACATAGAGAATTACATGTGCAACCAAAAAGTGGATTTTACGTCGGGTAGTGTGAAATGCAGACTGGATTTAAAATGGATCAGAGCTTGATAGTGTAAAGGCCTTCTCACATCTTGCAGCATACTTCACTCTAAAGTAACACAACACCCAAATGTTTTATAGCCTGCCCGATATGGCGCAGAGGGTCCCCCCCCCCCAATGTTCCCATACTATAACACACTATTTTCCTCTTGAATAGAACTCACCCCCCAAAAAAAAATCCTCAAAAGAATTCCTGAGATTCCAAGCAAACAATGAAGACACAATAGGGGGGAGGTACCCTCTGCCCCATATCGAGCACTAATTGAAATGTTCGGATGTAGATAAGACGGGAACGCTTTTTTCTATGATAAGTAATTCTTGTTTAGGTCTTGAGAACCATCTCCTACAAAGCAGTGTTGTAGTCAAGTCACCTGTGTCGAGTCACCTGTGTCGAGTCTGAGTCCGAGTCACGAGTCACTTGGTCCGAGTCCAAGTCCGAGTCCCGAGTCATTTGGTCCGAGTCTGAGTCCGAGTCACGAGTCACTTGTTTAAATATTGATTGCAAACCAAATGTCGTAAAATAAGAATTGGAAATTATTTACACATTTAATTTAAACAAAGTTCTGTACCTGCAGTTACAATTTTATTTTAGGTTTTACTCCTTTCCCCTTATCCAGAATATCTTTTAAGGGTTTAAAATGATTTTTTTTTTCTTCAAAATAACCAAATATATACTGATTTATTTATTTCAGAAAGGTAGGTAGCCAACAAGTTTTTTGGTTTAAAGAAACTTTCTCTAAACCATAAAACTTGTTGGCTACCTACCTTTCTGAAATAAATAAATCAGTATTGGTTATTTTGAAGAGAAAAAAAATCATTTTAAATCCTTAAAATTTGAAGTTGTGCCGGTCCATTCTTTAATTTTGCGATTGCAAAATTTGCACACCGCACTCGATTTTGAGGTTTCAACATTTTTGCTAAAGTTGGTGTAACCAAAAGAAACAATACGGGGCGGAACGGCAGAACTTGTTGGATACCTACCTGATTAAAAAAATGTTCGTAACCAAACTTGACGTCGTGTGTGTGCGTTTGTGTCGAACATGTGTGGAAACTGGTGCAAACAACACACAGCCATCACAGTGCAATATGCAGACTGTGTTTTACAGGTACCAGACATGCCATTTCCCTGGTAATAATTATGCATCAAGCAGTGGCTATGGTGTTAATGTTGACAGAATACCAGCATTAAATGGTGTCGTGCATCTCAGTGTTATTATGCGTATTGAACATATGAATCGAACATACACGCACTGTACGTACATGGCCCTTTACAACACAATAATCACGAACGCTATTACTTGCAATACCATAAAAGTGTACTTTTTTCTCACTTATTTATTGTGCTAGACGTTGTTTTCCTCCATGTGCACTCGGATCATCAGGATCGATCAACTATAAATTGTTTATATTATATATATAGTTTCATGAATATTAGCAATTGATACAACAATATAATCAATTAATTACTTTCAACAATGTAAACTTACCAGTAGGCCATTACTACTTGTTGCGGTTGCCTGACTTCACTGTACCTGTATACTATATATTGTACAGCATGTACTGTATAAGTGCATACCAACTTCTTGCTTTGGCAATCATGGGTGTGTATTTTTACTACAGTTTTTCCACTTTAATAATATTTTTTGAAAGTAAAATTACATGTTTAGTTACTACATTAAATTTGCCACTAGGTCCTCTGATAGTTAAGACGAATACATGAGGAAATGAGTACACCTAATGCAAAAATTTTGCAAATTTCTCGAAATTTGTTGTAAATATGTTATAACTTCTTAGCCCAATCTACTAATTTGCATATGTGATATTACGTTGTCATAACATTCAAGGAACTTTGCAAAAAAACGTTAACGCGATTTTATTGATAGGTTTTTAAGAAACATTGCCATAACGTTGTATTTATGTTTTCAAATAATGTGACAAAACCCCAACCTTCAGGTAACGTTATGAAAGAACATTCACCTAACGTTTGTATATGACGTCAAAAACCAACATTGGAAAACGTCGTATCTGCGTTACCAAGTAACGTGACAGAACAATAACATTCAGAAAACGTTGCAAAATAATATTCACAAGACGTTTTTATACGACGGTTAAAATACACCTTGTTATAACGTTTTATTTAGGTTATTAAGTAACAAGACCAAACCGCAACCTTTTTGCACTGTTGCAGGTTAGTTGTGTTTTAGTTGGGAATTAACATTACCAAAACACAACTTCACAGTAACGTTATGATGACGTTACGTGTTAGCTGGGGATCTTCCCTTTATAATTCTATTGGTTTTCGGAAAAGTATTTTCATTCCCACTTGATGGTATCTTTCAGTCCTGAAGAGGTAAACCAACAAATATGACCTCCCAGGTATAGCTTTTGGCCATAGGCAAACAATGATACACTCGCAACCAGACGTCAGGGTTCACATAGTTTTCAGCGAGTTCGAGTTGGAGAAACTTGGTGGGAAGCTGCACAACTGACCGCCTCAAGATCAGAATCTAACTTCCTAAGATTTTAACAACTTGTGAATTTTTGTTTTATATATTTCCAATTTAGTTTGATTGGCTGAGAGAACAATCTCCAATAACCTGCCCTCACTTTTTTTCTTCATAAAATAGTTTTCAATCAATTTGTTTTAGAGACAATCTTACAATGCTGAAATGATCTCAGATTTTTTACTTAAAAAAATTATGATAATTGTTTTTGCAATTCCACTTATCAGTGAAACAATTTTCACTTTTTTCCCACTTAAAGAAAACTTTTTTAAAGATCTTTACAAATATATTTTTGAAAATTCTTGATTTGATTGTCTCATTTACAGCTGAGTGATTTGACGACAGGCCAGAATGTCACCCTGTGCAGCCAGCTTGGCCCATTCATCTGGTCACCCAAGGGCGCCCTACTTGACTGATGTCATGTGCAGGAGGTATATATCAAGAAACAAACTTATCAGGAATGGAGATGATTTGCGTAGAACTCTCAATAAGCACATAGAATTGCTAAGGTGTTTGGGGTGTTTTTTTTTCAAAATAAGTTGTACAAAAGTTTTGGTATCAGGCTACCAATCACTATATACCGCACTATGTGTAATGTATGTG
Source organism: Pycnopodia helianthoides (assembly GCA_032158295.1). Taxonomy (NCBI): domain Eukaryota; kingdom Metazoa; phylum Echinodermata; class Asteroidea; order Forcipulatida; family Asteriidae; genus Pycnopodia; species Pycnopodia helianthoides. The sequence goes on from JASTWB010000062.1 coordinate 44,493, forward strand.
CCTTATAATTTCAGATTGCAGCAATGTCCTGACCGCTGAATGAGGGGACCTCCAGTCTGTCAACTCCCTGTTGGACTATCAACCAGATGCCAAGTGTCAGAGGCTGAAACGTCAGGGTTCAGATAGTTTTCAGCGAGTTCGAGTTTGAGAAACTTGCCAAAAAGCTGCACAACTTAATACCTCAAGGTCAGAATCTTTCTTAATAAGACTTAAACATTTTGTAAAGTAAAAAATAAAACATTTTCCCAGTGAATTTGATTGGCTGATTCTCTGTTCGTGTTGAGGTTCGAGAAAACAATCTCCAGTCACCTGCCTAAACTTTTTTGTTCATAAAAATAGTTTTCAATCAATTTGTTTCAGACACAATCTCACATGCTAAAATTATCTCAGATTTTTAATTAAAAAAAATTGTGATAATTATTTAGGCAAATTTACTATTCAGTGAAACAATTTTCTCTTTTTTTCCCCACTTCTTTAAGGGCCTTGTCACACGAGGCAACTTTTCCAGGCAACTTGGAGGCAACCAAGTGCAGTGCATGCTACAGAACCTTTTTGGTAGCACATGAGTCATTTTTTACACAATGTCTCATGATCCCCAAGAAAAATATATGAACATTGAATTGTGATTGACTTTTCTTCATGGAGATTGCCTGGAACTGATTGCCTGTAAATTGCCTTGTGTGACATGGCCCTAAGAAAACTTTTTAAATGAATATCAGATTAATTTTTGACAATTCTTCATTTGATTGTCTCAATTACAGCTGAGTGATTTGACGACAGGCCAGAACGTCACCCTGAGCGGTCATCCATTGGGAGTGAAACAAGTTTGAAACTTGGTAAGTCGAAAGGTCGTATCTAACACACTATGGGAAGCACACAATTTGCTTCTCGCAATAAATTTTTTTTTTCGTTCACTTATAGCAATACCAAAATTTTTTTTCATTGCAACCTGGCTCCACTGACAGAGTGAAATCTTTTTTTTTTTTTTTTCAGATTCGGGACGTGAACCAAAGAAGCGTCTGTCTTCTGTTAGAGACGCAAATACTTTCACTTGGATCTCGGAGGGGATGAGTGAAGTCATCACGAAATTCCAAACCGATGACGAGAACCGCATGAGATGGGCGGATGTTCCATGAAGTAAATGATAAATTGTGTGTATTACTTGGAGGCATGAGTTTGAGAGTTTGTTGTGTTAATGATGATGATGAGTGGGCACTGTGTGTTTGTTAACTTATGCCTTCTTGTGTCATGCTATTCTATGGTTCTTAGGCATGCGTGCAATTGCTTTCTTATTGATTATTTGGAGAGACCAATCCTGCACAATCGGTCGATCGCGCATGTTTTTTGAGCGATCGACCGATTATTGCGCGATCGACCGATTGTTGGGGGTTTGTCTGAAATGTTAATGTTTTAATGTTTCTTTGGTAACACTAGCACCCTCTTGTTCAGGTGGGGCTAGTTCATGTAATCCAACCGCATGTACCAGCGGTGGAATCACTTTAAACCTTGTATGATTATGTACTTATAACATTGATTTTAGAAACACCGCTGTTAGTGTTTTAGAGGGGCGGGCAAGCTGCCACCTCTATCGAAAATACGTCTGGTCGGCCTCTATGTCATTATTTGAAGACACTGCTGTTTAATTCGTGTTATAGAGGCTGGGCAAGCTGCCCCCCTCATTTTATCTATGGCAAGCTGCCAAGTACACTGCTGTTTAGTTAGTGTTATATATAGAGGCTGGGCAAGCTGCCCCCCTCATTTTATCTATGGCAAGCTGCCAAGTACACTGCTGTTTAGTTAGTGTTATATATAGAGGCTGGGCAAGCTGCCCCCCTCATTTTATCTATGGCAAGCTGCCAAGTAATCCGGGCCCGGTTCATTTTGATGGGCAAGCTGCCCTTGGGCATTTGCCCTTCATTAAATCATGACTATGTCTTGAGTTGAATAAGTATTGCATTTTATTGTATTCTAGTACATGTTTACCAAACTAGTAATTGACCAGATCTTGTGAGTAATAAAAGCAGTTGAAGCTGCGCCAAAAGTCAAGTAATGTTTTTGCTATTTTATTATTTTGGGGTGTCGTCTGAGATTAAACTTGCATTGTATAAAAGATAATTAAATGTACATGTTTGTATTTTATTGAACACCTGCACAACTCTCAACAGTTTCTGCAGGTGAAAAGTTAAGTTTGAAGTCTTGACCTTTAGGCTCACTTTCTTTTCCATTTTAGCTTTGAGCAAGAGAGATCTATACAGCACATTTATTTTCTCTAGGTATCTTTCTTTATTTTGTACGGAACATGACTCAGGCCATGCTCCAAATGCATTTCAGTTGGGAGGGTTAGGGTCATAGAGCTATTTGCGAGTATTGTTCTGTATCAAACCATAACTTTGTTCCAGAAATACTTTGGCCATTAATAATAAGTCATTGCTGTGTATTGTGTATTCTGTATTCTGTATTCTGTATTCTGTATTCTGTATTCTGTTGTGTATTGTGTGCTGGAGGATTAAAAATAGTACAGGAGATTGTTTTATAATTTTTGACTTCATCGTGGTTTTTGCTTTTGAAGTATTCTGGTGGATGCTCGTCCTTTAACCCTGCGAGCAGCACCCCCTTGAATGTCCTCATGCAGCAAAGGGGGAGCTCACAGAAGGCAGTTTCTTAATAAGCGTATATAACATTGTTTGGATGACACAATCCCTTTTCTAAGGGTCTATATAGATGAATGGAGGTCCCCCTGGACACACCTAGAAAGGATTGAAGCATTCAGGCAATTTATAGGTTGGTTCACATGATTTTTTTAACAGTAACTGCCACTTCTTATAAGTACAGTAGGGCCTACACGATTTCTTGTTGTACAGTAACTGCCATACAATATGAGCAGTACATCAAACAGTCGTCTGAAACATGGACATAAAACAGTGGTAGACAGCACCTGTGGGAACCGCTGTTTATTTACAACCTGTCACTGGACTAGGATGACTCATAGCATTGAGCTTTGCTAGCCTAGCTGCAAAAAAACTCAAGGTGATTAGATCTGCACACACTACAATGGGCTTATACTTTCTACACAAATGAATAAGGTTCGGCTGGAGTCCAGGCTATTCCAAAATTTGCCTGACCTGTACATAGCGCGCAATGTTAAAAGTGACTTTAGAATGTCAAACTAGAGGGTTTCATTGAGGGTTCCATGTAGTTTCAGCGGAATTGGCCCAAACATTTTTCAGTAATTAAAAAAAGGAAAAAAAGTGCCTTCCGGAGGCTCCCCGTTGTGGCTCGCAAGGTTAAAAAAAAAAAAAGGGCCGGCCCCCTTCCCTTGTCTCTACATTAATTATTAATTAGGTGAGGAGGGTCCTCATAAATTCACTCAACTCTTTGTTTTGCTTTGGTAATTTACTTTATATTTATAATATTGTATTTTGTTATGTTTTCTTTGGGGGAGAATTACACGATGAGCGAGTACCTGCATTTCTGTTTCCACTTTTGAGTAATTGTTTTGTCTCTGAGTTTAGTGGGTAGTCCGCTCCCCTTCTGGCGGATTTAGGGGTGAGTTGTTACAATATGTTGAGCCTTACACCCTTTTAAAGATTCTTTTGCAAAAAAGTATAATCCCTGCATAATTAGGCAAAGAGTACAAATGGCATCTGAAAAACTGTGGTTAATAAACCACTAATTAGTGAGCAAAATTAGCCAGCTTCTATTCGTTATGAAGGGAAACATTCTTTTCATAAGGTAGTTGACTCAAAAGCACAGGCATTACAAATGGAAAATGGCGTCTGTATATGTGGCTATTTTTGAGCTGCCTTATTTGGTTCACTTATTAGTGGTTAATTAACCACAGTTTCACATATGCCATTTTCCATCTACATTAGGTCAATTACGGTACATGCGGTTGAGTAAACTACCTTTTTAAAAGAATTGTATCCTTCATTATCAGTAAAATATATATATATTTTAGCCCAGGATCTTAAAGACTGTTATATAACCTGGGCACACCACTTTTTTGAAGTACCGGGTAGCTTATTTGGTCCAGTAATTAGTGGTTAATAAAGCACAGTTATACAGACGCCATTCTCCATCTATAACACGCACAATTGCCCATGCAGTTTAATTAGTCAACTACCTCTTTGAACTGCTGGTTCAATCTGAGCTCGATCGGAGACGAAACATATACAAACTGCTCAAATTGCTCTGACATGAATTCATGAAACATGGGTGTTCTGAAGCAGCCAGTTAAATCTCATTAAAAGAGTGTTACACTGAGCCAAATTTGGGAGTTGGTTAATATTTGGGTCCACTAATCGGCTCTTAATTCTACGCAGATGTCATTTGCTTCTCACATTTGCCTTATGCGGTTGAGTAATAACTACCTCTTTAAAATAATGTACTCTTCGTAAGGAATAAAAATGTAAGTATAAGCCCAGAATCTTGAAAACAGTCACATTGAGCATACCAAATTTTTGAGCTGGCAAACTTGGTCCATTGATTTGTGGCTAGTATCAGAGTTACAGACGCCATTTTCCATCCATAAAACGCACAATTACATGACGCCGTTGAGTAAACACTGTTCTTTTCGATATTTGATATTTTATTGAAAACAAACTTTTTTTCATCTGCATACAAATTATTATTAGTTCTTGAATGACGAAAGTGGATAAACTTTTCTTTGTGTAAAGGTTTGCAGTTTTAAGATTACGATAACATGCATATTATTTTACCTTTATTTATTTAATCTTAAATACTGAATTCAGAAAAGTTGCAAGATCAAGGTTGACTAGTTTCTCAAAAGAGGAATAATGTGACGAGTGTATGAAGTACACCCCATTCATTTGCGCTTTTTTGATGACATCGCATTCTAGTGACGTATTGTTTACTTGTGATGTAGCTTCTTATTTCATTGTACAGCGCCCTCACAGCAAAATACTTACCTTTGTAATTTTCGCGGTGTTTCTCCAGCATTATTTTGCTTTACGAAGAAGACAAGATGACACCTTGGATTTCTGTATACGTTTTTGCTGTTGTTGTTCTTCTTCATTTTGAATGCAGCCTTCAAATGATTGAAGATGTAGGCACTGTGTGTGTGCGAATGTTCAGGTAATTATCACTTTATTCTACTCTTATGCTATGTTTATCATGTTCGTTTGTGCAGTTAGGTTTGTTTCTCTACGGACAATGTTACGATCATTACAACTTTTGAGAGAAAACAAACAGTGGTACAGCAGCAACAATTGTCAGTGAAGACAGTGGCGAAGATGCTAATATTCGTCAAGTCGGGAGCACTCACTCTGGTTTAGTCTAGTTTGGAAATTATGTCTGCAGTTATAATATAACTTTATTCAACTCTATCATCTAATGATCTATGAATTCCAGTTCTAGGAGACAGTTTGTGAACTAAATCAACAGTTCAGTTTTCGGGAGGTTTCTTCTTCCCCATATTTTTTTCGCCCCTTGTTCCAGGGCTTGAACTTGGTGGGGAAATCCACAAGAATGCAGTGCTTGCATGTTGCTTAAAATATGCACTAGACCTGAATTTCTGTTACAAGATCAGAATCAAAGAGAGAAATCCATTATCTACACAGTAAAACATGTAAACTGATTTTTTCTGAACAAGCACCGACACAATAGTGATTTCATTTGTCTTATGGGGTGGGTAGTTCAATAACAGAGTTAGAAGATATGTAGCAGATTAACTCAAGTTAACATTGGATTTGTATCTTCCTCAAATTACTACTAAAGGGATATACATGTACTTTGTGTATAATTTCCAACTGACAAATTTTATAAGACCTTCAGACTGGTCTAGTCATGACCCAGCAAACAGAATAACGTCCGCTCGACGTCGCTAGGACGTTATTCGAATGTTGGGAGAACGTTTTTGTTTAACGTCGTACGGACGGATAAGTGTAGAGTTTTGTCAACGTCTAGACGACGTTGCATTATGACGTTTAATAATAACGTTGTGACAACGTAAAAACTGCATAGGTTTTCCCCCATGTTCTTCATAACGACCAGATTGTTGCAGAAAATGTTGGCAGCTTGACCTTAGAGTGGTCTTTCGCATATAAGATCTTCTCTTGAAATCGTACACTTTCTGTTGACGCTTGTTAAACCCTATCAATATTTGAAGTTGTTGATATTTTCCTTATTGAATCAAGTTTTATATCAGTGGGATTTTGTTTGAATTTTTTATTGCACCTAAGAAAGTACAGGCTCTTTGAGTTATTGACCTTCACTTATAGTTTGGAGACTTTCAGATCATAACATATGCGCCGCAGGCTGATGGAACCACATTTAAAGTGTCTTTTTGTGTTGTTATGATAACAAGCCCAGTCTGTTCTGTGAGGTTTGCATCACTGGACCGCTAGGCCACAACACGCCACTAATTATTGTAGAACAGGACAAGGGATGATTGCATAGTCAGATTATGGGTCAGGCTCAATCCAGATTGGATTCCGAGCAGCAGAGGCAAACTTATAATTTCAAAATCTGTTGGAGTTAAAGGGACACACCGGCTTACTTTTACCTAATTTAGTGATGTTGAATCACAGACAATAATTTTTCGATGGTTGTTGTAAAAAAAAATCATCAAAATGTCACGTAATTAACGAAAAATGTGAAAAAACAAAACGCGGTCAAAGGTCAGCGTATACGCTTTTCCAGTCGTTGCAACTGTCAAGTTTACGTGACATTGTTTTAAGTAGACTAGTGATCTGTTTATTTATTAATTATAACAATGGCGAGGCATAAGGATCTTGTCTTCATATCCATCAAGCACAAATTCACGTGTAATTAAAAAAACCGACATAAACACTGTCCGATCCACACCATGCAGCTATTCGTCGTCGTCCCGCCGCGTGTGTAGCGCAGGCATCACGTAATGTGACAATAGTTAGGGGATAATAGCTAGGGCTACAGACTAAAACCCTCGTAAAACAAAACGTAATCAATGGTCTGGCTTCTTACCCCTCCACAGGCTCCGAGTTCATGCCTCCGTGGTTTGTCTCTCTGGCCCGGCGAGACACTGCACCGGCTGTGCGGGACATGCCCCCAAGGTTTACCCGCTACAATCCCGGCCATTTCTCGTTGGGCCCCCCTGCCCCCTTTCAATATTGAACATTGTTGCACGGTCTTCTGCGTTCCAGTCAACATTGAGCGGGGGGACGGGGACGGGGGAGAGAATGTTTATTGTGAGACAGGGAATGGTTATTATATGGTTATTGAAACGTTAGGAATGGGTGGCCCTAGCATTTTGGCCGGGACTGTCTGAAATTCTTTCAGCGTGATTTTTATAGTTTTTATTACAAAATAAGGCTTTCAAAAGACTATGAATGTCCAAAGACACTGACTGTCCATTTACTGCTGAGTAGGGCGTTAAAAAACAGCAAGGATGTTTTTTGTGGGGGGGGGGGGCGGGGGATGGGGAGAGAATGTTTATTGTCAGGGGGATGTCGACAGTGAATGTTTATTGTATCGTTGGGAATGGGTGGCCTAATAATTTTGCGCGGGATTGTCTGAAAATTCCTTAAGTTTGTTTTGCGGAGTTGACTGCACACAGATATACTGCAATTTTTGGTGGATCAGAGACAATTCATAAGTGAAGCAAAGCATTTGATACATAGTTATAGAAAGCAAGAGCCATTTTACAACATGGTGTTTCGTGGCTTAATTTCGAATGAAAACCGTGCATATATTCGTCTTTTGCGGAGGAGCGGAAAATCACAGAGAGAAATAGCGGCAACGTGCAATGTATCCCGTAGCAAATCGTACAGAGCGTGCATTGTGTTAGACGTAACTTTATTACCCTCTCTTTGGCGCTAAGCAAAGGATTTTACAACTGCATTTCTCACACTGCATAATCATGCTCACTGTAAATGGACTCCTTGACATGACTTTGACTCGCTTTCACAAATAAAACATGACTATATTCATCGGGGAAACCTAAATTAATAATTTTCACTTAGGTTGGTTCTTGTGAAATATTTCCTTTCTTCAAAGTATATATTTTTTTATATCAAACTCTCCATTTTGTGTGTTCGGTATGAATTTCATAAAATAACACAAACCCCATCGCCTATTCACTCTGAGGCGTTACAGTGACGATTCCTGGCATGACCACCTTGCGCCTGCGTCAAAAATACAAGTCCAAACTTTCTTGTTGCATGCATGTCTGACGGTTCACCACACGATTCACCATGGCATTTTTGCTGCTTACTAACTGGGAAAAGGTTTTTATTCAACATGAAAAGGGCATTAGAGTCCACAAACAACACATAACCAGTTCATATTCTTTTGAACCACCTCATTCGGTTATTTGGCAGAAAATCAAACAGTTAACCCTTAATACCAAAATAGAAAAGAAATTTAGTGAATCTCCTTATTTAATCTACTACGGTGAACCGTGTAGACTTGGTTTCAAGCCTGCGATCGTGGCTTTTAGTCTACTTGATAGCCAATAGATTATTGGCCCAAATAGCGCTCATTGTTGGATTGGCCCATGATAGCTTATCTGTGGGGGCGTTTTTCGTGCCTGATACAGAGGAATAACCGTGATCTCTGACTTGAAATCAAGTCTATGAATCGTAAGCATCACTGCGCTGAAATTTGTGTGTGACTCACATGGTGTAATGGTAATTTTTCAATCCAATTGTTTCTATTCTTGTATTACTTATTTTGTATTAATGCTCACAAAATAGACAAATTTCAACAACAAAATATTGCCTGTGTGTGTTCTTTTGTGTTCAAACGCTGTACGCGGCAAGAAATAGTCATTTACTGTCAATGCACAATCATTGTCAGCCCCCCCCCCCGACAAAAACATCCTTCCACATTCATATGGCAATCACTGTCTTTGGACATTCATAGTCTTTTTAAAGCCTTATTTTGTAATGTTTAAACAAAAAATTCACGCTGAAAACATTTCAGACAATCCCAACTATATCTCGTTGGGCCCCCCTGCCCCCTTTCAATGTTGAACATTGTTGCATGGTCTTCTGCGTTCCAGTCAACATTGAGCGGGGGGACGGGGGACGGGGGAGAGAATGTTTATTGTGAGACACGGAATGGTTATTGTACTGTTATTGTAACGTAAGGAATGGGTGGCCCAAGCATTTTGGCTGGAATTGTAGCTCCCCACGCTGATGCGCCGTAAAACACGCTTCCGTGCACGGACTCTCTGAATGCGAATCTTACGTTCAATTTTTCATCATTTTTACATCTTGCATCCATAAACTGAATACATAGTCTTTTTCACCAAATACTCATGAATAATTGAATTTGGTTCAGTAATTTACTTTTATACGGTTGTAAGTAAAACTAATTCTGAAGATCACGTGACTTTTCGGAACCACATTTTGGTTCCGAAAAGTCACGTGAACCACATTTTGGTTCCGAAAAGTCACGTGACCTTCGTTTTTTGTCAAAAACAGCCAAATTTGATGGGTTTTTTTATGAACCAATCTTCTCCATTTCAGGAAGACCTTTAGAATCATGTTTTAGTCTATTTTGTAGCCCAAATAGCCCAACGAAGCCGGTGTGTACCTTTAAGTGTAGAAAAAACTTGAATTGGTCAGTAGTGGTCAGTCCCTCCTGCTACCAATTGCCCAGTTGCCACTTGTGTGCACAAACCATTCTACCTTGACTTGCCACAGTCCTAAACAAAAAAGTTACACTTACAAAATCTGTGTCTGCAGTTTCTTCCCAGAACATAATTATTTGCAAACTTTTTATATGTGTTCTTCTGAATTGTCTTTGTCCAGTAGGCACAGCTTTTTCTACAAATGTTTGTGCTGTCTGTGTCGCCTCTACATACCATGGCTCTTGAAAAGGTACGGTTGAGTATTATTAAACGTGTAATACAGGTAGCTCTGGTAGAAGAGACAGTTTGTGACCTAAATCAACAGTTCAGTTTTCGGGAAGTTTCTTCTTCCCCATATCGTTTCTGACGGTAGTCAGCTTGAAAAGCCCTATGGAATTTGCCCCTTGTTCCAGGGCTTGAATTTCGTTGGGAAATCCACAGGAATGCAGGGCTTGCATGTTGCCTACAATATGCAGTAACCACTAGTAAGACCAGAATTTCTGTTACAAGACCAGAATCAAAGAGAGAAATCCATTATCTACACAGTTTAACATGTAAACTGTTTTTATCTGAACAAGCACTGACGCAAAAGTGATTTCATTTCTTTTATGGGGTGGGTAGTTCAAAAACAGAGTTGGAAGATATTTAGCAGATTGAGTCAAAGTTAACATTGGATTTTATATCTTTCTTCCTCAAGTAACTACTTCATGATGTACATTACATGTATTTTTCGGGTCTGCGTTCCAAATCAAAATGATGGCCTTTGCTCCTGCAGGGTTATGATGTTGCTTGCCACTCGTCAGAATTTAGTGTGTGAGGGCTGAATTTAATTTCTGATCAGACACTTTGGTCTGTGTCTAGCTGTTTGCTGGAGGTGATTTTACCCCGCAAACCAGCTCATTTACACTGCCAAAGAACTGTTTTTTTTGCCATCCTTAGAGCAGCCAACTCTCCCTGTTTCTGCGAAAATAAATCCATCTTTCCATGTTCAGATAAACAAATTTGAAAATCTCCCCAATTAATTTAGGTTTTTCCCCATGTTCTTCATAACGCCCAATTTATTGTAGAAAAAATCCTTGACTGCAAGATGAAAATGTTGGCAGCTTGACCTTAGAGTGGTCTTTTGCATATAAGATCTTCTCTTGAAATCGTACACTTTCTAACTTAACTGTTGAAGCTTGTTAAACCCTATCAATATTTGAAGTTGTTGATATTTTCCTTATTGAATCAAGTTTTATATCAGTGGGATTTTGTTTGAATTTTTTGTTGCACCTGAGAAAGTACAGGCTCTTTGAGATATTGACCTTCACTTATAGTTTGGAGACTTTCAGATCATAACATATGCGCCGCAGGCTGATGGAACCACATTTAAAGTGTCTTTTTGTGTTGTTATGATAACAAGCCCAGTCTGTTCTGTGAGGTTTGCATCACTGGACCGCTAGGCCACAACACGCCACTAATTATTGTAGAACAGGACAAGGGATGATTGCATAGTCAGATTATGGGTCAGGCTCAATCCAGATTGGATTTCGAGCAGCAGAGGCAAACTTATAATTTCAAAATCTGTTGGAGTTAAGTAACCAAGTGTAGAAAAAACTTGAATTGGTCAGTAGTGGTCACTGATCTCTGGTCAGTCCCTCCTGCTACCAATTACCCACTTGTCACTTGTGTGCACAAACCATTCTACCTTGACTTGCCACAGTCCTAAAAAAAAATACACTTACAAAATCTGTGTCTGCAGTTTCTTCCCAGAACATAATTATTTGCAAACTTTTTATATGTGTTCTTCTGAATTGTCTTTGTCCAGTAGGCACAGCTTTTTCCTCAAATGGTTGTGCTGTCTGTGTCGCCTCTACATCCCATGGCTCATGAAAAGGTACAGTTGAGTATTATTAAACGTGTAATACAGGTAGCTCTGGTAGAAGAGACAGTTTGTGACCTAAATCAAAAGTTCAGTTTTCGGAAGTTTCTTCTTCCCCATATCGTTTCTGACTGTAGTCAGCTTGAAAAGCCCTATGGAATTTGCCCCTTGTTCCAGGACTTGAACTTGGTTGGGAAATCCACAAGAATAGAGGGCTTGCATGTTGCCTACAATATGCAGTAACCACTAGTATGACCAGAATTTCTGTTACAAGACCAGAATCAAAGAGAGAAATCCATTATCTACACAGTTTAACATGTAAACTGTTTTTATCTGAACAAGCACTGACGCAAAAGTGATTTCATTTCTTTTATGAGGTGGGTAGTTCAAAAACAGAGTTGGAAGATATTTAGCAGATTGACTCAAAGTTAATATTGGATTTTATATCTTTCTTCCTCAAGTAACTACTTCGTGATGTACATTACATGTATTTTTCGGGTCTGCGTTCCAACTCGAAATGATGGCCTTTGCTCCTGCAGGGTTATGATGTTGCTTGCCACTCGTCAGAATTTAGTGTGTGAGGGCTGAATTTAATTTCTGATCAGACACTTTGGTCTGTGTCTAGCTGTTTGCTGGAGGTGATTTTACCCCGCAAACCAGCTCATGTACACTGCCAAAGAACTGTTTTTTGCCATCCTTAGAGCAGCCAACTCTCCCTGTTTCTGCGAAAATAAATCCATCTCTCCATGTTCAGATAAACAAATTTGAAAATCTCCCCAATTATTTTAGGTTTTCCCCCCATGTTCTTCATAACGCCCAGATTGTTGTAGGAATTTTCCTTGACTGCAAGATGAAAATGTTGGCAGCTTGACCTCAGAGTGGTCTTTTGCATATAAGATCTTCTCTTGAAATCGTACACTTTCTAACTTAACTGTTGAAGCTTGTTAAACCCTGTCAATATTTGAAGTTGTTGATACTTTCCTTATTGAATCAAGTTTTATATCAGTGGGATTTTGTTTGAATTTTTTATTGCACCTGAGAAAGTACAGGCTCTTTGAGTTATTGACCTTCACTTATAGTTTGGAGACTTTCAGATCATAACATATGCGCCGCAGGCTGATGGAACCACATTTAAAGTGTCTTTTTGTGTTGTTATGATAACAAGCCCAGTCTGTTCTGTGAGGTTTGCATCACTGGACCGCTAGGCCACAACACGCCACTAATTATTGTAGAACAGGACAAGGGATGATTGCATAGTCAGATTACGGGTCAGGCTCAATCCAGATTGGATTTCGAGCAGCAGAGGCAAACTTATAATTTCAAAATCTGTTGGAGTTAAGTAACCAAGTGTAGAAAAAACTTGAATTGGTCAGTAGTGGTCACTGATCTCTGGTCAGTCCCTCCTGCTACCAATTACCCACTTGTCACTTGTGTGCACAAACCATTTTACCTTGACTTGCCACAGTCCTAAAAAAAAAAATACACTTACAAAATCTGTGTCTGCAGTTTCTTCCCAGAACATAATTATTTGCAAACTTTTTATATGTGTTCTTCTGAATTGTCTTTGTCCAGTAGGCACAGCTTTTTCTTCAAATGTTTGTGCTGTATGTGTCGCCTCTACATCCCATGGCTCATGAAAAGGTACAGTTGAGTATTATTAAACGTGTAATACAGGTAGCTCTGGTAGAAGAGACAGTTTGTGACCTAAATCAAAAGTTCAGTTTTCGGGAAGTTTCTTCTTCCCCATATCGTTTCTGACGGTAGTCAGCTTGAAAAGCCCTATGGAATTTGCCCCTTGTTCCGGGGCTTGAACTTGGTTGGGAAATCCACAGGAATGCAGGGCTTGAATGTTGCCTACAATATGCAGTAACCACTAGTAAGACCAGAATTTATGTTACAAGACCAGAATCAAAGAGAGAAATCCATTATCTACACAGTTTAACATGTAAACTGTTTTTATCTGAACAAGCACTGACGCAAAAGTGATTTCATTTCTTTATGGGGTGGGTAGTTCAAAAACAGAGTTGGAAGATATTTAGCAGATTGAGTCAAAGTTAACATTGGATTTTATATCTTTCTTCCTCAAGTAACTACTTCGTGATGTACATTACATGTATTTTTCGGGTCTGCGTTCCAAATCAAAATGATGGCCTTTGCTCCTGCAGGGTTATGATGTTGCTTGCCACTCGTCAGAATTTAGTGTGTGAGGGCTGAATTTAATTTCTGATCAGACACTTTGGTCTGTGTCTAGCTGTTTGCTGGAGGTGATTTTACCCCGCAAACCAGCTCATTTACACTGCCAAAGAACTGTTTTTTTGCCATCCTTAGAGCAGCCAACTCTCCCTGTTTCTGCGAAAATAAATCCATCTTTCCATGTTCAGATAAACAAATTTGAAAATTCCCCAATTAATTTAGGTTTTCCCCCATGTTCTTCATAACGCCCAATTTATTGTAGAAAAAATCCTTGACTGCAAGATGAAAATGTTGGCAGCTTGACCTTAGAGTGGTCTTTTGCATATAAGATCTTCTCTTGAAATCGTACACTTTCTAACTTAACTGTTGAAGCTTGTTAGACCCTATCAATATTTGAAGTTGTTGATATTTTCTTATTGAATCAAGTTTTATATCAGTGGGATTTTGTTTGAATTTTTTGTTGCACCTGAGAAAGTACAGGCTCTTTGAGATATTGACCTTCACTTATAGTTTGGAGACTTTCAGATCATAACATATGCGCCGCAGGCTGATGGAACCACATTTAAAGTCTCTTTTTGTGTTGTTATGATAACAAGCCCAGTCTGTTCTGTGAGGTTTGCATCACTGGACCGCTAGGCCACAACACGCCACTAATTATTGTAGAACAGGACAAGGGATGATTGCATAGTCAGATTATGGGTCAGGCTCAATCCAGATTGGATTTCGAGCAGCAGAGGCAAACTTATAATTTCAAAATCTGTTGGAGTTAAGTAACCAAGTGTAGAAAAAACTTGAATTGGTCAGTAGTGGTCACTGATCTCTGGTCAGTCCCTCCTGCTACCAATTACCCACTTGTCACTTGTGTGCACAAACCATTTTACCTTGACTTGCCACAGTCCTAAAAAAAAAAATACACTTACAAAATCTGTGTCTGCAGTTTCTTCCCAGAACATAATTATTTGCAAACTTTTTATATGTGTTCTTCTGAATTGTCTTTGTCCAGTAGGCACAGCTTTTTCTTCAAATGTTTGTGCTGTATGTGTCGCCTCTACATCCCATGGCTCATGAAAAGGTACAGTTGAGTATTATTAAACGTGTAATACAGGTAGCTCTGGTAGAAGAGACAGTTTGTGACCTAAATCAAAAGTTCAGTTTTCGGGAAGTTTCTTCTTCCCCATATCGTTTCTGACGGTAGTCAGCTTGAAAAGCCCTATGGAATTTGCCCCTTGTTCCGGGGCTTGAACTTGGTTGGGAAATCCACAGGAATGCAGGGCTTGCATGTTGCCTACAATATGCAGTAACCACTAGTAAGACCAGAATTTTGTTACAAGACCAGAATCAAAGAGAGAAATCCATTATCTACACAGTTTTAACATGTAAACTGTTTTTATCTGAACAAGCACTGACGCAAAAGTGATTTCATTTCTTTTATGGGGTGGGTAGTTCAAAAACAGAGTTGGAAGATATTTAGCAGATTGACTCAAAGTTAACATTGGATTTTATATCTTTCTTCCTCAAGTAACTACTTCGTGATGTACATTACATGTATTTTTCGGGTCTGCGTTCCAATCAAAATGATGGCCTTTGCTCCTGCAGGGTTATGATGTTGCTTGCCACTCGTCAGAATTTAGTGTGTGAGGGCTGAATTTAATTTCTGATCAGACACTTTGGTCTGTGTCTAGCTGTTTGCTGGAGGTGATTTTACCCCGCAAACCAGCTCATTTACACTGCCAAAGAACTGTTTTTTTGCCATCCTTAGAGCAGCCAACTCTCCCTGTTTCTGCGAAAATAAATCCATCTTTCCATGTTCAGATAAACAAATTTGAAAATCTCCCCAATTAATTTAGGTTTTCCCCCATGTTCTTCATAACGCCCAATTTATTGTAGAAAAAATCCTTGACTGCAAGATGAAAATGTTGGCAGCTTGACCTTAGAGTGGTCTTTTGCATATAAGATCTTCTCTTGAAATCGTACACTTTCTAACTTAACTGTTGAAGCTTGTTAAACCCTATCAATATTTGAAGTTGTTGATATTTTCCTTATTGAATCAAGTTTTATATCAGTGGGATTTTGTTTGAATTTTTTGTTGCACCTGAGAAAGTACAGGCTCTTTGAGATATTGACCTTCACTTATAGTTTGGAGACTTTCAGATCATAACATATGCGCCGCAGGCTGATGGAACCACATTTAAAGTGTCTTTTTGTGTTGTTATGATAACAAGCCCAGTCTGTTCTGTGAGGTTTGCATCACTGGACCGCTAGGCCACAACACGCCACTAATTATTGTAGAACAGGACAAGGGATGATTGCATAGTCAGATTATGGGTCAGGCTCAATCCAGATTGGATTTCGAGCAGCAGAGGCAAACTTATAATTTCAAAATCTGTTGGAGTTAAGTAACCAAGTGTAGAAAAAACTTGAATTGGTCAGTAGTGGTCACTGATCTCTGGTCAGTCCCTCCTGCTACCAATTACCCACTTGTCACTTGTGTGCACAAACCATTTTACCTTGACTTGCCACAGTCCTAAAAAAAAAAATACACTTACAAAATCTGTGTCTGCAGTTTCTTCCCAGAACATAATTATTTGCAAACTTTTTATATGTGTTCTTCTGAATTGTCTTTGTCCAGTAGGCACAGCTTTTTCCTCAAATGGTTGTGCTGTCTGTGTCGCCTCTACATCCCATGGCTCATGAAAAGGTACAGTTGAGTATTATTAAACGTGTAATACAGGTAGCTCTGGTAGAAGAGACAGTTTGTGACCTAAATCAAAAGTTCAGTTTTCGGGAAGTTTCTTCTTCCCCATATCGTTTCTGACTGTAGTCAGCTTGAAAAGCCCTATGGAATTTGCCCCTTGTTCCAGGACTTGAACTTGGTTGGGAAATCCACAAGAATAGAGGGCTTGCATGTTGCCTACAATATGCAGTAACCACTAGTATGACCAGAATTTCTGTTACAAGACCAGAATCAAAGAGAGAAATCCATTATCTACACAGTTTAACATGTAAACTGTTTTTATCTGAACAAGCACTGACGCAAAAGTGATTTCATTTCTTTTATGTGGTGGGTAGTTCAAAAACAGAGTTGGAAGATATTTAGCAGATTGACTCAAAGTTAATATTGGATTTTATATCTTTCTTCCTCAAGTAACTACTTCGTGATGTACATTACATGTATTTTTCGGGTCTGCGTTCCAACTCAAAATGATGGCCTTTGCTCCTGCAGGGTTATGATGTTGCTTGCCACTCGTCAGAATTTAGTGTGTGAGGGCTGAATTTAATTTCTGATCAGACACTTTGGTCTGTGTCTAGCTGTTTGCTGGAGGTGATTTTACCCCGCAAACCAGCTCATGTACACTGCCAAAGAACTGTTTTTTTGCCATCCTTAGAGCAGCCAACTCTCCCTGTTTCTGCGAAAATAAATCCATCTCTCCATGTTCAGATAAACAAATTTGAAAATCTCCCCAATTATTTTAGGTTTTCCCCCATGTTCTTCATAACGCCCAGATTGTTGTAGGAATTTTCATTGACTGCAAGATGAAAATGTTGGCAGCTTGACCTCAGAGTGGTCTTTTGCATATAAGATCTTCTCTTGAAATCGTACACTTTCTAACTTAACTGTTGAAGCTTGTTAAACCCTGTCAATATTTGAAGTTGTTGATACTTTCCTTATTGAATCAAGTTTTATATCAGTGGGATTTTGTTTGAATTTTTTATTGCACCTGAGAAAGTACAGGCTCTTTGAGTTATTGACCTTCACTTATAGTTTGGAGACTTTCAGATCATAACATATGCGCCGCAGGCTGATGGAACCACATTTAAAGTGTCTTTTTGTGTTGTTATGATAACAAGCCCAGTCTGTTCTGTGAGGTTTGCATCACTGGACCGCTAGGCCACAACACGCCACTAATTATTGTAGAACAGGACAAGGGATGATTGCATAGTCAGATTACGGGTCAGGCTCAATCCAGATTGGATTTCGAGCAGCAGAGGCAAACTTATAATTTCAAAATCTGTTGGAGTTAAGTAACCAAGTGTAGAAAAAACTTGAATTGGTCAGTAGTGGTCACTGATCTCTGGTCAGTCCCTCCTGCTACCAATTACCCACTTGTCACTTGTGTGCACAAACCATTTTACCTTGACTTGCCACAGTCCTAAAAAAAAAAAATACACTTACAAAATCTGTGTCTGCAGTTTCTTCCCAGAACATAATTATTTGCAAACTTTTTATATGTGTTCTTCTGAATTGTCTTTGTCCAGTAGGCACAGCTTTTTCTTCAAATGTTTGTGCTGTATGTGTCGCCTCTACATCCCATGGCTCATGAAAAGGTACAGTTGAGTATTATTAAACGTGTAATACAGGTAGCTCTGGTAGAAGAGACAGTTTGTGACCTAAATCAAAAGTTCAGTTTTCGGGAAGTTTCTTCTTCCCCATATCGTTTCTGACGGTAGTCAGCTTGAAAAGCCCTATGGAATTTGCCCCTTGTTCCGGGGCTTGAACTTGGTTGGGAAATCCACAGGAATGCAGGGCTTGCATGTTGCCTACAATATGCAGTAACCACTAGTAAGACCAGAATTTCTGTTACAAGACCAGAATCAAAGAGAGAAATCCATTATCTAGACATTTTAACATGTAAACTGTTTTTATCTGAACAAGCACTGACGCAAAAGTGATTTCATTTCTTTTATGGGGTGGGTAGTTCAAAAACAGAGTTGGAAGATATTTAGCAGATTGACTCAAAGTTAACATTGGATTTTATATCTTTCTTCCTCAAGTAACTACTTCGTGATGTACATTACATGTATTTTTCGGGTCTGCGTTCCAAATCAAAATGATGGCCTTTGCTCCTGCAGGGTTATGATGTTGCTTGCCACTCGTCAGAATTTAGTGTGTGAGGGCTGAATTTAATTTCTGATCAGACACTTTGGTCTGTGTCTAGCTGTTTGCTGGAGGTGATTTTACCCCGCAAACCAGCTCATTTACACTGCCAAAGAACTGTTTTTTTGCCATCCTTAGAGCAGCCAACTCTCCCTGTTTCTGCGAAAATAAATCCATCTTTCCATGTTCAGATAAACAAATTTGAAAATCTCCCCAATTAATTTAGGTTTTCCCCCATGTTCTTCATAACGCCCAATTTATTGTAGAAAAAATCCTTGACTGCAAGATGAAAATGTTGGCAGCTTGACCTTAGAGTGGTCTTTTGCATATAAGATCTTCTCTTGAAATCGTACACTTTCTAACTTAACTGTTGAAGCTTGTTAAACCCTATCAATATTTGAAGTTGTTGATATTTTCCTTATTGAATCAAGTTTTATATCAGTGGGATTTTGTTTGAATTTTTTGTTGCACCTGAGAAAGTACAGGCTCTTTGAGATATTGACCTTCACTTATAGTTTGGAGACTTTCAGATCATAACATATGCGCCGCAGGCTGATGGAACCACATTTAAAGTCTCTTTTTGTGTTGTTATGATAACAAGCCCAGTCTGTTCTGTGAGGTTTGCATCACTGGACCGCTAGGCCACAACACGCCACTAATTATTGTAGAACAGGACAAGGGATGATTGCATAGTCAGATTACGGGTCAGGCTAAATCCAGATTGGATTTCGAGCAGCAGAGGCAAACTTATAATTTCAAAATCTGTTGGAGTTAAGTAACCAAGTGTAGAAAAAACTTGAATTGGTCAGTAGTGGTCACTGATCTCTGGTCAGTCCCTCCTGCTACCAATTACCCACTTGTCACTTGTGTGCACAAACCATTTTACCTTGACTTGCCACAGTCCTAAAAAAAAAAATACACTTACAAAATCTGTGTCTGCAGTTTCTTCCCAGAACATAAATATTTGCAAACTTTTTATATGTGTTCTTCTGAATTGTCTTTGTCCAGTAGGCACAGCTTTTTCTTCAAATGTTTGTGCTGTATGTGTCGCCTCTACATCCCATGGCTCATGAAAAGGTACAGTTGAGTATTATTAAACGTGTAATACAGGTAGCTCTGGTAGAAGAGACAGTTTGTGACCTAAATCAAAAGTTCAGTTTTCGGGAAGTTTCTTCTTCCCCATATCGTTTCTGACGGTAGTCAGCTTGAAAAGCCCTATGGAATTTGCCCCTTGTTCCAGGGCTTGAACTTGGTTGGGAAATCCACAGGAATGCAGGGCTTGCATGTTGCCTACAATATGCAGTAACCACTAGTAAGACCAGAATTTCTGTTACAAGACCAGAATCAAAGAGAGAAATCCATTATCTACACAGTTTAACATGTAAACTGTTTTTATCTGAACAAGCACTGACGCAAAAGTGATTTCATTTCTTTTATGGGGTGGGTAGTTCAAAAACAGAGTTGGAAGATATTTAGCAGATTGACTCAAAGTTAACATTGGATTTTATATCTTTCTTCCTCAAGTAACTACTTCGTGATGTACATTACATGTATTTTTCGGGTCTGCGTTCCAAATCAAATTGATGGCCTTTTCTCCTGCAGGGTTATGATGTTGCTTGCCACTCGTCAGAATTTAGTGTGTGAGGGCTGAATTTAATTTCTGATCAGACACTTTGGTCTGTGTCTAGCTGTTTGCTGGAGGTGATTTTACCCCGCAAACCAGCTCATTTACACTGCCAAAGAACTGTTTTTTTGCCATCCTTAGAGCAGCCAACTCTCCCTGTTTCTGCGAAAATAAATCCATCTTTCCATGTTCAGATAAACAAATTTGAAAATCTCCCCAATTAATTTAGGTTTTCCCCCATGTTCTTCATAACGCCCAATTTATTGTAGAAAAAATCCTTGACTGCAAGATGAAAATGTTGGCAGCTTGACCTTAGAGTGGTCTTTTGCATATAAGATCTTCTCTTGAAATCATACACTTTCTAACTTAACTGTTGAAGCTTGTTAAACCCTATCAATATTTGAAGTTGTTGATATTTTCCTTATTGAATCAAGTTTTATATCAGTGGGATTTTGTTTGAATTTTTTGTTGCACCTGAGAAAGTACAGGCTCTTTGAGATATTGACCTTCACTTATAGTTTGGAGACTTTCAGATCATAACATATGCGCCGCAGGCTGATGGAACCACATTTAAAGTGTCTTTTTGTGTTGTTATGATAACAAGCCCAGTCTGTTCTGTGAGGTTTGCATCACTGGACCGCTAGGCCACAACACGCCACTAATTATTGTAGAACAGGACAAGGGATGATTGCATAGTCAGATTATGGGTCAGGCTCAATCCAGATTGGATTTCGAGCAGCAGAGGCAAACTTATAATTTCAAAATCTGTTGGAGTTAAGTAACCAAGTGTAGAAAAAACTTGAATTGGTCAGTAGTGGTCACTGATCTCTGGTCAGTCCCTCCTGCTACCAATTACCCTCTTGTCACTTGTGTGCACAAACCATTCTACCTTGACTTGCCACAGTCCTAAAAAAAAAATACACTTACAAAATCTGTGTCTGCAGTTTCTTCCCAGAACATAATTATTTGCAAACTTTTTATATGTGTTCTTCTGAATTGTCTTTGTCCAGTAGGCACAGCTTTTTCCTCAAATGGTTGTGCTGTCTGTGTCGCCTCTACATCCCATGGCTCATGAAAAGGTACAGTTGAGTATTATTAAACGTGTAATACAGGTAGCTCTGGTAGAAGAGACAGTTTGTGACCTAAATCAAAAGTTCAGTTTTCGGGAAGTTTCTTCTTCCCCATATCGTTTCTGACTGTAGTCAGCTTGAAAAGCCCTATGGAATTTGCCCCTTGTTCCAGGACTTGAACTTGGTTGGGAAATCCACAAGAATAGAGGGCTTGCATGTTGCCTACAATATGCAGTAACCACTAGTATGACCAGAATTTCTGTTACAAGACCAGAATCAAAGAGAGAAATCCATTATCTACACAGTTTAACATGTAAACTGTTTTTATCTGAACAAGCACTGACGCAAAAGTGATTTCATTTCTTTTATGAGGTGGGTAGTTCAAAAACAGAGTTGGAAGATATTTAGCAGATTGACTCAAAGTTAATATTGGATTTTATATCTTTCTTCCTCAAGTAACTACTTCGTGATGTACATTACATGTATTTTTCGGGTCTGCGTTCCAACTCAAAATGATGGCCTTTGCTCCTGCAGGGTTATGATGTTGCTTGCCACTCGTCAGAATTTAGTGTGTGAGGGCTGAATTTAATTTCTGATCAGACACTTTGGTCTGTGTCTAGCTGTTTGCTGGAGGTGATTTTACCCCGCAAACCAGCTCATGTACACTGCCAAAGAACTGTTTTTTGCCATCCTTAGAGCAGCCAACTCTCCCTGTTTCTGCGAAAATAAATCCATCTCTCCATGTTCAGATAAACAAATTTGAAAATCTCCCCAATTAATTTTAGGTTTTCCCCCATGTTCTTCATAACGCCCAATTTATTGTAGAAAAAATCCTTGACTGCAAGATGAAAATGTTGGCAGCTTGACCTCAGAGTGGTCTTTTGCATATAAGATCTTCTCTTGAAATCGTACACTTTCTAACTTAACTGTTGAAGCTTGTTAAACCCTGTCAATATTTGAAGTTGTTGATACTTTCCTTATTGAATCAAGTTTTATATCAGTGGGATTTTGTTTGAATTTTTTTATTGCACCTGAGAAAGTACAGGCTCTTTGAGTTATTGACCTTCACTTATAGTTTGGAGACTTTCAGATCATAACATATGCGCCGCAGGCTGATGGAACCACATTTAAAGTGTCTTTTTGTGTTGTTATGATAACAAGCCCAGTCTGTTCTGTGAGGTTTGCATCACTGGACCGCTAGGCCACAACACGCCACTAATTATTGTAGAACAGGACAAGGGATGATTGCATAGTCAGATTACGGGTCAGGCTCAATCCAGATTGGATTTCGAGCAGCAGAGGCAAACTTATAATTTCAAAATCTGTTGGAGTTAAGTAACCAAGTGTAGAAAAAACTTGAATTGGTCAGTAGTGGTCACTGATCTCTGGTCAGTCCCTCCTGCTACCAATTACCCACTTGTCACTTGTGTGCACAAACCATTTTACCTTGACTTGCCACAGTCCTAAAAAAAAAAATACACTTACAAAATCTGTGTCTGCAGTTTCTTCCCAGAACATAATTATTTGCAAACTTTTTATATGTGTTCTTCTGAATTGTCTTTGTCCAGTAGGCACAGCTTTTTCTTCAAATGTTTGTGCTGTATGTGTCGCCTCTACATCCCATGGCTCATGAAAAGGTACAGTTGAGTATTATTAAACGTGTAATACAGGTAGCTCTGGTAGAAGAGACAGTTTGTGACCTAAATCAAAAGTTCAGTTTTCGGGAAGTTTCTTCTTCCCCATATCGTTTCTGACGGTAGTCAGCTTGAAAAGCCCTATGGAATTTGCCCCTTGTTCCGGGGCTTGAACTTGGTTGGGAAATCCACAGGAATGCAGGGCTTGCATGTTGCCTACAATATGCAGTAACCACTAGTAAGACCAGAATTTCTGTTACAAGACCAGAATCAAAGAGAGAAATCCATTATCTAACATTTTAACATGTAAACTGTTTTTATCTGAACAAGCACTGACGCAAAAGTGATTTCATTTCTTTTATGGGGTGGGTAGTTCAAAAACAGAGT
The DNA here is from genome assembly GCA_032158295.1 of Pycnopodia helianthoides. Classification (NCBI taxonomy): domain Eukaryota; kingdom Metazoa; phylum Echinodermata; class Asteroidea; order Forcipulatida; family Asteriidae; genus Pycnopodia; species Pycnopodia helianthoides. Next base: position 67,712 of record JASTWB010000062.1, read on the forward strand.
TGGAAGATATTTAGCAGATTGACTCAAAGTTAACATTGGATTTTATATCTTTCTTCCTCAAGTAACTACTTCGTGATGTACATTACATGTATTTTTCGGGTCTGCGTTCCAAATCAAAATGATGGCCTTTGCTCCTGCAGGGTTATGATGTTGCTTGCCACTCGTCAGAATTTAGTGTGTGAGGGCTGAATTTAATTTCTGATCAGACACTTTGGTCTGTGTCTAGCTGTTTGCTGGAGGTGATTTTACCCCGCAAACCAGCTCATTTACACTGCCAAAGAACTGTTTTTTTTGCCATCCTTAGAGCAGCCAACTCTCCCTGTTTCTGCGAAAATAAATCCATCTTTCCATGTTCAGATAAACAAATTTGAAAATCTCCCCAATTAATTTAGGTTTTCCCCCATGTTCTTCATAACGCCCAATTTTATTGAAAAAAATCCTTGACTGCAAGATGAAAATTGTTGGCAGCTTGACTTAGAGTGGTCTTTGCATATAAGATTCTTCTCTTGAAATCGTACACTTTCTAACTTAACTGTTGAAGCTTGTTAAACCCTGATCATTTTTGAAGTTGTTGATATTTCCTTATTGAATCAGTTTTATATCATGGGATTTGTTGAATTTTTTTTGCACCTGAGAAAGTACAGGCTCTTTGAGTATTGACCTTCACTATAGTTTGGAGACTTCAGATCATAACAATTGCGCCGCAGGCTGAGGAACCACATTTAAAGTGTCTTTTTGTGTTGTTATGATAACAACCCAGTCTGTTCTGTGAGGTTTTCATCACTGGGCCGCTAGCCACAACACGCCACTAATTATTGTAGAACAGGACAAGGGTGATTGCATAGTCAGAATTAAGGGTCAGGCTAAATCCAGATTGATTTCGAGCAGCAGAGGCAAAATTATAATTTCAAAATTGTTTGGAGTTTAAGTTACCAAGTGTAGAAAAAACTTGAATTGGTCAGTAGTGGTCACTGATCTCTGGTCAGTCCCTCCTGCTACAATTACCCACTTGTCACTTGTTGCACAACCATTTTACCTTGACTTGCCACAGTCCTAAAAAAAAAAATACATCTTACAAAATCTGTGTCTGCAGTTTCTCCAGGAACAAAATATTTGCAAACTTTTTTATGTGTTCTTCTGAATTGTCTTTGTCCAGTAGCACAGCTTTTTCTTCAAATGTTTGTGCTGTAATGTGTCGCCTCTAAATCCCAGCTCATGAAAAGGTACAGTTTAGTATTATTAAACGTGTAATACAGGTAGCTTGGTAGAAAGACAGTTTGTGACCTAAATCAAAAGTTCAGTTTTCGGGAGTTTACTTCTTCCCCATATCGTTTTGACGGTAGTCAGCTTGAAAAGCCCTATGGAATTTGCCCTTGTTCCGGGGCTTGAACTTGGTTGGAAATCCACAGAATGCAGGGCTTGCATTCCTACAATATGCAGTAACCACTAGTAGACAGAATTTCTTACAAGACCAGAATCAAAGAGAGAAATCCATTTCTAGACATTTAACATGTAAACGTTTTTATCTGAACAACACTTGGCAAAGTGATTTCATTTCTTTTATGGGGTGGGTTTTCCCAAAACCAGAGTTGAAGATATTAGCAATTGACTCAAAGTTTTTTTGCATTGATAGTTATATCCTTTCTTCCTCAAGTTTACTCGAAATAAATCACTTACATGTATTTCGGGTACATGTTCCAAATTCCAAATTAATTGGCCTTTGTCCCTGCAGGGTTATGATGTTGCTTGCCACTCGTCAGAATTTAGTGTGTGAGGGCTGAATTTAATTTCTGATCAGACACTTTGGTCTGTGTCTAGCTGTTTGCTGGAGGTGATTTTACCCCGCAAACCAGCTCATTTACACTGCCAAAGAACTGTTTTTTTGCCATCCTTAGAGCAGCCAACTCTCCCTGTTTCTGCGAAAATAAATCCATCTTTCCATGTTCAGATAAACAAATTTGAAAATCTCCCCAATTAATTTAGGTTTTCCCCCATGTTCTTCATAACGCCCAATTTATTGTAGAAAAAATCCTTGACTGCAAGATGAAAATGTTGGCAGCTTGACCTTAGAGTGGTCTTTTGCATATAAGATCTTCTCTTGAAATCGTACACTTTCTAACTTAACTGTTGAAGCTTGTTAAACCCTATCAATATTTGAAGTTGTTGATATTTTCCTTATTGAATCAAGTTTTATATCAGTGGGATTTTGTTTGAATTTTTTGTTGCACCTGAGAAAGTACAGGCTCTTTGAGATATTGACCTTCACTTATAGTTTGGAGACTTTCAGATCATAACATATGCGCCGCAGGCTGATGGAACCACATTTAAAGTGTCTTTTTGTGTTGTTATGATAACAAGCCCAGTCTGTTCTGTGAGGTTTGCATCACTGGACCGCTAGGCCACAACACGCCACTAATTATTGTAGAACAGGACAAGGGATGATTGCATAGTCAGATTACGGGTCAGGCTAAATCCAGATTGGATTTCGAGCAGCAGAGGCAAACTTATAATTTCAAAATCTGTTGGAGTTAAGTAACCAAGTGTAGAAAAAACTTGAATTGGTCAGTAGTGGTCACTGATCTCTGGTCAGTCCCTCCTGCTACCAATTACCCACTTGTCACTTGTGTGCACAAACCATTTACCTTGACTTGCCACAGTCCTAAAAAAAAAATACACTTACAAAATCTGTGTCTGCAGTTTCTTCCCAGAACATAAATATTTGCAAACTTTTTATATGTGTTCTTCTGAATTGTCTTTGTCCAGTAGGCACAGCTTTTCTTCAAATGTTTGTGCTGTATGTGTCGCCTCTACATCCCATGGCTCATGAAAAGGTACAGTTGAGTATTATTAAACGTGTAATACAGGTAGCTCTGGTAGAAGAGACAGTTTGTGACCTAAATCAAAAGTTCAGTTTTCGGGAAGTTTCTTCTTCCCCATATCGTTTCTGACGGTAGTCAGCTTGAAAAGCCCTATGGAATTTGCCCCTTGTTCCAGGGCTTGAACTTGGTTGGGAAATCCACAGGAATGCAGGGCTTGCATGTTGCCTACAATATGCAGTAACCACTAGTAAGACCAGAATTTCTGTTACAAGACCAGAATCAAAGAGAGAAATCCATTATCTACACAGTTTAACATGTAAACTGTTTTTATCTGAACAAGCACTGACGCAAAAGTGATTTCATTTCTTTTATGGGGTGGGTAGTTCAAAAACAGAGTTGGAAGATATTTAGCAGATTGACTCAAAGTTAACATTGGATTTTATATCTTTCTTCCTCAAGTAACTACTTCGTGATGTACATTACATGTATTTTTCGGGTCTGCGTTCCAAATCAAATTGATGGCCTTTGCTCCTGCAGGGTTATGATGTTGCTTGCCACTCGTCAGAATTTAGTGTGTGAGGGCTGAATTTAATTTCTGATCAGACACTTTGGTCTGTGTCTAGCTGTTTGCTGGAGGTGATTTTACCCCGCAAACCAGCTCATTTACACTGCCAAAGAACTGTTTTTTTGCCATCCTTAGAGCAGCCAACTCTCCCTGTTTCTGCGAAAATAAATCCATCTTTCCATGTTCAGATAAACAAATTTGAAAATCTCCCCAATTAATTTAGGTTTTCCCCCATGTTCTTCATAACGCCCAATTTATTGTAGAAAAAATCCTTGACTGCAAGATGAAAATGTTGGCAGCTTGACCTTAGAGTGGTCTTTTGCATATAAGATCTTCTCTTGAAATCATACACTTTCTAACTTAACTGTTGAAGCTTGTTAAACCCTATCAATATTTGAAGTTGTTGATATTTTCCTTATTGAATCAAGTTTTATATCAGTGGGATTTTGTTTGAATTTTTTGTTGCACCTGAGAAAGTACAGGCTCTTTGAGATATTGACCTTCACTTATAGTTTGGAGACTTTCAGATCATAACATATGCGCCGCAGGCTGATGGAACCACATTTAAAGTGTCTTTTTGTGTTGTTATGATAACAAGCCCAGTCTGTTCTGTGAGGTTTGCATCACTGGACCGCTAGGCCACAACACGCCACTAATTATTGTAGAACAGGACAAGGGATGATTGCATAGTCAGATTATGGGTCAGGCTCAATCCAGATTGGATTTCGAGCAGCAGAGGCAAACTTATAATTTCAAAATCTGTTGGAGTTAAGTAACCAAGTGTAGAAAAAACTTGAATTGGTCAGTAGTGGTCACTGATCTCTGGTCAGTCCCTCCTGCTACCAATTACCCTCTTGTCACTTGTGTGCACAAACCATTCTACCTTGACTTGCCACAGTCCTAAAAAAAAAATACACTTACAAAATCTGTGTCTGCAGTTTCTTCCCAGAACATAATTATTTGCAAACTTTTTATATGTGTTCTTCTGAATTGTCTTTGTCCAGTAGGCACAGCTTTTTCCTCAAATGGTTGTGCTGTCTGTGTCGCCTCTACATCCCATGGCTCATGAAAAGGTACAGTTGAGTATTATTAAACGTGTAATACAGGTAGCTCTGGTAGAAGAGACAGTTTGTGACCTAAATCAAAAGTTCAGTTTTCGGGAAGTTTCTTCTTCCCCATATCGTTTCTGACTGTAGTCAGCTTGAAAAGCCCTATGGAATTTGCCCCTTGTTCCAGGACTTGAACTTGGTTGGGAAATCCACAAGAATAGAGGGCTTGCATGTTGCCTACAATATGCAGTAACCACTAGTATGACCAGAATTTCTGTTACAAGACCAGAATCAAAGAGAGAAATCCATTATCTACACAGTTTAACATGTAAACTGTTTTTATCTGAACAAGCACTGACGCAAAAGTGATTTCATTTCTTTTATGAGGTGGGTAGTTCAAAAACAGAGTTGGAAGATATTTAGCAGATTGACTCAAAGTTAATATTGGATTTTATATCTTTCTTCCTCAAGTAACTACTTCGTGATGTACATTACATGTATTTTTCGGGTCTGCGTTCCAACTCAAAATGATGGCCTTTGCTCCTGCAGGGTTATGATGTTGCTTGCCACTCGTCAGAATTTAGTGTGTGAGGGCTGAATTTAATTTCTGATCAGACACTTTGGTCTGTGTCTAGCTGTTTGCTGGAGGTGATTTTACCCCGCAAACCAGCTCATGTACACTGCCAAAGAACTGTTTTTTGCCATCCTTAGAGCAGCCAACTCTCCCTGTTTCTGCGAAAATAAATCCATCTCTCCATGTTCAGATAAACAAATTTGAAAATCTCCCCAATTATTTTAGGTTTTCCCCCATGTTCTTCATAACGCCCAGATTGTTGTAGGAATTTTCCTTGACTGCAAGATGAAAATGTTGGCAGCTTGACCTCAGAGTGGTCTTTTGCATATAAGATCTTCTCTTGAAATCGTACACTTTCTAACTTAACTGTTGAAGCTTGTTAAACCCTGTCAATATTTGAAGTTGTTGATACTTTCCTTATTGAATCAAGTTTTATATCAGTGGGATTTTGTTTGAATTTTTTTATTGCACCTGAGAAAGTACAGGCTCTTTGAGTTATTGACCTTCACTTATAGTTTGGAGACTTTCAGATCATAACATATGCGCCGCAGGCTGATGGAACCACATTTAAAGTGTCTTTTTGTGTTGTTATGATAACAAGCCCAGTCTGTTCTGTGAGGTTTGCATCACTGGACCGCTAGGCCACACACCGCCACTAATTATTGTAGAACAGGACAAGGGATGATTGCATAGTCAGATTACGGGTCAGGCTCAATCCAGATTGGATTTCGAGCAGCAGAGGCAAACTTATAATTTCAAAATCTGTTGGAGTTAAGTAACCAAGTGTAGAAAAAACTTGAATTGGTCAGTAGTGGTCACTGATCTCTGGTCAGTCCCTCCTGCTACCAATTACCCACTTGTCACTTGTGTGCACAAACCATTTTACCTTGACTTGCCACAGTCCTAAAAAAATATATACACTTACAAAATCTGTGTCTGCAGTTTCTAGAATTAATAATATACATTCAAAATATAAATGTGTCTTCACATTGTTTTTCATTGGGATCGTTGGTCTTCATGAGTGTGTCCTGTCTGCGTGCTCTCATCCAAGGCACCGTAAAACGGTACCGTTTGAGAATTATTTAAAGGTCTTATTTAGGAAGGTTAGCATGACAAACAGTTCAGACACGTTTTAGTTTGTGTGCTCATCCCTAAACAATCTTAACCTGAACAAACGGGGGTCAATCTTTTAGGTAGGAGAAGAACGAGAAAAAATCGGCCCACATTTCAGCATGACTTCCTTGTCTTAATTTAGGTATGTAACGACCCTTTACAGCATTGGTGTTTGGAGAATGGCGGGTTGGAGTGTTGGGTATGGAGATTGTAGTTGCAGTGTCGACAGGCCGTTTATAGTTTTTATTCAACAAAGTTGCTAACTACCTCTCTCCAAGCAGAATGCGGATGTCGATCCTCTTTACTTCCTCCACAGAAATCTGCGCTTTTAGTATTCATGAGCCTGTGAATAATTATGTGATGAGACGGAATTATCTTTGAGGTACTTTTTATCAAAGTTATGTTAATGTAAATTTGTTATATTTTGAATGTACAGATCAGTGATTTTTTGCACCGGTGGGGCTTTTGTGAACTCATATTGGTCAATAGATTACAGGTATCCACTGTCTTAAAAGATGTGTGCATGCTCGTATTTTTCCAAAGTGGAAATTATTTCCACTCTTTGTATTAGCTGCATCGGTTTCACAGATATAAAACTGGATGAATATAAATCCAGCAAACAACAGAACGTTTCGACATTTCTAGAATGTTCGGGAGAACGTTTTTTATTTAAGTCCTAGCAACGGATAAGATGTAGAGTTTTGTCCCGTTTAGATGACGTTGGTTCTGCTGTTGTTTATATTACCGTTGTGGTCAAACGTAAAAAACTGACTGCAAAACAAGGGTTATTTCTTGACGCAATTATCTAGATTTCTTGACGTATTTGGGAATATATAAATTGATCCTATTATATATATCGTTCCTGAATATATCAATCTGATAACACAATCTTATCAGATAACTATATTTCAAACTGTAAATACAGTAGGCCAATATCTTGTTGGGTTCTAATTCATGTACTGAAAACAAGTCGCATATTTTTGTATTATAAGTGCAAACCAATTGAAGCTTTGGCCATATGGGTTTGTATATTTTCTACTAAGATTTTCCAACATTAATCAAATTTTATGAAAGTCATCCAATCCATGTTTAGTTATACTATACTATTTGCCCACTAAGTCTATGCTAGTTTTAGAAAAATAATGCGAAGAAATTGAGTACACCTAATTCAAAAAATTTGTCAAATTTTCGAAAAATCTGTTGTAAATTGTTAAACTTCATAGCCAAATTACTAATTAAGCAAAAGTGATATTACGTTGTATACTGTTCCACAGTAACCCCCCACCCCCCCCCCCCCCTGACACACTACAACCATTCAAGCAACGTTGTTAAAAACACCGTTAACGCGGACTATATTAGAGGTTTTTAAGAACCATTGCAACCGTTGTATCTATGTTTTCAAATTATGTGACAAAACACAAACCCTTTAGGTAAACGTTATGAAAACGAACATTCACCTAATGCAGTATATGACGTCAAAAACACTTGACAAGTGTATCTGCATACAAGTAATTGACAGAAAATAACTTCAGGAAAAGTAACGTTGCAAAATACTATTCCACAGACGTTTTTTTACGAGGTTTAAAACTAAAACTTGTATATAACGTTTTATTAAGGTTATTAAATAACATGAGAAGCAAACTTTTTGCAACGTTGCAGGTTAGTGTGTTTTAGTAGGGGGAAATTAAAATTACCAAAACACAACTTCAGTAATTGTTATGGATGACGTTACACGTGTTAGCTGGGGGATCTTCCTATATATATTTATTGTGTTTTCGGAAGAGTATTGTCATTCTCCCACTGATGGTCTCTTTCGTGGCGCGGTAAACCCAACAAACATGCCTCAAGGTATAGTTTTGGATAGGCCAAATAATGAATATGGAAAAGAGATTTGTAACAATGGATACAATGGAGGGCGGCTATTGACTGCAGTTTCGTGCATGAGGTTATATCCCAGAAAATCCAACCCTTCAGGAATAGAGCTGATAGCGTAAGAAATTCATAGTGCCCACCGACTATTGTGAGGTGTTTGGGGGTGGTGTTTTTGTAAAATATGTTTTGGTGTTGGGTTCCCAATCAATGTCCCAAATTTGCATTAATGAAGAGATGGTAATTTCTGAATGCAGAGGTCTGATGTTAACAGAGAAGAAGTATTAGTCTGTCAACTTTCGTTGGACTATCCTCAGATGCTGAGTGTGTAGAGTGATACATCGCAACCAGAGTAGGGGTTCAGATTGTTTTCAGGAGTTTAGAGATGAGAATATGGGGGGAACGTGCCACTGACGCTCAATGGTAGGAAACTAATTCTTAGATTGCACTTGTGAGATTTTTTTCAAAATTTCTAATTGATTTTATAGTGCATCTTTTTTGTGTCTCGGTTCAAGAGGACACATCTTTCAGCATTGCAAATTTTTTGGTTATAACAGAATTTTCCATAAATTTGCTTTAGAGTACCATTCACACTGCTGAAAGGGATTCAGATTTTTAATAATAAAACAAAAATGTTGACATCTTTGGCAAAGCATTAGTCAGGTCGTGACAATTTCATCTTTTTTTCACTTTATTAAGACAATTGATTTTTCAGGATCTTCACATACATGTTTTGTGATTTCGCTTGATTTGGATGTCTCTTTCCATGCTGAGTGATTAGACGAGAGGAAAGATGCAAGAGACAGAACGTTCACTGTGCAGCCCGTTAGCCCTTCGTCTGGTCACCCAAGGCGCGCCTGCTTGACTGATGTCTGTGATGAGGTCTGTATCAGCAACAAAACTTATCAAAGCATGGGAGCTGATTGCGTGCGAAAATCTCCAATAGACAAGAATTGTGAGGTGTTTGGGGGGGTGTGTTATTGTCAAAATAAGTTTTTGTGTTAGGAAACAATTCCATTCCACATTATGTATCTGAGGACTGGTAATTTTGATTGAGCATAGGTCCTGCTGTAACAGCTAAGACGCCGTAGTAGTCCACTTTGTTTGGATATCGAAAGAAGCTGAGTGAACAGAGCTGATACACTCGCAACCAGGCGTCGGGCGTTTCAGATTGTTTTCAGCGAGTTTGTGTTGGGAGATATTTGGTGGCGACGCTCGCAAACTGAGCCTAAAGTTTCAGATATAATTCTTAGATTAGAACTTGATGAGATTTTTATTCAAACATTTTAATTAATTTTAAATCGGTCTGATTTCTTTTTTGTGATTAGGTCAAGAAAAACAATCTCTCAGCACTGGCAACAATTTTTGTTCAAAAAGCTATTTTTAATAAATTGGTTTTAGAGACAATCCACCCCACGTGCCCATGATTCAGATTTATTAATAAACAAAAAAATTGTTGACATCTTTGGCAAAAGCCATTAGTCAGTTTGATGACCAATTTTCATTTTTTCACATATTAAAGAATAAATTTTTCCCAAGATTTTCAATACTGTTTTTGAGATTTCTTGATTAGATTGGTTACTATACAGTGAGTGGTATGACGAGAGCCGGAAAGTCTGTGTGCAGGCAGCTTAGCCCATTGTTGGACCAAGGGCGCCCTGCTAGATGATATATGTGTCACTGAGGAATTTATCTAGACACAACCTCACTTTAAGAAAAGGAGTGAGATGGGTTAGAAATCTATTAGCACACGCCTAGTGAGGTGTGTTGGGGTGTGTTTTTGTCAAAATAAGTTTTGAAGATAGGTTACAAATCATGTCCCCCCATTTGGATAATGAAATGCTGGTAATTTCTGATAGTATTTTACCGAACATCTGACTGATGACAGAGACAGACCGTAGTTGTCAACTTTTGTTGGACTATCACAGCTGCTGCGTGTCAGGGGCGAGTGATTACACTCGCAACCAGACGCTGGGTTCAGATAGGTTTCCGCGCGATTGAGAGGCTCCCCCCCCCCCCCCCCCCATAGACATTAGGAGGGAAGTGCACAACTGAGCCTCATAGGTCAGAAATAAACTTCTTAAGATTAGCAATTGTGAGATATTTTTCAAACAATTTCTAATTGCTTTTAACGGTGATTTCTTTTATTGTGTTAGGTTCAAGAGAAAATCATCGGAGTGACACTTTTTTGGTTATCCACGAATTTACCGATCATTTGCATTAGAGACAATCTCCCAATCTGAATGATCTCAGATTTTTAATATCAACAAAAAAAATGTTGCACCATTCTTTTGCAAACGCCCTTAGTCAGTGTGACTATTTTCATTTTTCTTCACTTATTAATGAATGTTTGTCCAGGTCTTAACATCTTGTTCTTTGAGATTTTTGATATGCTTGTCTATTTACAGTTGAGTGTGTGATTTGACGAGACGAGATTTGTGAGGAAACAGAAAAGTCACCTGTATGAGCTCTTAGCATTTGTTAGTGTCCCACATGGGTCCGTGCTTGATAGCTGTAAGTGCATGAGGTATGTTATCAAGAAAACAAAACATATCAAGAATGGGAGCTGATTGCGTAGAAATCTCACTTAGCACAGCAAGATTGCTGAGGAGTTTGGGGGGGTGTGTATATTGTCAACAATAAGTTTTGGTGTTAGGTTACCATACTGTACCAATTCTGTGTTTTAATGAAGTGACTGGTAATTTCTGATTGCAGCAAAATCCTGGATGCTGAAGCTAAAGAAGAGTACGTCTGTCCTTTGTTGGACTATACATCTGCTGAGGTGTTCAGACGGATCACTGACACCAGGAGTCGGGGATAGCATGATTTACCGGCGATAGTGTTTAGGGAATTTGGTGGGAAGTGCACCAACTGCCTGCCTCAAGGTTCAGCATTATTCTACGCATCGCAATTGGTGAGATTTTTTAAAATTTAATTGATATTAATGGAGATTCCTTTTTTGTGTCTTAGGATCAAGCGTCAATCTCTCAGAAACCTGCCCACATTTTAATGGTATCATACACGCATTTTATCAATATGTTTATAAGAGACCTTACAAGATTAAAGCACCTCCTACTCTACTTTATTCCAACACCGATGTAGTGTTGAGCGAGATTATCATAGATCCATAATACGATTGTGAGATTGTCTCTAAAACAAATTTATTCAAATGGTTTTGCTGAACCAAACAAAGTGTTGGCAGGTTTGAGAGATTGGTTCTTTGAGCTTTCACCACAAAAAAAGGACTCAGCCGCTTACAAATCAAATAGAACTGTTTGAACAAACTACAAGTTGTAATCTTAAGAAGTTAGATGTGACTTGAGGCAGTCTAGTTGTGCAGCTTCACAATTTCTCCACAACCTCGTGAAAACACATCTGAAAGAGTTGGTTGCGAGTGTATCGGGTCTGCCATTGATTGGTGATAGTCCAACGGAAAGTTGACAGGGCTACTGTCTTTCTGTCCGCGTCAGGATTTTTCTGAATCGAAAATTACCAGTCATTCATTAAACATAAATGTGGTTACATTGATTGGATAACTAACACCAACTTATTTGACTCAAACAACACACCCAAAACACCTCTCAGCAAATTCTGGTGTGCTGTAATTGAGATTTTTTTTTAATTTTTTTTTTTTTTTTACGCAATCTCGTCATTTTGATAAAGGTTTGTTTCTTGCTAATACCTCATGCAATGGACACGTCAACAAGGGAGCCTTGGGTGGACAGACGAATGGGTTAAGGATGGTGCACAAGGGTGACGTTCTGTTTCTATCAAATCTCTCTCGTCATTATCAATCAGCTGTAAACATGCGACAATCAAATCAAGGGAAACTCTCAAAAACATGTATGTGAAGATTGAAAAATCTTTTTATAAGTGAAAAAAATGAAAATTGTCACATGATAATGGCTTTGCAAAAGAATGGTCAACATTTTTTTTTATTATAAAAATCGAGATCATTTAGACATTGTGAGACTTGATCTCCTCCCGCAAACATTATCATGAACACTTGTTTTATGAACAAAAAAGTGTTGGCAGGTTTGAGAGATTGTTCTCTTGACACTAAACACAACAGAAGGAAATCAGCGCATTAAAATCAATTAGAAATGTTTGAAACTCAAATCTACAAGTTGTCATTTCTTACGCAGTTAGATTCTGCCTTGAGGCGGTCAGTTGAGCTCGTTCAAAATTTTCTCCAACACAACGCGCTGAAAACAATTTTTGTTCTGACCGACGTCTGGTTGCGGTGTCTCAGTGTCTGACATCGCTATTTGGGCGGATAGTCAACAGAAGTTGACAGACTACGGTTTTCTGTCCGAGGTCGGATTTTGCTCGCAATCAGGAAATTACAGTCATTTCATTAAACATAATTGTGGTACATTGATTGGTAACTAACAATCAAAACTTATTTTGACAAAAAACACAACCCAAACACTCAGCAATTCTGTGTGCTATTGAGATTTTACACCCCAATTCCGCTCCTTTTGCTAAGCTTTGTTTTTGATACATACCTCTTGCACATGTATCAGTCAGCCAGGGCGCCCTTGGGTGACCAGGACGATATGGGCTTAAGCTGGCTGCACAGGGTGACGTTCCGTTTTCGTAGAAAACACTCAGTGTACATTAGACATTCAATCAAGACAATCTCAAAAACTTTGTCTGTGATATATCTAGAAAAATTATATTTAATAGTGAAAAAAGTGAAATATTGTCACACTGACTAATGGCTTTGCAAGGATGGTCAACATTTTTTGTTAATATTAAAATTGCTAGATCATTTCAGCATTGTGAGATTGTCTCTAAAAAAATCTTAAAAAATGGCTTTTTATGCCCCAACCAGTGTGCAGGTTCGTCGATTGTTTTCTTGAGCCTACACACACAAAAGAAATCGGATAAAATTAATTAGATATGACATTTGAAAAAACTCTCCAGTTGCTCAATCTTAAGAAGTTAGATTTGACTTTAGGCGGTCAGTTGTGCTCAGTTACCACCAAATTTCTCAAACAAACCTCGTGAAAACAATTGAACGACTTTGTTGGGTGTATCAGCGTTGTCACTCAGTTGGTGATAGTCCAACGGTAAAGTTGACAGACTAGGTCTTCTGCTGCTTTTTCGCAAGTCAGGACCTTGCGGAATCAGAATTACCCGTCACTTATTAAAATAATTTGGTACATAGCTTGGTACTAAACAACACATATTTTGCCAAAACACCAAAACCCTCGCACATACTGTGTGCTCATTGAGATTTCTACGCATCTGCTCCATTCTTGATAAGTTTGTTCTTGATACAAACTTGACCTGACATCCGTCAAGAGGGGCTATGGGTTGACCAGACGAATTTTTTGGTTATTGTTCTGTCAAGTTTCTTGGTATCAGATCGACGTTTTAATGTTGGTTTTTGCGTCATATACAATCATTAGGTGAATGTTCTTTTAAACGTTACCCAAGGTTGTGGTTTTGTACATTATTTGAAAAAAAAAGTTACACGTTTGGCAAATTTTCTTAAAAACCCCTAAATAAAGTCGCTTAACGTTTTTTTTAAAAAGTTGCTTTAATGTTGTAGTTTTGTCAGGTTCTTGGGAAATTTGACAAAGTAATATAATATGCAAATTGTGATTTGGCTAAGAAGTTTAAAATATTTCCCCAAAAAATTTCGAGAAATTTGACAATTTTTTGATTGGTGAATTTCTTTTGTTTTGTCTAAACTTCAGAGGGTTAGGGCAAATTTAAAATGTATAAACAGTAAATTTACTTTCAAAAAAAAATTATTAAAGTGGAAAACTGTAGTAAAAAAACACCCATGATTGCCAAGAACAAGTTGGTATGATTTATAGTCATGTGTACGATGTATACGGGACAGTGAAGTTTGGCCGCAAAATGAATGGTATGGTAAGTTTACTTGTTGAAAATAAATTAATTGTTATTTGTTGTTTAATTGCTAATATTCATGAAACTATTTATAAATGAAAAATTTATAGTTGTCGAAAAAAATTAGAAAATTTTTTAAAATTTCGTCAAGAAATTCCCTTTTTTTTCGTGCGTTTTTCGTTGTCACAACGTTATTATAAACATCATAACGCAACGTATCTAGACGTTGACAAAACTCTACACTTATCCGTTCGTATGACGTTAAATAAAAAAAGCAATGTCGAAGGGGGCGTTATTTTGTTTGCTGGGGATTTATATCCAGTTTATATTTTGTGGAACTCTAGGGGCAGCAAACTAGTGGAATATTTTCCACTTTGGAAAAAGTACTGAGCATGCACACATCTTTAAGACATTGGATGACCTGGTAAGTCTATTGACCATTATGATCAAAAAGCCTCCACTTGTGCAAAAAATCACTTCTGTACTTTCAAATATATAAAAATTTACATTAACATAATTGAAAAAAATACCTCAAAATAATGTCGCTCTCATCGCATAATTATCACAGGCTATGAATGACAAAAAGCCAAAATTTGGGGAGGAGTAAAGAGGACTGACATCCGCAGTCCTTGGAGGAGATTTGGTGGGCAGGCTTTTGGTTGAAGAGAAACTAAAAAACGCGACTCAACTGCGAACACAAACCCAAACCCCCCAAACTCCCCCTCCCTTTCCCAAACTCCAAATTTGGGAAAAGGGGGGTTACAACCAAATTAAGGGCAAGGTAAATTTCATGCGAAAATTTGACGAGATTTTTATTTCTTCTCCTGACCCAACAGTTGAGCCCACGTTTTTCGGTTTATTTTTTTTTATGGGTGATACACAAAACAAAAACGGGTTTTTGAGACTTTTTTGTAATCTACCGTCCTGTATAATACCTTTAATAATACTCAACTGCCTTTTTTCGAGCCCTGGGATGTAGAGGGACACAGAAGTACACACATGGAAAAGGGG
>JASTWB010000063.1:0-81101 GCA_032158295.1 Pycnopodia helianthoides
CTCCATAGTGTGTGAAAAACATGGTGAAAGCCCAACGCAAGTAAGCATCATTGCTGTTGTAGTATACATTAAAGTGTGTGAAGCATTGTACATAACAGTCTGCTCACAGGTACAAATGTACATCCAACTCATTTGAACAGTTTTTCATAATGAACACAAAACAAACACGGAAACTCATCCACCCTTCACTCTGTAAAAACCCATTATAAACAACATGGATGACTCCATGTAGATACAGGCATGTAGGAAGATGATTTGAATGCATGGGGCACACCAGATTATATAATGTGAACAAGGTGAGGGGCATAAAGAGAGTACATTGGGTGCTCAAAGCACAAAACCATTACAGCGTGTGGTCTGGGGCCCACTTAAGGGCCCTGTTAGGTTGTAGATGCTCTCTGGTGCAACTTGGGACATTTCAGAGACATTGGACGCTTTCGATTTATCTTAAAAGCTTCAAAGTAATGCAAATAATGCAGTATTAGTAAGTCCACATAATAATTATTGGACCTTTTTTTCTGTGATTGTATTCATAAAAAAACATGACATTGGGTACAGAGCCCATCCCAGGCGAGATGAAATTCATGACTTTATGAACTTTTAAGAACGTTCATGATCAGTCCATGAACATTCATCAACAGTTGATAACTGTTCATCACAGCAGTTCATGAACCAAGTTCATGAACTGTTCATCCATTCGTTTAATGAACATTTAGTGGACTTTTATGAACTTCCTGAATTTTCATGAAAGTCCATCTAAACTTTTTTTGCAGTTTATGAAATTTGCAGATCAACAGATTCTTGAACTACATACAACCATGAATGTTTGATGAACGTTCATGGTTTACAATGATCGCGAACGAGGTCCCACTTTTTTTAAAGGGAGAACAGTGATGAACATTCATGAACTTCATGGCCTCATTACATATTCATAATGAAAAAAAATAGAAATTACATTGAACTAATTCCAAGGTTTTTATGTATACAAATGGGTAATTCATATGATTGCCAAAACTTGGGTTTAAATTTGATGGCCCAAAAATATAAGGTTTTAATTGTTCTTTATTAAACTGTGAGAAGTAAAAATTTAAAAAAAAATGATGGATCATTCCCGCCATGACCAAAAAGGAATGCGAACAGGGGCAGTTAATTAGGAAACCTGGTGTTACTATATGTTGTATAGCAAAGCCGTATTTATGTGTGCATATGGCATGTTAACTGTTAAGGTGTAAATCAGATGGGATCTGTACAATGTATATTGAAATATAATGATTACTAATGTTGATTATAATAAGACCCTACCAATGCGTTATTATCTGCTCGCCACTAAGCAGAATCAAGAAATTGTCATTTGAATTTTTTATCATACTGTTGATTTTTTCGTGAATGAAATGTTCATGAAAAATTCATCAAAAATGTTCACGAAAAGTTCATCAACCAATTGTCTCATTTGTTGTTCAAGGACATTCATGAACTCTTCATGAACATCATGAAGAATTTTGATGGCCAGCTTGTTACCTGATGTCAATGAACAATCATGAACTATTCATAGATATTCATGAACATTCCATGATCATCTCGCCTGGGATACTCCTGATTTAGGTTTTTGTTTTTTCTTGTTCTTGTTGCACAGCTTGAAAAGAATACCTAATTTAAAAATAGACCAATTATTTTGGTATAAAGAGTTTTTTGTTAAATAATGATTGCATCAAATTGGCTTGGTGGTTCTTTCCTTGTCTTTCACCTCTGTGGACCCCGGTTCGAATCCCACCTCAAACCAGAGCCTTACATATGGATTGGGTTTTCAGTCCGTACCTGATTGCATGGGTTTTCAGTCCGTACCTGATTGCATGGGTTTTCAGTCCCTACCTGATTGCATGGGTTTTCAGTCCCTACCTGATTGCATGGGTTTTCAGTCCCTACCAGATTGCATGGGTTTTCAGTCCCTACCTGATTGCATGGGTTTTCAGTCCCTACCTGATTGCATGGGTTTTCAGTCCCTACCTGATTGCATGGTTTTCAGTCCGTACCTGATTGCATGGGTTTTCAGTCCCTACCTGATTGCATGGGTTTTCAGTCCCTACCTGATTGCATGGGTTTTCAGTCCGTACCTGATTGCATGGGTTTTCAGTCCCTACCTGATTGCATGGGTTTTCAGTCCCTACCTGATTGCATGGGTTTTCAGTCCCGTACCTGATTGCATGGGTTTTCAGTCCTACCTGATTGCATGGGTTTTCAGTCCCTACCTGATTGCATGGGTTTTCAGTCCCTACCTGATTGCATGGGTTTTCAGTCCGTACCTGATTGCATGGGTTTTCAGTCCCTACCTGATTGCATGGGTTTTCAGTCCGTACCTGATTGCATGGGTTTTCAGTCCCTACCTGATTGCATGGGTTTTCAGTCCCTACCTGATTGCATGGGTTTTCAGTCCGTACCTGATTGCATGGGTTTTCAGTCCCTACCTGATTGCATGGGTTTTCAGTCCTACCTGATTGCATGGGTTTTCAGTCCCTACCTGATTGCATGGGTTTTCAGTCCCTACCTGATTGCATGGGTTTTCAGTCCCTACCAGATTGCATGGGTTTTCAGTCCCTACCTGATTGCATGGGTTTTCAGTCCCTACCTGATTGCATGGGTTTTCAGTCCGTACCTGATTGCATGGGTTTTCAGCCAGTCATGGGTACCTAGATTGCATGGGTTTTCAGTCCGTACCTGATTGCATGGGTTTTCAGTCCCTACCTGATTGCATGGGTTTTCAGTCCCTACCTGATTGCATGGGTTTTCAGTCCCTACCAGATTGCATGGGTTTTCAGTCCCTACCTGATTGCATGGGTTTTCAGTCCCTACCTGATTGCATGGGTTTTCAGTCCGTACCTGATTGCATGGGTTTTCAGTCCGTACCTGATTGCATGGGTTTTCAGTCCGTACCTGATTGCATGGGTTTTCAGTCCCTACCTGATTGCATGGGTTTTCAGTCCCTACCTGATTGCATGGGTTTTCAGTCCCTACCAGATTGCATGGTGTTTTTCAGTCCCTACCTGATTGCATGGGGTTTTCAGTCCTACCTGATTGCATGGGTTTTCAGTCCGTACCTGATTGCATGGTTTTCCTCCCACATCTAAAACTGAACATTTATTCTTGTTTCCTATTCATCCTGTTTTGAGGGCTAATTGTGCTGTTTGATGGGTAATAAATTTAAAAATTAAAATAAATAAATAAAATATATTAACATAATTTGGTTTTTTTTTTAGGGGGGGGCATTTATATATTCGAAGTTAAATGAGTAACCTGGTGTCTAACCATACACACTGTCAAGGTTTCAGCAAGGATGAAATTAAAGGGTAGACGCACCTCATTATGAGACCAATCTTGAGAGCCAGATTGGTCAGGTTTGGGCTCAAGTGAAAATATTTGGCTCTAGATACTCTCTGGAGCAATGGGAGGTAATAATACAGAGTGATACTATTAAAGATGTACTAAAAAACATTGTTCTGTAGTACACAGTATACAGTTAATATTGTGAAACATAGATCCTCTTGAAGGATGATGTGAGCAAAATGCATGTACTTGCTTTTAAATGTCCTTTTTCGTTTTGATCTGATTAGTGTAAACAGCCCCTACTGCAATACTATCCTCAACAAACAAATTTCACATGAAAGATTTGTTTAATAATTGACTTTAAACGAAAATCATCTTCACTATTTGCATTTCTAGAGTATGAACACCTTTAAAATGTGTGTGTAAGAGGGGAATGATAGGTTTTGTAGGTACATGTTCGTGTAGATGTTTCTTAAGTTTCAGTGGGTTTGGATATAGACTTTTGTGTTAGCTTCATTGAATCTTTTACCTTTGAAGATTGTCAAGTCAAGGTAGATGCTAGTAAGTTTGAAGGTTAGGTGTACTTGGTTCATTACGTTGATGAGACTCTGGAAATCTTATTCAGTGCTATTATAAATGACAAGTACGTCATCTCTATATCACCACCATGTGAGGATGTGATCAGCTTTTTCAAGAATATGTTTTTCAACCAATCACAAATTTCTTGGCCTGAAAGTAAATGTCATGGAATTAGAAGTAATTTCTACCTAAAATCAGTTTCAGGTGTTTATGGATGTAGATTGAGGGTGGTATTGTGATGGAGTATGAATGGTGATTCTGATTGAGGGCAGTGCAACACCATTTATTACCTCAGTTTTGCAGACGTTTGTGTACATTGGAATAACATTAATTAATAGGTGGAAATGGATATTCTCCAAGTTTCTGCAGTTTTTTTGCTGTAATACGTACAGATGTGGGTTGGGTGGTAACTACTTGAAGAAGGAAGTGGTCCACACAATCTGATATTTTGCCTGCATGGCCTGAACATTCACTTATATTATAGGTCTCCCTACAAAAGGGGTGTCCGGAGTACCAGATTAGTGGTTTGTGGTTCTATACCTTGGATAAAAATTTGTGTTCTGTTATTCTCCCTATATTTTGAATGGATAATGAAAGATTGAGGTCACCTGTAGGAAAAAAGCCTACCCAGCTAACAGTTTGACATTCTCATAAAGTTGTAATGAAGTCAGACTTTGGTGTAAGTAACGTCATTAATATAATGTTGTAGCTACGGAACTTTGTCGACTCCCCTATACGTCTTCTGAACGTAATGACGCAACATAACAACCACGTTGTTGGTACGTTTAACACACGTTTCCAGTGACCTTGTGACAACTTATATTTAACGTTGCAACAACGTTCTCAGAGCGTGTTTGTTTGGTTGTTATATAGTTATCTAAGTAACGTTGTAGCAATGAATCTTTGTCGACTCCCCTGTACGTCTTTAGAACGTAATGATGCAACGAAACAACGACGTCGTTGGCGCGTATACACAACGTTGCAATGTTGTAAATAATCAATTAAAAAGAGTGTTACAACAACGTATCTTTTTTCAGTACCCTGAACGTTGTCACAACGTCAGCCCTATATTATATTATTGATATCAATTAATTGATATCAATTATATCAATTAATTATACAATAGTTTCATGAATAATATTGTTAAGTGATATGTCAACATGATCAATGAATTACTTTTACAAACTTACCAAGGTAGGTACCCTACTACGCGTTGCCGTAACCGGACTTCACTGCACCTGTATATTATACATCGTACAGCATGTACTATATATACAGACCAATTTCCTGACTTTTGCAATCACGGGGTATATATTTTTTAATTGTTTCCATTTAATTAATGTTTCTGAACTAAAATTACATGTTTAGTTACTGAATTATATTTATCCATATTGTTAGTTTAGACAATTACAAGAAGAAACCAGTACACCTAGTTCATAAATTTGGCAAATTTCAGGAAATATTTTGTATGTATTGTACAACTTCTAAGCCCAATCTACTAATTGGCATTTGTGATATTTTGTGTCATGACGTTGTCATATTAATTTGTAATAGACCTGCAGCATTCCGCACGCTGGTCAATGTGGCAAGTTGAGCGGAAACGTATGTCTTACAATTTTTGTCAAACCTGAAACAAAACACATTTAGTGGTACCCTAAAGTACTTCAAACTTTGAAAGTGTCTTTGAAATTTAGGAACAAATTTTTGTTTTAGAGGAAGTTTTTAGCGGGGGACAAAACGACCTAAGTGAGGATAGAAAATCCTATCAAGGGTAAATGTTTCTCTAGAAGATTCTATGTACGGCTTGGAATGCCGCTGTACAGGTGGTCGGGGGGGGGGGGTGCGAAGAATCGAATCTCTCCCCAGACCGGTGCACTGCTGCTTGACACAATAAGCTCAATTAAATGCAATTAATGATTAGTAACTCTTCAGATTGATCATTAAATGCCAATGTGATAGCAACGCCACTCTTCAAGTGCCTATTTTATTTATGACAACCGATTTAAAAAACTAAATTGAGAACAAACATTGTTCGTGATTACAGACATTAGGCCTTTACCAATAGGAGTGTTAGCTAATAAATGTCCTCTGAAACCATCGCAACGAGCTGCTTGAACTATTTAATACAATGGTTTTAGAGGAAGTTTTAGCGGGGGACAAAATGGCCTAAGTGAGAATAGAAAATCCTATCAAGGGTAAATGTTTCTCTAGAAGATTCTATCTACAGCTTGGAATGCCGCTGTACATGTGGTGGTGGTTGGGGGGGGGGGGAGTTGGTAGAATCGAATCTCACCCATCACCAGCGCACTGCTGCTTGACACAATAAGCTCAATTAAATGCAATTAATGATTAGTACTTTTCAGATTGATCATTAAACGCAAATGTGATAGGAACGCCGCTCCTCAAGTGCCTTATTTGTGACAACGGATATAAATAAAAAACTAAATTGAGAACAAAAGCTTTTTTGCGATGTCAAACATTAGGCCTACCATGTCCTCCAAAACCATTCAAACGAGCTGCTTGAACTATTCAACAAAAACAATGGTCTAAACATCGCCAATACAAACTAAGATACAATGCCAAACAATGTCATAGTCAAAACATAAATACTATTATTTGTACGTTGTAATTAAACTAAAATACATTATGTCACAGCGTGATGGTAAAAACAAAGAAACTACGTTGTGATAAAACTACAAAACAACAACGTGATAGTTACAATATACTTTTGAAGATTAAGACAACGGGCTGTCACAACTTTAGTAGTCGGCTACTTTTTTTGTGCAATACCAAAATACAACAACAAGACAACATACAGCCGAAACTTAAATATTACGTTTTAATGTTACCAAAATACATTGTGTAGACAACGTGACTGCCACAACTTAAATGCTATGTTTTAATAATACCAAAATATAACGTCAAGACAACGTGACCGCTGCAATTAAAATATGACGTTTTGATAAAACCCAAATACAATGTGCAGACAACGTGCTCGTCACAACATATTTGCTACGATTTAATGTTACCAAAATAAAATGTCAAGACAACGTGACCGCCGCGATTTAATAATGACGTTTTGATAAAACCACAATGCAACGTGCAGACAACGTGCTTGTCGCAACATAATTATTACGTTTTGTTGAGACCAAAATATGACTTATCGACAACGTTGTTGCCTTAACTTAAATACCACGTTGTAATAATACCAAAATACAATGTTGCGAACACCTTAGGTACAAACCTTTTGGTAACGTTGCATAAATTACCAACATGCAACCAATGTACAACATTGGTTGAAGATCATGTTAAGATCTGACGTTCTTGCAATGTAGTCAAAACGTTGTCATCCCATCGACCAAATTGCAACCTTATCACTACGTTGTGCAACGTTGTAACAACGTATTGTGTTAGCTGGGTATTTGAAGTAATGGGTAAATATAAAAATAATTGTCTCTTTGTAAAATTGCAAAAATGCAAACACAGTGTACATGTTTGCCCATTTGTAAAACGTACAAGAAGTAAAAAACAAAATTATAAAGTAGTACTTTTGACATGCAGGTCTTATTTTGCAAACAAAAATTGTACAAATTGTTGAATAATTCCTAATGCCAAGTATAATATGACCAAGTAATCAAGTCTACCATTGATGGAAAAGCTACTGGTACAAGACAGTGATCTAATTGAGTTAATTCTCTCTTTTAATTCACAGCTCAACATTTCAGCAAGCTTCCAATCAGAATGGCATCAAATATAACAGTTCAGTCAGTGCTAGCATAGATTAGTCAGGATCATCTTGAATGCCCAATTTGCAGTGAACGCTTCAAGCAACCCAAACTACTGGAGTGTTCTCATTCATTTTGTCTTCAATGCCTTCAACAACTCAAACAGAATAGTCCAAATACTGCAAAACTTTCATGCCCAGTGTGTAGACAAGAAACATTGCTTCAAGAAAATGGCATTGATGGTCTGAAAACAAACCTTACAGCACTTTCATTGATAGAAGCTATTGAAAAACAGGAAATCGAACTGAAACAACAGCAAGCAAAACAACTACCTGGTGGGGAGTATGTTTCTAAATGTAGCAAGCACAAGGGCAAGGATCTTAACATGTTTTGTAAAGAATGCTTGAAAGTGATATGCACAACTTGCATTGTTAGAGATCATCAATCCCATTCTCTAATGGAAATTAATGAAGCTTCAGACAAATGCAAACAACATGCCACAGAACTTGTAGCAAACGTAAGACAGAGTATCAAAACCTTCAATATTGCTATTCAAGAAATAGACACATCCCGTAAGGCATTAGACTCTATGTTTGCTGCCACCAAAGAGAAAATCTCCAAGAAGGCTGATGAGGAGATTGCCAAGGAGGTTGCCAGGATCAGAGAGGAGAAGCAGAAACTGATGCAAGAGGCAGAACAGATTTATAAAGACAGAGTCAAGACAATGGAAACTGCACGAGCTACAAACATCAAAGAGATAAACAAATCAGAGCTCAAGCAACATGAGGTTAATCAACTCCTGCATCAAGGAATCAAGATTGTACATCACATAGAACAACTCTTACAAGACCTCAAAGAATACAGAGAGAAGAAATCAACCAAAGTACCTGATGGGTTGACTTATATGGACTTTAAAGAAGGCCAGAAATCACTCGGGAGACTGGTGCTGAAAGATGAACAACAAGTAGAATCAGCAACTTCTGCTCTAGCTAAAAGGGTGAAACTAAATAAATGGACTTTGAAATCAGAAATTAATGAATACAAGAACATAAAACAACGGATGGTGAAGATTAATCCACGGGATGTTGCTGTATACTCCAATAGTGATATTGTTGTGTCAGATAGGAACAGTCACAGCTTGTTTAAAATATCAGCAGAGAGCAATCTTCAATCTACTGTCATCCCACAAGAACTATCAATCAAAGGTCTTACTGGATCAAGCAGATTGACTGTGAACAAGAATGATGAGCTCATTGTTCTAGATGAAAGAACAGTCAAGACCTTCAACAGGAATTATCAGCTCTTTCATCAGTTCTATCCAGACAGTCACCCATCATGTATTGCAGTAGATGTCAACAATCTGATAGCAGTGGGTTATTATGACAAGGCAGTGATCTCTCTATACAAACCAGATGGATCCTTCATCAGAACACTGCCTGCTCCATGGATTGTTGGTTACTTGACTACCTACAAACAGCGACTCATCTACACCAACTGGGATGGCAGTAAGTTAGTATCAGTAGACTACAATGGTAAAGTGATATTCTTAGTAGATACTCATCAGTCTGGGAGGTATGGGATGCATTATGGTGTGTGTTGTGACAAAAATGGGAGCATCTACATGTATGCAGAGACTGTACTATTCACAATCTCACCATCAGGTGAGATCCATCATTACAGTCCTGATGGCGAGTACATTAGATGTATCATCAAGGATTGTATTAATCCACATGGTCTCACAGTCTCACAAGCTGATGGTCTCACAGTCACACCAGCTGGTGATCTGGTTGTGGCTGCAGAAGGATCAGTTCAAATCTATCAGCAAGAGTAAAGACAGCATCAAACATTATGCTAGACCACAAGAAGGTGTACCCTGAGGTCAACTTTAGGGCAACATGAAGCTAAACAAACTTCTTGTAAAACTGTCATCTAACAAAGTCTGATTTCAGTGGAAAATGAAACACAATTGGTATATTAAGTAATAAACTAGAGTCAGGAAAATTATATTTGGTGAATAATTTGACTTTGTGCATGTAAACATGGAATTTGAAATGTTTGTCAATGGGCATATTATACATAAAACTAGTGGTTCATCGATGAGATTGGTTATAATAATAGTAGATAATAAATTGATGAGTATACATGTATGATCATAGAAATCTCACCATAGAAAAATGAAGACAAAAATTAATTTCAACAAGAAATGAAAAAGAGAAAGTGTAGGCCTACATGTATTATAGAATGGGATTTTTTTTTTCAACTGAAATTGTAGGAAGGCTGGAGGTCCGGATGGAATTTCAGACCCAAATATTTGTGAATTTGCATATGAATTAAGTCAACCTCTTTCACACATTCTTAATTCATCGTACCAGGTGGAAACAAGCCATTATTATTCCTCTGCCTAAAAGCTCTCCCCCAACTTGGAACAATTCGGAGATCATTCAAAAGCGTGCTCTTAAAATTATTTTGGGCTTGGGCTATGTAAATTACGATCATGCGCTTATTAAATGCAAGTTAGTGTCACTACATGACCGCAGACAATGTCTTTGCATCACCTCTGCAACAAAGCTGAAAGATTCTGAGGTTGTAGTGTGCCATATCAATTAAAGGAACATTACAGAATTGGTTTTTGCTTACAAAACAGTTGCTGGCAGTGTAAGCACTTTATGTAATCCACCATATACATAAACTGACAAACCTGTAGAAGTTTGAGATCGATCGGCCATCTGGGTCACAAGAAAATAGTGAAAAACCGATTACACATTTACTTGAAATCATATAGATTCAACAAATGAATAAAACGCTCACTGAGCGATAAACTCCAATCGGAAAATTAGTTTATTCATTTCTCATCAAATATGGCATTTCAGACATAAATATTTCGAGGGATGTTTTCTACTATCATCATCATTAGACCGTGTAAGTTTTATGTAAATCTGTGATCAAAAAGTATATTTTACAAGTTTTTTTTCTTACCAATTCTGTAATGTTCCTTTAAGAAACAATAACAATCTTTCCGAAATTAAGTGCAAAACAAAAGAGACAAAATTAGTCTGATACCTTAATTTTTCAAGATTTTAAACAAAGTATAAATTTCCCTTTTTAAAATGTGTGCCATGTTGTGTTTTTTTTTCCTGGATGTATTTTTGTATCAAATGTAAATTCTAACTATTTTTAGAAGAAGTATTTTGATGTACATTGTAATGTTTTTAAATTGTAAACTTTGTAGCAATTTAGCCCCTGGGCTACAAATACATTGTTTTAATAGACCAGAAATAATAATAATAATAACTAGACCTTACGTGTTTCTGAACAAATACAAAGCTGTTCCGTTTTGTTTTAATTTGAAAAAAAACGCTCTGTATTAAGCTAACAAGCATCACAAAGATTATGACTCTATGACATGTGGCTCAGGAGATATGATTTTTGAACTTCCTGTTTGGACCGAAAGGAAAGGTCAACATGGGGTCATGGAACCGAAGTTCAATGTTTAATGTTCAAAGGATATATAACTGAAAAGAAATTGAAAATCGGTTGTTTAGTTCTTGAGATATGGTCCCACTTCCGGTTGACACAGAAGTAAAGGTCATCAAGGGGTCACGGTAACAGAAAGTCAATTTGTAATGCTCAAAGGATCTATAACTGGAAAGAAATTGAAAATCAGTTGTGTAGTGCTTGAGATATGGTCCCACTTCCGGTTGACCTGGAAGTAAAGGTCAACATGGGGTCAGGGTAACCCAAGTTCAATCTTTAATGCTCAAAGGGTCTATAACTGAAAAGAAATTGAAAATCGGGTGAGTAGTTCTTGAGATATGGTCCAATTTCCTGTTGACCCGGAAGTAAAGGTCAACATGGGGTCACGGTAACCCAAGTTCAATCTTCAATGCTCAAAGGGTCTATAACTGAAAAGAAATTGAAAATCGGGTGAGTAGTTCTTGAGATATGGTGCTGCAAAGATTAACTGATTAAAGCTTTGAATTTCTGTAATTTGACACCCGATGACGTCATGATGACAAAAAATGTGTTTTTCATACTAATAAATTTTATAAGGTACAAGATGGTATGTAACTTATCCAAATCAAATGCCTTTTAAAAAAACCACCTTAACTTACCTAGGAATAACATATTTTGTTGGCCATGCACATATCCAATGGGGGTATGAACAAACCAATTGGTCCACCTTCGGTTAGGAATTATCAGCGGCGCAATCTCCGACGCATTGCTGTGATTGCGCAATACATAGTTTGATTCATTGGGTCAGATTTACCAATCTAATCGTTAATTATCGTGAAACTACATTGTATTTGATTATTTTCAATGGCCTGGAATATCTCTAAAATAAAAGCATTTAACTTTCAAAACACTATATGTGATTTAGGAAACTAACAATTAACTTATTTAGAAAAAATTGTGTTTTTGACAATCAAAATAATTACACTTTTAGCGCCATGTGTTTTGTAAACAGATACAAAACGCACAATAAATTACATCATTGTGACGTCGTCCGTAATTTTAGGCCGGAAAGCACAAACAGTATTCCAGAAGTGTAAAACTGAAAAAATGTTGTGGATTGGATGTATACTTCTCGAGCTATGATTGGTACAAGATTGACTAATTAAATATTCACCTCGTTAAAACGTGGTTAATTAATTACAAATTTTAATCTAGCGACATTTTAGAAACTAAGTCGAGGCTCAAGCTTCCATATGATATATTTGAGTTATGGCGGTCAGAAAAGTCACTTGTTAAGTCAATGGGAAAGAAAGAATAATAATAGTGAACAAAATAAAAATCTTGACGATTACAATAGCTGTTCCGGCTGAAAGTCCAGAACGGCTAATAATAGATATTGATACTTTTATTTAGTATATTCATCTTTGTCATCAAGTATTTTTCCCACAAAATGCTACATTTCATGTGAGCAAAAAAACATGTTCGTGATTTGTTGTTCCTTTTTTTTTAGGGGTGGGGGTAGACAAATTCTTTCCGATTAGCTTGTCTGTTATGAACACAACGTAGAACCAACTTTCGAAAATTACATCAAATTTGTTGGTCAAGAAATCCCCAATTCCGGACATTCATCCTTTTGTCTGACAACCAGGATTACAAGAGCTCAAGGCTGCCATGGTTGTTTCTATTTGGTCTCAGCAGGAAGTTTATTAGGACAAAAGGATCATTGTGTGAGTCAATCGGCTTTTATTTTATGCTGGTTGAAACTCAACAAGTTAACCCATATCAGCCAAATGGTTTTGTGTACACAATGGTTGAAAATGCCAAAGCCCATTTCACGCACACATGAAACGGAAGGGCATTACACTAAATATTTATTTTTTAAAGCTCTCCCAAAAGTCTTACCCCAACAAATTATATACTGGTGGAAAGAGTAGGAAATTATCTTTATTCTTATATTAAATAGATTATGTTTCATAATTCATGTCAATAGTACAATGCAGAAAAATTGTGACAAAAATGTTTAGTTTCATAATTAAAAACTCTCTTTTTTTTATTTCAAGTAATGAAAAATAGTAGATTGATAAATGCTGTTACTAGAGCACTATGTTCGTTTTATAAGCTTCAAAATGGTGTATAAATTGTACTGTAACATGAAGCAGCTTACCGAAATGAGACCTTTTGATAAGAAAGTGTCGGAAAAACACGCTCTATGCGGGGAAATCACACGACAACAAAAACCCATGTAACGTCCGTAGCAACAATTTCCCCCATCAAACTTCATTGGCTCATTACATTATAAATACAGGCCATAACGTCGTAAACAGGGAATATGAACGTGTACGGAGTTACTTGGCAGTTGCTGTCTGTTTTACACATTTTTAAAGCTCAAAATCTGCATCAAATCACCTGTATTCTTCGCTTCATGCTCGGAGTTTTCACAAGTTGTTTATCAGTATTTCTTCTTGCGGTACTGCCTAAATTTAGAGCCATATTCCAGCATGCTATGGCTGATGATCAGCATGGCTTACAGCCCAATCACAATGAAAAAAAGGGCTTTCATTTATTGTTCTCAAAAGAGAAAAGTAAATCCTAGTGCAAACTTATGAGAATTGTTTGTCTTTAGTTTGATATTCTCAACAACAACAAATTTGATCCGAGTATTCTGAAAATTGATGCAAACATTTTTGAAACCCTGGTCCAAACTAGTTAAAGTCACCTGGAAATAGAATTTTCTTTTTTTAAACATGAGAGTTTATGTATATTAACAATAAAACAATTTGTTGAGTAATTGTTTGTGAGGATTTATATGTTAAAAAAATAGATAAAGTTGTTCGGGGTGACTCCGCCCATCCCTTTTTGTGACGCAATCAAGGCAGACTTCGCCTCGATCGAACATCGACCCCCCACGAATTTGCTTGTGTTTACGTTGTAAACACACGTGCAAGTAGGTCCCAGTAGTGATCTTGTACGTTTCGAAAAAGGGGGTTTTTCTTGCATTTTCCGGCCATGCCGACCAGGTGTATTGCTGCTGTATGCAGCAATACACCTGGGGTCATGAGGTCAGTCTGCATTTGTTTCCTGCAGATCTCAAGTATAAGCAGTTGTGGGCCGCAAAAGTCAGACTAACGACGTCGTTTTCGGCGCGATGTACCAGCTAGTATACGCTAGCTAGTACATGTATACTGTGATGTGGGTGACGTCCGCATACGCACAACATTTTTTTCCTTCAAATATCGTGCCTTGATTGACGTCACGAACAGCGCCACCATGTGTCAAGGTAAAGGGGGCCTACCCTTAAATTTGTAATTAAAATAAAAACTAATTTTTAAAAACCTTAGTTAACTGTTTAATCACATTCCACTCATCAAAATACATATATTAATGACAAAAGCTTTTTTCTTTAAAAAATATAACTGCCAGGTGCCTTTAATGGGGAACAACTTATAACGGTATAACCTGTTTGTTTATACTTAAGAAGTACCTCTTATTAATGAACTGTTTATTCAAGAAGATCTTTAAACCTGACATAACAAGATATTTTAACATGAAATAAATGTTCCCAGTGAATCAAGAATATTGCTTACCTCTCACTCATGTGTCATTGTGAGCTTCCTGTTTCTTGTACATCTCCAACTCTCCCTGTAGTGTCTTCAGAGCTTCACTGGTAGAGTCTTCAGCATCTGCCCTGGGAGTCTGAGACTGACTAGGATCTTGTGGGTCTTGGGTTACCATGGTTATGGGCTTCCAAAATGCTGAGGGACACCTGAGATCAGAGTAAAGTAAGAAGAGCTAAAATAAGGAAGTGAATAATGCCAAACTGTCTGATTGGGCATGGCAAATGACTGCAGCTTTCTGTTTTAACTTGCATTCATTCATTGATACCATTGTACAGTGTATGTTACAAGCCTACACATGTACCAATACCATGTACCATCAACTGAAAACTAGAATCTGTTCTTCATTAACTTATGTATCTCAGGCAATATTAAAATGCTTTATTGTGGCCAATGTGTTACTTTGCATAGTTTTCAATCTGTGTTTTTGTGTCAACAGTTATGTTTGTATCTGTGGGCACAATGCAGTACATACAGGTATTTATTTCAATAAAAACAAAAAGATTGCAATGTATGTATCCAGTACCAATGACCCCTTTACCACACAGGGCCCCTCAACATGAATTAAAAAAGCAAAGCAAAACAAAACAACACTTATTACAGTGTAAAACTTTAAAAGAAATTCTTGATGTCTTTAGATGTCTTCAAAAATTGTGACTCAGTCACCGACCCTATCATTAGCCAACAGGCATAAAATGAACCCACTTTTGATTAAGATTATCAGTAGGCTACAAAAAGCAACAAGAATACACGGTTGTTACATGAAAAGTACAGTTGCGCTTCCACCGATGAAACGTTCGGTCGGAATTATAGCCTCCTGATACTCGTGAGCGCTATAGCAACTGTATCACAAAATATCACAGAGCGCACGTGTGCACACGGCGCTGTGTGGAGCGCATTCCACAGATTTGCGCAATCTTTAGATTGCAAACATTTTTGCCGATCGGCCGCTTGAACCTCCAATCTAAAGAGCGCAAACTGAAGATTGCGCACAATTTGCAAGGTCGGGCAGATAACTGCCAAATCTGCAGAGCACAAACTCGTTGTGCAAATCCACAGATTTCGCTCAACAAATGAACGATCGTGGGCGTATCGTCAATCCTATCAGAATAAAATTAGTCCGTCCGTTGATGGGACGATACGAACGTTACTCAAGTGCCCATAAATCCGCCAAACAACATCGCAGCGCAACAAAAGAGGTGTCAAAATGCGCAGAAGATAACTTGAATCGAATGATTTAATTATTTTTGTGCATACTATTTGAGGTTCCGATATATCTGACCATTTGTAAGTGTTTAGATACTTTATTGGCGCAGTTTAGTTCTATGGTACATGCTTGCTGAAAATTTATCCGAAAAATTTGGACGCCCTGTTTTTCAATCCAGTCAAATTTGGACACCCTATTTTCAAATCCTGGCTAAAAGCTTGCAGGTGAGCACGCCATTGCAATGCAGCGACGCAACAAACTATGCTCATAGCTACACATAAGGCCTTTTATTCTTAAAAATTGAAGGATAAAAGGAGTTATAGAAACAGCAGAGTCATGTCTGTATAATTTATCATTCCTGTCTTGTTCCTAAAGCATTATGAGATATTAGAATTGAACCTAACTAAGATGCAAGCAATGGTTTGAAATGATCTTGACATACAAAAAAATCACAAAACAGCACTCAGGGTGAAGACATGCAGTGTTGTAGCTATTGAGTCAATAATGAATGCTTTCGTCCAGCAATTTTGCATCAGCAGAATATTTAGACTGAACATGTTTTGTGCACACTGAATGCTAACATTGAGTTAGCAAGTGATGATTTTGAGTAGCAACTGATACATTATGCGACTGCCTAGTATTTTGCGATGACATACAAGGGAAATCAATCTACCGAAATATCTACCGAGCACCTTATACGCAAATTTTTTGCTATTCTGTATTATTTAATTGCATCATGTGAAAATGAATGAATGACCTCACTACTGTGGTACTACAAGTGTATGACCTAAGGCTGTGACGGGAACCCGGGTACCTGGGTACCCGACCGATAATCCGGGTACCTGGTTTAAAATTTCCGGTTCAATTACCCGCTAAAAAATGTGGCCGCACGTTTTTTTCAGGGGGGGGGGAACTAACAACGCGATGGTTGCTGCTAGTTTTATGCCGATAAAAAAAAGCTCACACACACAAACACGGTGTATTAAACCGCAGTTCGGACTTCACAAGCGTACTGACACTGGTAACTATAACACTGTCGGACGCTTTAGTTGGTTTATTTGTTTTGGCTGCCGTTCAGATTTTCCGTCTGGTGTCCGCCAGGAGTTTATTTAAATTATTGTGTAAGGTTTCATTCACGGTAACAACAAGGCAACCCCTCACTGCTTATGTCGGGTTGTTGGCAGTGTCGGCAAGTAGCCCTTTGTAGTATTACTGTTCCGGTTTGTCACTGTTACGGTCTATTTTTTCAAACACATTTTGTTTGTGTGTTAGTCTTGGAGCCACTCTATGCGGTCTGATTAAAAGAGAAGGGAGTTTTATTTGAGCCACCTATCATAACAATGGGATGGCGTTACACCACAGTTTCCGCAAAGGTTGTAAAGTATTCACTATCTCATATGCAGTCATGTTTTGATTTAAAGTGAGGCAAGACGGCAATGCCCATCATGAGCTAAATGCAGCACATCATTGGATGAAAAGCACCCACGCATGTGTGTTGCTATAATCGCCACAAAAGGAATGCATGCAGCATGCAACAAATGGTTCAGTTCACACGTGGTACGTGTGGTTTGCAAGAGGTATGATGTACATGTACTGTCATGTCGTAGAGTATTACATGTACATGTAGGGGGAATTTGTGGAATAAAACCTAACGCAGCATCCATGCACGTGTGTGGCCACAGCAGGAAAAATCAACCTCGGCAACAAAATTGTATTGGTTCAGCACGTGCTGCGTGGGGAGTGGGCTTAATGTACAGGTGTATTGTCATTGTCATATTGCTTCATGCATGTACATGTACATAACTAAGTAGAGAACGGACAGATCTATGAGAGACCATAGCGCTGTTTTTCTGTTGCTAAAGAATGACGAAGCCCCGATAAACTGAGATTTTTTTTTTTTTGAGTAATGGAAAAAGCGCTAAATGGACAAATGGCCGTGAGGCAATTTTTTTTATGCAGCACACATCAGCTATGGAGTCAACAGTTAACCCATATCCGCCGAACTACGTCAAAATCCGTATCAGAAACAAACGCTACAAACGCCGACATACGGATTTTCCCGTAGAAGTTTTTTTGCCTTTATTGTTCTTCATAGTTTAAGCCCTTTGGCCGTCTAGAGACCAGAAATGTATCCCACAAACCTTTAATTGCTACAATACACACTACAGTCACACACACGTTTCGCTGAATTTCATGACGATTTTGATCAATGTTTTGGCTGGAAAATCAGGTTTTTGGCAGTCTAAATTTTCAAAGGAAGAGGTGAAAAATGCTGTGCATCCACAGCACACAGGTTTGAACTGTTTTTATGGGAATTTTTGCCGTTTAGACAGAGAAAATTGTCAGATGAAAACGCAATGTTGTTGAGTGTTGTACGTTAGAACGTCGACAAGTTATGTATCATTTTGAAGCTTAGGAAACACTCTTTCAGGCCATGTTACTTTTGTAAAATTTGGTTTATGTTCAGTATTTTTTTATTGTCCAAGAAACAACTTCTTGTTCTTCAGTCGTTCAAGTATCTAAATTTAATAATTGTCCTGTAACTGTAAATCGCTATGATAGCTGTCAAAAAAGACAAGTTTGACATCATAATAAAGAGAATTTCGTCTTCTTTCCAACGGTATAATACAAAATGTTTATGTCAATGATTAAATAATTTTGGGGATAAATGTTTCCCGATACATTACGAATAAACAATAAGTGAACGTGCAGGCGCTTAGGCAAATACAGCCTTTTTTGTAAATAAACGCTTAGGCGGATATGGGTTAAGGGATAGGAAGATCAGCCTATCCCTTAACTGTTGACTCCATAGCCAACGTGTGCTGCAAGAAAAAAAATCGCGGCCGGGAGCCGAGTACATGTACATGTAGTGTACATGTAAAATATAAGGTAAAAGTAAAACACTGTGTTTTTGCTATAAGTAATGCTTGTTGACTTTACCCATTGTATTTAAATCATCCGATTGGGACTGGAATTGCAGATTTCCAAGTTCTTGTTAAGAAAAGTTTTTGTAAATAAAACGTCTTGCGCTTTTCATTGTTGCATTCCTAAAGAAATTTGTTACGGTTGAAGTGTTTTATTTTGTGTGCTTATATTTTGCCATCGGCGGTTACCGCGTGTGTGTGTGTGTGTTTCTTTTTCACATATTGCATATTGGTTCACTTGCGTAGGTGTTTAATACAATGAATATTCAGTACTTCCTGGCTTTCTATTCGGGTACCCGGGTACCCGACCGGTATTCACTTTGGGTACCCAGGCCTAAAACTACCCGTGGATGCACAGCCTTACTATGACCTACACATTACTGGACCCAACAACACTTTGCTATCATTAGGACATTATCTGAGTGCATGTTGGGTCCAATTGAACACTGATGTGTTTCTTGGTACAACTGAACACAATTTTATATAAAAAAAACAGGGTGTGACAAAAAACTGCTCCATGCTCCATCAAAGGCCTCTTTAAAATTGTTTGAACTCACCTGAGGTACGCAAGAGATGGTGCCGGTTAATGTGGTGGTACCATTGTGTGAGTCACAGGCTGGATTCTCAGCAAGGTTCCACAAGCACATGTTGGTAATGAAGCACCCTAGGCCGGTCCACAGTCTGTTAAGTCTCAACCATTTCCAATGCAGAAATTTGGCATCAAACTGATCACCAAGCTCACCTATAGAAACAACAATGTTTACAAAAAGAGAAATCAATGAAAGGTTACACTAACTGTTGTGCAAGGTTACACTGAACATTGATAGAAAAGGAAATGTCATGTTTACAAATGCCCAACAAGCCAGTCAGTTTCTTGACTTTGATCTAGGTGGTCAATAAAATAATAGGCTTTTAGACCTTCTCAAGTTGTCACTTTTTGTCTATGGAAGACTATAACTATGAGGCTACTTTTGTCCCCTCCTGGTTTTCACTTCAAACATTCTACCTCTAGACTTATGCTTCAAATCAAAGATGTGAATCTTGTAAGTTGTAGGGCATTTGTACAGTGGTATCAACAAACATAATATGAGCATTCACTCGGACCCAACATACGCCAGATAATGTCCAGTAGCTCGGACTAGGGTACATCCATACTTGGTTGTACCATGGTTGTACGCTTTTAGTATTATAGTAAAAATTTCCTTTTTTCAAATATATTAAAAACTATACATCACATTAAAGGTCTCTTCAGGAGAAATTCAATGGTGCAAACGCCACTGTCATAGGTGCTTTCGTTATTGAGTTATGCCTTTCAAAAGACACCATACACAAGATACTCTTCTGGTCGCCAACTGAGTTTGTGAATAATTAAGACCCCCAGACTGCCACTGGGTTTCAGCTCTATCTCTAACGAGTAACGTGCCCTCAAAGGTTTTAAAAAATGAAATTTTACCGAGTACCGTGATTGAATTCAAACCTCCATTAAACAAATGCGCGACCTCGCGCAGGAACAAAACCCAACTTTTCTTACTCAAAATTGGACAAGGATTTTACTAATATAGGTTCGACAGCATACCCTGCCGTTGCTGAATGTATAAATTCCGTTAAAATATGAAATTTAGTCAAAATTTGGCCAAAAACGGTAAAACAAATACGTAAAAACCTTATTTGTTCACCGATTGAGACTGGAAAAAAAGCACCGTAGACTTTCCAATCCTCTCTCTATCAATAGATGGCAGTATTTTTCAATTAGAAGTCAAGAGAGGGTGGTATAATTGAAAACGGTCAGAGCCAATTTATCTCTCAAAAAAGTTTTAAAATGGCTGTGCTCGCGGTCGTCGCGTCGGTGACCATCTCTGAATTTGTGTGATGTGTGAAAAAGTGAGGAAAAGTTTTGCCTTTTTTCAAAGAGATTATGAAAGAAGAGAGTTTGATCGACCTACAGGAGTGATTTGAAGCTCAGACAGCATGTTAGTTCGAAGCAACATTAACTTGAAAAACCTCTTTTTTGGGTGCGGCCAGAATAGGAAATGTTAAATTCTAACCGAAACAGTCATAGAAACCCAAATGCTAAACACAAAGAGAGACAGGGAACATTACGTTAAAACAAAAATAAATATGTACATACCATACATTTGAAATTGAAGCGTCACTGTCAGTGTCAGTGTCACTGGCAGTCTCTTCTGTCACTGTGACACTGTACGGCAACTTCGTGTGGACTCGTTTATTATACATGTGTTATGTTTCAACCTCGTCCCCAGGGTGTGTCGAATAGTACGAGGTTGACCGCTATTGTAAACATGGTTGGAAATAAAGTAAACCATGAGGACGAGGTTGGTAATGTGTGTAACCAGCATGACAAGTAGGGAGGCAGGGTTCCGGATTCGCTCGTCCCCAGCGCCTTGCCTTAAAACCAAAGGCGCTGGGATGGGCAAACGTATCGTTAACGTTAATGCTCAGTCCCATCATGCATCACACTCACAGTGCAAGCACTGCACGCATGACGTACTTCCTGAACAAGAATCTGTGCAAGCTGATTAGCCGAGCTGGGGCTGAGCGAAGGTTCCGGACCCAACAGTAGACTGGTCCACAGTCTAGCCGGAAGAGGGCGGCAGAGCTGGATTTATTTGCAACAACCTCCACCATTCATCACATCACGGATATCATGTGGGCGTAAATGAACATGGAGCCAGTGTCGTCATAGGGAAATCCCCAGGATCGGAAATTAACAACATGGGCTGAGGTTGATTCAAAAGAGGGCTCTATAAGGATAAATTTGTTCACAGTTCGCTGTATGGGAGGAAAACAAAATGGTGGTAGGGCCTACTAAAGAACTAATTGCAAATTATCCGAGGGTCTATTTTTTCATTCACAATTTAGCGAACACCATTGTCTTGACTTTGAGTAAGGCCTGGAATGTCGATACGTCTAAAGGGAAAATGAAGCTCATCAAGATAGTATCAGTCCCCCATTCGAAATCCAGACTTCTGATAATAAAAAGTATAAGTTTAAATGTTATGATTTTAAAAATGTCTTTAAGTTCTCCGCTTTATACCCCGTAACTCACTTTATTTCATGAGCCGTGTTCGCAGTTTTCTGCTGTAAGCACAATATGTTTTCTTCTTTTTTGTAAACTAAACTGACAATTGTTACACGGTATGGACATATTTCTCATGCCTTGAGCTCGTAAATAATGACGTAAAATTGTGAGTCTTCAAAGTTCTCTGCCAAACATCAGTTTGAAGTCCAATATTAATAACCAAAAATGTAAACTCTATTGTGGTGTAAGTAAGGGGGTGGGTGGGGAGGGGGGGGGTGGTTGCTTAGGCGAGTACGCCCAATTGATGTCCGTGCCCAATCCAAAATAATATGGGCCGACGTCACAACCATAGTTTTAGTGGCTTGATATACAGCGAGTCGGCTGCTCTTAACTCGAAATAAGATTAAGTTTTGTTTTAACCCTGACAACTTCTAAAAAGGTCTTTTATTTTAAACCCCCTTATATCTTTATTTACAAAGTTGCACAATATTTTGTTGATCAATCTTGCTGTTTATGAATGAGAATAAGGCCTGGATTGTCACTATTGTCTAAAGGGGAATCCAATACCATGATAACAACTGACTCATATCAAACATGCAAACAGTGAATTTGTGGTTGGTACAACAAACAAAAAAGAAAACAAACAAACAAATTCAGATGATATACAATAATTTATTAAAACCGTAGCAAACCTTGCAAATCAAAACAATTGCTATTTTCATACATGTTATTATTGGAGACCAAATAGAGCAGACAGATAATTTACCTTATCCGACCTCCACATTCCAAATGTTTATTTGTTTGTTTTCTTTTTTGATAAATACAAAAAATGTTAGACCTTTTCCACTTTTAATCAGAGGAAAAGAAGAAACTGGTAGTCATTATGTTAATTTTTAACCAGTGTTAACAATCGGACATTAAACTCTTAGCGTATGCAAACCCAAAGAAATTTATAGTTAGATTAGATTATTTACTTTTGATGAGTTTGAAGTTTTATATTAATCTACAGTGCCAGAAAATTACAAATGTACAACCTGGAGAAATGGTGGACGTTGGATAAGGCAGGTTTAAAAGAATTGTAAACTTAAGAACAAAACATAAATAAAAGACAACAGTTTTTAAACAAAGACGTAGTCCTAATAAAATGAAACCTTTTAAAATAAAACGTGGAAACACAAAACAAAGTGAAAAATACTACACATCAATTATCAAAGACAAAATTGTTTTAAAAAAAAATCAACTCTGAATCAAACTTAAAAAACAAAAAGGGAATAATAAATTGGAAAACACAAGAAAAACCAAATCAAAGAACACAATAAAAAGAACAAATTAAGAAACCAAGTTTCAAGCCTGTTGCATTATAACTGCTTTACAGGGTCTCCCCAATGAGAGGCAATCACACTCAGACTCTCTTAAGATTTTCAAACATTGTGACTGCGTTAAATACTTTAAAACCCTTTTTTGCTTATTTAAAGGTCTTTATATGATGCAAATAAATCATACACCCTCAAACTGCTTATTGTAGAAACACTGTCTCCCCTGGTGACTATTTCCCTGCAGTTACATTGCTTTGCCAATGTATTCAACAGGAAACATAAATCAATATCATGATAAATCTGGTTGGATGTTGTTGTTGTTGTTGTTGTTGTTGTTGTTGTTCCACAGTGACCAGTTTTAAAACAAATAATTCTTAAAATAGCAGAATTGGAATCATTGTTTGGTGGAGATACATTCTAGTAAGGTTTGCAGTTAACACCATATACATGACATTAATCTCTTTATGAGTTGTGGTGGTTCTGAATAGAACCAGTGGTGTAACAACTCAAAGTTTCAATCAATATCATGTGACTGTCTTCAAGAAGAAAACATTTCAAATTAATTGTGATAGACTACCAGTGTCATAACTTGTAAATAAAGTCATTGTTTAACTCTTATGAACTTTTATTTATTACCTAAATTAGCAAATCACAAAGAAAGGGCACAAGCCTAGTCCTATTTAACAATGTTCATTTCAAACCTGTTCAACACAAGAATTGTACCACGAGGAAATAAAT
Source organism: Pycnopodia helianthoides (assembly GCA_032158295.1). NCBI lineage: Eukaryota > Metazoa > Echinodermata > Asteroidea > Forcipulatida > Asteriidae > Pycnopodia > Pycnopodia helianthoides. The sequence continues at coordinate 23,915 of JASTWB010000063.1, forward strand.
CACTAATGTTGACATTTTTCAGGAATGACTGAAAATTCAAGGGATGTTAAAGAGTGTCACTAATTCTCCAAGATGGTTTATGGTAACAGTGGACAAATGTTTTATATCAGTTGTGTAGTGTACAGTATTACATTGTTCCCCCTGACTGTTGTAAAAGTACAAATTGTGATTCAAAACAATTGTACATAGCTTGCAGAATGAGAAGCTTCTTAACTGTACATTGAGTCTACATGTATCCTCAAACAGTTCTTGCTCCATAGAAATAAAGAACACCTCCTTGATCTGAGACACCAGCGAACTTCGGACATGACTTTTGGGTCCTTATTTGTAAACATTGTAGGCTCACACTGTCTAGAGCTAATTGATCTTACTTGCAATACTCAAAAGCCAGCATTCAAAAATCTTTGGTTTATTGAAGGTCAATGCTATTTTATGCCCTACTGATAGAGATGTGTAGGTTGATAGTGTGATCTACCTTTGATTGGAAGCCATGTAGTGACATAAGAGATGTCTCCTGTTGTAACATTTCCTCATAGTCTCTCTCAGCTTGTTTCTTTGCCTCTAATTCCTGCTGTTGTAGACTAAGGGTAGATGCCTTCTCATGCTGTCACTTTGTCATCTATCAAGAGAAAATCATCTCAATTTAATACCCATGGAGGAATGTCAAACATACAGAAGGATGTATGCTTAGCTTCAAGCATCTATAGAATGTTAAATATGAATCCATTCAAAGAGCGCCAGTCATTTATGTGGAGCAAAGATCTTGGCTCGTATTAATGAATAAATGTCAACCCTAAAATTCACACTGCATTTTGTTTCCTGTTTCTACCTTTCTTCTTCTGCCTTCTCTTATTGAGTCATCTGTTGGACTAGCTCCATCTCTTAGACAAGTTCTTCTCTCTTCTTGTGTCTCCTGTTCTCTTCCATACATGAGTTCATTTGACTCTATTGATCCTGTAGAACCTGGTGTGATGGGAAAAGTATCAGAGTCAGAATGGGCATAATCAAATAATACTGGACAGACTAGGCATACAATATGCTTGAATAAAGGATGGAAACAAAAACATTGATTTCAAACAAGGGTAGATTAAGAGGCAAGAATTGGGTTTTAAAAATATAAGCCCTGCAGATTCCAGCCCACGAGAGCGGGGGGTACTACTGTGGTTGCTGCAGCACCCCCAACTGTTTAGATCATGGTGCTCATATTTACTAAAGCACCCCTACTTTTAGTATACAGGTTTCATAAGTTCACCCTTATTACATGAATAATAAACTTGGAAAGTTAAAAAATGTATGAGTAAGTATGACATGTCATACTAAAAAATATTATTTTAAAATCCGCAAATCATGCCTATCGGTGCTCATATTTGGTACAAAGCTGTGCCCGGACAGCAGCATTATTATACACTGTGTTATGCCTGTTTTGCATGTGGGCTTGGTCATCTGGCTGGCTGACCCTGTATGTGTGCAGGTATTCACATGCAATGCAGGATTGAATAAGATGACAGAGATTTTCAGTGTGTAGTCTGACTGTTTAGGATTCAGTTTCTGTTTAGTTGCAAATATTCATAGTCAGTGTTCTATTCATTGTTATTCCATGCTGTCCTGTCAGGGAAAGTGTGTAAATTGTTGAGAAAAACACCTACAGTAATTCACATCAAAGTTAAAAAGACAATGGTTTTTCCATGTCTTTGTATCCAAGACCTTATGCTGCCAGTGTCCAAGCAATGGTGGCAAGGCGTACAGCACTTGCATGTATGGATTGGTCTATAGAGCTTTCCACCACATTCCAAACATTAATATAGGAGTTCCTTGAAGGGCCTTCTCCAAACCTTGGATTGATGGAGCCCAAGCCTGAGCCAGAGCCCAGGCCGGAGTTTGGAAAAGGCATAACTTAAAAAGCTGCTTCACAGTGTTGTTTTCAAAACAATAATTCCCCGCCCGTTTGTCCTAACGAGATTAGGTCATTGATGTCACGGTGGACAGGGTTGGTGTCTACAGTCTTCAACTGTTAAGGTTTTTAAAGCCAACCAACTCCTCATTTCCACATTCATGCAATGTTCAAAGGTTTTGTTTTTTCCTGAGCCTATCAGTACAAACCAGTGTTCTCATCAGTCTATTATTTCTTCCTTTTTAAAAAATCTGAAATAGCCTTGTCTAAAGTGTAAATTTTATATTAATGAATTTAATGTTTTTAGATCTCAATTGAATGTTTCAATTGTAAAAAAAGAGAGTACTGGAGACTGAATGTAGTTTAGCTTAAGTAGCTAGCTTTGAACAAAACCATTGAAGGCTCAAAAACAATAAATGCCATGACCACGACTTGAATTCCAGAATATTGACATTGTGAGAACTTGAGTCCAGTGCATCAGACCACTCAGTAAATCAGGATTAATTCTTCAAAAACCAGAGATTTACCAGCACTAGAAAAATTGACCTCTTACCTGTTTCTCATCTGTTCATGTTATTTCTGGCATCAGGGTGTCATGTCAGTCTCTTATCTCAGCTAGATCGTCTTCCATCTTCTTCATCTGTCATGTCTATTGAGCAAACAATTCAAACTATATTTAGTCTCAAACTTTATTGTTTTACCGGGAAATTACATAAAATTGTGGTTTAACTCTTCACAATTGAATTACTAACCCAGGAACAGAAAAACTCCCTGCTTGGGAGTCACTTTAACCCTTTTGTTACCAAATTGTTTGGACAAAAACAGCCGCTGGTGACCACAGTATTTGACCACTCAAGCGTGAAGCACAAATTCCTACATAACAGAAAGCTTTCGTTCAAAGGCCATTTTTACAAACTCTATTATCTCCATGAAGATATTGTTTTACAGCAAAATAAGTTATACAAAGGTTCTTACATTTTGAATTCCCTTTCATATAATTAAAAAATCATTGAGATCAGCCATTAAATGTCAAAGTTCTTTGTCTTTCTTTCCACAGTGTGATCTGTAATCTCAAACACTTTTTTGTACACAACAATATGGCGCTTCGTAGCTGTTTGGCATTTTGAATCTTTCCACTCCAAATTGAATAGATTGCATAATAACAACCTTATTTTGTTTTACCATTATTGGAAAGATCCAATCTTTCTCTTTCAAATGATGGTAAGCTTGGGTATGGAGGGTGAACATGGACCTTTGTGCTCGGGCTTGAATGCTTTTTGGGGGTGTAAGCTTGGTCGACTAAAGTCCCCTATGGTACGGAAAGGGACATTTTAGCTAACCCTGGATTAAGTTTACTGAGTGTATATTGATCCAAAAGAAATTGCACCAAGTGGAAAATGAAGATGGGATGGCATTGGGATTACAAATTCAATTGAATTTCCTGAGATTTAATTCCAGGGAATAAACCCCGAATTGACTCAGATGTTACAGAGCTGGGTCTGGTCTCTTTTTCTTTTCCTTTTTAAATTTTAGAAACTATTTATAACAAAGACAAAGTGCTGTTTATGCAGAGAGCTTTTACTAGTTCACATCAGGCTTATTTAGACTGCGGCAACTAAAATAAGCAACAGTCATTTGTGGTGTCTTATGATGCTTTTTCCAGTTACAATAAAAGATTTAGAATTGGTACTTGAACTATTCTCTGATGTTAACAGACTCTCTATGTCCCCAGCTCCATATGTTACAGGCACAGGCCATTTGTTTGTGAAGTGTTCTTCTGAGGCAACTCAGATTTATATTTAAACAAAATCTGTCTAGGTTTCTTTCAAAGTTAATAGCACTGTAACTATGAAGATCTACTCAGTTTTGGTTGTGAAATGAAATCCCTTGAAACGTATGTAATATGGGAGAGACTGAAAACATTATCCACACATGAGGCACTGGTCTGAGGTGTGATTCAAACCACGGTCCATGGATGTGATTGATAGGACAAGTCACAACTAGACCAACCTGATTCCTAACAACTTCTTATTGTTTATGGACTCACTCTCTCTGTCTGTTTCTACCCTGTGGGGAGTACAGTCCTTGCTTTGCAGTTCCTCTGTCTTTCCCTCCAGCTCTGTTGAAGCCAAGCACCTTATCCCACTACCCATTCCAACACTGGCTTGCAAAAGACTGACAGTGGAGAGAGTCTTCTTTCAACAGAATGGTAGCAAAGAGGTCCTAGATGAGCATCCTTTAATTGGATTAAAAGATGCAACATTGATAATAAGGTGTTAAATAAATGAGTCTCATATTTCAAAACTCTCAACCCATCCTGTTGAAAAACAAATAATGAGTGCTTTGATACGCCCCTAGGGGTGTGATAAAGAACCCAGTATTATTATTATGGCATGTTGTGGCTGAGCGTTTAAGAGCACCAGACTCAAGCTCTAGTGTTTCTGATCAACAGAGTGTGGATTCCAGTTCCAGGCACTTGTGTCCATGAGCAAGATGCTTTACAATAATTGCTTTGTCCTTTAGATGGGATGTGTAGGTTCCGTGTGTATGTAATGCACTTAACATCCTCAAACAGACTGTGTACACAAATTCCTTGTGGAACATCCCTCTCTTTAGAATTCCCCTGTGGAGACCTTTTGTTTTCAGTCTCCATAAGATAGCCAATATTCAAACACTGGGACCTGGAGCCAATTTCATAAAACCTGTAAGCGCAAAAAATTGCTAAGCACAGAAAAATCTTACTTAGCAGAAACAGGTTTTTCAGCCAAAAATCCATAAAGGTTCGGTGTTGCGGCTGGTGCCCCACTAATTTTTTCCTTAGCAAAGAAATTTGCTAAGCGGTATTTTCTGCTTAACAGCTTTATAAAATTGGACCCTGGGCCCAATTTCATAGCACTGCTTAACGGTAAGCAAATTGTCGTGCTTACTGTAGCAGAAACATTTGCTTAAGCGTAAGCGTATTTCACAGGTTAGCAAGAAAATTGGGTCTGCATTGTTGCGCCATTCCTTTTTATACAGTAGGTTACTGGAAGGTAAGCATGCCTTTTTGTTCGCTTATGGTTAGCAGTGCTGTGAAATGGAAACTCACACAGTAAGCACAATAACGCTGTTAAAGCAGCTCTATGAAATTGGGCCATGCAGTGTTCCTAAGTGTGATTTTGTTTCCTTCACACATTAAAGCACACATGTAAGAACCAAAGGATCCCCAAACTGTTCAAATACATGCCAGACTTGTACAGTTTAGTAATTCTTTATACACCATGTATTTCTGTATCATTATTGCTTTACTCCAACAGATTGATAATTATTGCTGATTTTTAACAAACCTTTTTCCAATGAAAATTTTAGAAATCATAAACCAGCACAAAATGTATACCTGAAAGGATGGACAGTTTGTCATTGTGTATACACATGTATATTCAAACCAATCCCAAATGCTTCATAAAACCTCACATATGACATGAATCAACCAGCTTGGGGGACTAGAGGACACCCAGACTTTACCAAAGCTAAACATTATTGTCTCAACAATTCAATTTTACTGAGACTGCCCGAGGGTAAATGCAGTTGTACTTGCGCATAATTTTGTTTATAGTGAGCACATCATTTTTGCTTGAATGCACTTGGACCTTGTCCCAAAATATTTTTGCTGAAAGAATATTAAGCAATACTCTCAGCAGCAGAATGTAATTTGACAGTGGATTTGTCTAAACTCCTATTTCTTGACTCTAAGACACACCACATGGTTCCTCTCATCTCATACCTGATTTCTTTGGTCTAGTTCATGCTCCAGAAGTGACATCATCTGCTTCACTTTAGACTCACACACTCCTCATCCTCAAGACACTGAACTAGATTTGAATTCTCCTTCTGTAAAGAACAAAGATGAGAAAGAGGAAGATGATGTGAAAGTGAAATCCAGTAGAATTCAAACCAACGATGATCCTTACACCATGTTCAGAATCTCATTCATGAGAACCATCTTCTGTCTGAGGTGTATTTTTCTCCCTACAGGACTCTGAAAGCACTGAGTATACAATGTTTATCACACATCAATTAGAGGGTCAAACTGAAATAAGATTATTCAATATCCCAGCCTCGCTATCATGCAGCGCCGTATCATTGATTCTCGCCACTGACCCGATTGGCTACCAAAATTGATTTCCAAAAGTGACTGCTCTGCGCGCACGCTTGTTAAAAATTGAGTGCTTGTATAGGCACTTATAGGGCGCTTAGCATGCATAAATGCAAGTATTTTGACACACCCACTATGAATGAATCAAGCTTATACATGGTAACCCTAAACTGCATACAGTTAGACATGTCACAAGATCAAAGAAGAATGAGAGGGGACCAGTTGCTCTATGACTTGATGATTGTGCACTCTGTGTCTGTCTCCAACACAGAATGGATCAACCACAGCACTAATTCAAATATCCAATATATTAGGATATTTATATGTCACACTTCCATGGGTCATGACCGAGCAAGGTAAGATCATACATCGCTGGGAATGAGGTTGCTCATTTTCCCTTATTAGATATGATGCTCATTACAGCAACCTGACTATGTTGTCTGTCTGTAGTGGGTAGAAGCTCTCGGTTCTCTCTTCATCTTGAGGGTGAAGCCTCAAACCCTAATTTCATAGAGTTTAAAATCCCTCCACATCATAACATCAAATTTACCACTAATGATAATGGAAAACTCTATGTGACTTGCTGTTACTCTTTTCCAACATAAGTTGTTGTTATTTATTTTGCTTTGTCTTGTTTGGTGATGTGTTTCCATGTAAAATCTTTTGAAATTCATTATTTCCAATGGTATTTTTTAATTAAATAGGACAATAAATGTAAACATGTGACGTGTATTTTCTTAAATTTTAGTCACTTCCAAATTTATAGTTTGATTTGTTTTCACTTCAGAAGAAGTTTGAACTTATTTCTGATCCATCAAATAACTTCAATAATTCCTATACATTTGTTCATAAAGGAAATACTTCTATACTCAGAGCAGTTTTTACAAGATAAGCAAAGTGAATGAGGGAGAGAAATAGTGGAATAAATCTTCACTTGACAGAAATAATAATAGAGAATGAAACATCTCCAGCTTTATTGGCAATATCAAACATTCTGAATATATTTTTCCTTTAGAGACAGAGTAGCATTAATCAAAACAAGTCTACATGAGCAATAATCCACTGTAATGTTAATCTTGATTATATACAGATCAAACTTACTCCAAAAACTCAAACTAAACTATTTGTACTAGCTACTCCAAAACAATCTTGGTTATCCAGTAAAATTTACTACCAGTAAAAAGGTTAAACAGAAAACTCTACATAGTATTTGTATTTATATAACGTGATCATAATGTACACCTGTTCCTAAACATAAAAACAAATCCAGATAGACCAATATCAAGTTATGTCATTGGATATTTTTATTAACTCCACAGTTGCCCTGTGCTCTAAGAACTCCGACTCAAAACTGACCCTGACTCTGGATCCAGTTAGACCTGACCCAATGGATCAATTTGACAAAACAAACATACACCATGTATATTTGGTTTGCGGTAACATAATGTGTATATCTACTTTGCTGTGTAGATTGTGATAAGTAGAGAACTTGTCTTGCTGTTTATTCTACTGCTGCAGAGGAGTAGATTTTTGGAATTCTTGGAAAATCTACTCTGCGGCAGAAGAATGAATAGCAAGACATGTTCTCTAAAGAACACAATCTACACAGCACAGTAGATATTTATACATATTGACATACCAAGCCAAGCACTTTCCAAGTGTTGGCCACTAGACTCCAGGAAGTTGAAGCAGACATGGAGTCCTCCCTTGAGAAAAATTTCGTTCTCAAACTTTGGATTTGCTCATTTCAGTTCCTTTCCTTTGCTGTATAGTGTCTCCATAGTTACTATATAGTAAATGTAATAAAACAACTTGAGTCTACTAACTCTAACAGATGTGAGAATTCTTTCATCAAAGAAACTGAGGGCTGGTGTCTTCAGGATTAGCCATGCACATTTGTCAGAAGGTGTTCAGTATAGTACTCTGATCAAAAGAATGGATTTATATGTGGCAATGTGGCCCTTAATGTCTGTGCTAATCGGACACCCAAAAGTGACTGGTCTGGGCAGTTGCTAGGCAACAGAAGTACTAAGGTTGTCTAGTTTATGTAAGAGAAGTGGCCTCTGAGTGCCTAGTCTTGAGCTGGCTTTGAATCATGGCAAGCCACATTATGTTACAACATGTAGCTTAAAAGCCTAAAATGTTTAACTGCACGATATCCTATGGTGTATGAAACAGCTATAACATGGGATAAAGCCACTGTTTATTGCAAAAATGTTCAACATTTTAATTCATCATTGTCCTTTGAGTTTGATGACTGTGTAGGAGTCTGCAAATGTTCACTTGGAAAGATTAGGAGTACAAACAACTTTGGTATCAGACATACAGTTTTTGATTACCATGTCAAACTATAAACCCACTACAGTGTATCCATTCAAATGTACTGCATGAAGAACATACCTTCTTGTCTCATTACACCATACAAATAGGTGTGAAATTGAAATTTTGTTTGGACTAAAACTGCCCGGGTAAATTAACCTTCAGAAAAAAAGTTGTTTGAAACAAATTTATGCACACTTGAGATAGGGAGTGCAAACTTATTCGGTATACTCAAAATATGCACTTTTTGAGAAAATCACACTTTTAGTTTTCATTTTACTACACATTTGTGTACAAGATAAAATATTAACCCTTAGTTTTACAGGCTTGATATGTCAATATGATGATAAAAATACATTTGTAGATAGAGCTAGAACTTGGGGTCAAATTTGGTGCAAAATCCAAAAATCCCCAAATCCCCATTTTGACCTTATTTGACCTTTTTGACCTAAAAATTACCTCAAAGTTCAAAATTGAGAGTGGCATCCACCCTAATCGTCTTCCCCATGCTATTAACAATAGATCTAGCATGGATGCCAGCCATTAACAAACTATGCCATCCAAAGTGTATTTATACACCTTGGCTGGCCTACTATTAAGTGTGTTAAATATCATACAATTAACTTAATGTCTTAATTAATTGAGAATTTCAACTGATCGGTTTATTTTAACTCTTTGAGTAAAAAAGTAAAAGCACATTTGAATAGTTTGTTGATTCAAATTTAGTATTAATACTCATGTTGGTGGTCAGTTCAATCCATGAGATAGTATTTGACCAGTACCATAATTATCAGATAACATTATACCTTGTTATAAATCTTCACTGACTTCCAGTCTGCCACTGCCAGCTTCTGCCCATCTGATGTCAATGAGATTCCACATGGAAAGTACAGACCCTGAGCAATACAGCTGAGAAATCTACCCTCAGTGTCATACTGATGAATATGACCAGTGTTTTCCCCATTGCACACTGCAATGTAGATAGCTGCACTGTCACAACAAACACCTCTGGAGTATGCAACTTGCTGTCCATTGATTGTGGGATTAATGGAGAGAAGAGTAGTTCCATTGGCAAGAATGTCAACTTGATTTTTGTACCGACCACTGACTAAAACTCTATCCTTGCTGTCAATGGCCAAGTAGTAAGGTTTTGTCTTAACTGAAACAGTGTCAATGAGTGAACCATCACTGGAGCTGTGTTTAGTTATAACTGACCTCTTCACATCCCCCACAATGATTGTATCCTTCATGACTGCTACACTGCGGAGGCTTACTGCTGTCTTGCCCACTTCACTATGAGGCACTGTGTAGAACTCCAATCCCTTTGTGCCATTCTTATTGTACATCTTGACAGAGTTGGTTCCATCTACAACCACTAACTGATTCTGGAACGCAGCAACAGCCCAAGGGTCTGGAAAACAAATGAACAAATGGATAGAACTCAATACAATGATCCTTCATTTGCAAATTACTTACAACCTATGTAACTTGCTTTTTGCAAAAAAATACAAAAGACATTATTTTTAAAATGCATTTGTTCCTATGTTGTTAAATCCATTTTAACTTTGATAATAATTCACACAGCACCTACATGTAACTATGTCATACAGTAGAACAATAACAACACCCTGTTGATATTACCAAGGTGGCTACTATCAAGAGAAAACTGGTATTGAATTCATTCTTTTAAAATATCATTTCAGATTTTACCTAAATCACATTATTTGTTGTTATTTATTCATTTAGTATTATAAACTTCTTTTGTTTGTGGTGTTGATCAGAGGAATGTAAAAATCCTGAATGACAGCAGATAGAGTGGATTCAGTGATCATGCATGGATTAATGCAGCTCTAGCCTACAAGGTACAGTGGAATAGGAATAATCAATAATTTTCATGACAGGTATTTTGACTACATGTAAAACTTTTGTTGATCACAAATATGGTCTGATTTGTGAACATCATTTTAATGACTGACTTAAGTTGATAACTTTAAATCTACATTTGAAGAACGTTTACTTATTTACATGGATTACCCTTTGACTGTCACCCTGGTAACCAATCATGAGTACTTTTTACACTGTTTGAACTGAGATTTAGAACAACATTATACGCAGATTCGAATGAGACAAAGGAACATGTTATTCTTTGATTGAATGTCACAGCCTTGAAAACTGCTTTTTATTTTTTGTAAATAAAATTGTGCCGGATGCCGAAAACTGTTTGGCTGTCCTGCCGCACTTAAACACCTTATTCGGGGCACACCTCTCCCCAACCTTTTAGGGCATACACTGCAACCAGACCCAAACCATGTCAGCATTAAAACTGACTAAATTGTTTGCACACGGGGGCAAAACATGTGGGTACACCTGACCCTAACCATGTCAGTATTAAAACTGACTAAATGATTTGCACACGGGGGCAAAACATTATGGGTACACCTGACCCGAACCATGTCAGTATTAACTGACGCACACGGGGGCAACAAATATGGGCACACGTGACCCGAACCTGTGGTCATACTATGCCCAATTAAATTTAAGAACAATATAGTAATCACACATGTCAATTATACAATTGTTTTAACCTATCAAGTAAGCTGTGAGTTTCCACCTTGGCACATACGGTCGGAAATAGCCCCTGTGGTACATCAGAGCGCTATCACAACTTCTTGTAACAATGCATGTCACTAATTTATAAGTTTACTGATAACTTGATTAAGCAAAAGTTTTGCTGAAAAGTAAAACATTGAATTAAGATTAAACCAGACTCTGTATTTTCGGTGTCAATCCCGTGAAAAAACGCCACACAAGCAATTTGTATAACGGGTGGGAAGTGGTGGGATTTTAAAAAACTTTATAATCCCCGTAAATAATATACTTGTATTCACAGACAAGACTATGACGAAAGTGATTAATCCCCCAACTTTCCCGCTTGCCCAAGCGTCCCCAGCAACGCAAGAATTAAAGCCATTGGTTGCCTTTTCCCTGCACCGCCAATAATTGGCTCATAGACAATACTGTTTATATAACATAATATTTAACACATTCATAATTATATCCTTTACCAATACATATACAGCAATATGTTTTCTGCCCGCGAAATTGTTGTAACCTAGATTTGTAAGAATTTACACAGAGCGCCCGCATGCACGTAAACTTCCCAGCCCACCTAAGTTGCCAATTTTTTTGCCCATATAAAACAATACAATGCATGGCGTGCCGCTGTGACATGAAACACTGCCTTCCCTGCGTATAAAGCATTTTATCGTTGATGCGATAAAATGAATTAACACCTCTAAATAAATGACTTTGTAATGAACTTACTTGGTAGCACTTTGATGGTTCTCTTCTGGTGTCCCTTAGTGTCATAGATTACCACTCTTCTATTACCCCAGTCTGCCACTGCCATCTCATCCCCAGGTACAGAGGCATCAATATCCATAGCCCCATTGCTTCCTACATCACACTCCAAACCAAGCTCCCACCTTGGCTCCAGATTACCCAGGGTGATATCACAAACTCCTGGCAAGAATCTCAGATGGGAGAGGGTGGAATCTATCTTGGGTTGATTTTGATCTCTGAGTAAAGTCAGGTCCTTACTGATTGTAGGATAGAGTGCAAGGAAGTCAGGAGCTGATGAATTGTTGCTGACATCTTTGGCAGTCTGCAGTGATTGCTGTATTTGGTGTGAGTTTACACTCACTGTTTGCTCATATTCCTCCAATTTCTTGTTGTGATCTTTGTGAATGGTTTTTATTTCATCCATGATGCGACTCTCTTGAGCTGTTACCTCAGCCCTGATCTCATCAGCTCTGTTCTTCACCTCTGCCATTGTTCTCTCAACTGCAATGTCTAGGTTGTCTTTCATTGTTGAGACAGTTGCTTGAGATTGGTCAAGGTTCTTCAGGATTTCTTCAAGGGGAGTAATGAGTTGAGCCAATGACTGTTTATATGTGGATGAGGCTTGGTTGCAGTCAATATACTCATGTTGTGGATTACGGTGATCTATGACAGTGCAATCTCTACAAATCATCACATCACATGTTGTACAATAGAACCTCATCACTTCACCTTCATGAGTCTGGCATTCTGGATGACGTTTTTGTTTCGTTTTTTTCATTGCAATTTTTCTATCACTACTGTCTCTCAAAGTAGCTACTGTGTGGCTTGACAATGCTGGAATGTTATTGTGTATTTCATTGCAGTTTGCACAGATGACCATGGGGCAATCAAAACAGAAATGTGTTGCCTCATTTTCCTCCTTGCATAATTTACAAATCAACTTGCTGTTTTCAGATGAGCTGACCTGCTCCAGTTGAAGTGCAAGACCAGTTAAAATGAAGTTAGTCTTGAGATCCTGAACACCCGTCTCAGGAATTTGTGTCTCTTTTCGACACAAAGGACAAACAAGCATCTTAGCATCTTTGTAGTTGGTAGTGTGGTATTCAAGTAAACAGTGTTCACAGAAGCTATGATGACAGTCCAGTAGTTTGGGTTCTGTGTACTCCTCTTGGCAAATACTGCACTCCAGATAATCCTTTTTGATTTTCTCTAGAGCTGAAACCTGTACTGGTTCAGAAGATGCCATTTTTATCTGGAAATAAAATCAAAAGAGCAAAAATATTATATTATAAAAGAGTAAGCATTCAGTTTGCAGAAACCACTTTCAGTATTCATCAGTTGCTATGTTACATCAAATTGAACCCCGCACTGTACATTATTGTGGGAATGCAATGAAACATATGATACATTCTGAGTAAAATTGTGTTTTTTTTATGTACCTTTTTGAACAGAAATAAAACATCCATTTAGTCAATAACTGTTATCAGTTTTGAGGTTGTGCATGGTGAAATTTATTTCTATTTTTCAATCTGAAGACTACTACAGCAAGCTAGTCGAAACAATCATCCAGAACAAACTAAGAGCTTTTTGTAAAGCCAACACTCCTCCCAACATGCCCAACATAGTTGTGTTCACATGGTTGTATCAGCAAGAGTTAACAAGTAACCAATCAATGTATTTCATACATTGTTTTTAGTTTTTTATTCCACACTATACTAACTTGTACTCATACTCAAGGTCCAAGTACTTGTACTCGGCTGTTGGATATTGGAGTACTGACCAAAACTCATTTTTGTTGTGTTGTCTCATTAAATTTATCAATATTTTGATGATAAACACTTAAGTAGACTATACAATTTTGTTCAGCTGCATGTCTTTACAAGCCCTTTTCACACGACAAAAATTTGACCATGGTCCCTTGCTACGAATTTTACGAGCGCTGATTGTTTATTTGTTGTCATCGTGCATGACTGATTTAGCAAGCTTTTACACGGCCGGAGTAAAAAACCAACAACCATTGTGCGCCACAAGAGTGCACACATCACTTGTAAACCAACGTGCAGTTGATGTTATAAGCGAAATAATATTAGTACCAGCGGAATTGTTAATTAAAATAGCAATGCTCACGTTTGCACAGAAAATAGTAAAACAAACTGACAAATGCTTCACATCATCTGACCACAGCAGGCCATCAAGTCTTCAAACGACTTCAGCAAGAGCAGTTTCGTCAACTGGCCTTTCCAACCAATTCTATTTCCACCCACTGCATTCTTAACAACTTTTTTATCAAAAGTTTTCATCAGGTCTTGGCCTTGATTGTGATCGATGAAATATTTTCTTTTTGTCACTTTTGTTTCAGTTGATATGCAGCGATCGCGATGTTTCAAACCAACTCCACACTGCGACCGTCGCGCGCTAATAACTTGCGAACTACATTGCAGATAAAAGTTATCACAGTGTCTGTTTGCCGCCGCAATCCAAAGACGTGAAGCATTAGAAAAACTGCGGAACCAGTCTCTACAAAAGCGACTGTAGAATGTATGCTGTACAGGGAGCTTGTAGCTCTGTGTCATGCTCTGTGCCACGCGTGTGTCAGATTGGCAAATCCCGAGTGCGATAGTTTATGGGATTGGTACCTCCTAAATGAGCACAAAATGTGTGTGAATTCGCCGCTCATCACTTTTAACCACGTGGCGGCAGTCAACATTTGTTATAGTTTTTTAATTTAATATTTTTAGTTTTAGTTTTTATCATGATACATTGTTTGTAAATACATTTACACTGGGCGGCTTGTTTATCATATTTAACGGAAGTATTATCGTAGCGGCGTAGTCACGGCCCAAAATCGTATTTGCTACGCCCAAATCGTGTATGTTGGTATCTCTGAGGTCATACAAAAAAGGTTGCCACGCATGCGCTGTATTAAAGACTTCGCACAGGACGTCGTTCAATTAACAAAGGTTCCCTTCACACGATGATTTCGCGCACGTCCTTGGTCAAAACTTCCGCTAGCGGAAGATTTTGTCGTTGGTCCGGACCTCCGACAAAATGTAGCAATGTTGGACAAGATTTTACTAGGGACCCTGGTCACTGTAAAAATTGTTGTCCTTTCACACGAGGTACATTTTGTAAAATGTTACAACCATGCTACAATTAAGCAAGGGACCCTTGCTAAATTGCTCTCGTGTGAAAGGGGCTTAATAGTCTGGAGATGGCATATTTTAGTGCCCTATATGACATACACAAGTCAAAAAAACCAGGGGGGGACATTTGATATAGAGTCCCCCACCCTTCAAAAAGGTGCATGTCTCCCCCCAGGATTGACGCTCAGGACTTGATAAAAAGGAAGAAGCAAAAGTTCCCATAAATACTTCTGGTATTTGATGTTGTCGTGTGAAAAAATTGAGTGGGCACTGACTGTGTATCGCAAAACCTTGGCCCAAAATCTGGCATAGTATGCTGGAATCTATTGGACTTACTACTCATTGAACCAAAAATTTGGTGGTAGCATTTGTACAAGACAAAGGTCTGGAATCAGGGGTTACACAATAACTCCCATAAAGGGATTTTACAATGCATGTTCTCCAGAATCTGTGTCATATTTTTGTAGGGTGAGACAAAGCGCAATGGAAAAACGTCAGCTGTCCGGCTGTCAGCAAAAACCCCAGGAAAAACCAAAGTAGTTTCAGGCATTAAAAAACGTCTGCCGTAAGTCTGTTTCTTACAAACCAGAAGACATATGACTGATTAACACCTTGTTGTATACATCTGGAACATTGTTGTTAAGATTCCAGCATACCTTGGCTGTGGGAATTCAACACATTTGTACAAATGTCTACTTTGTAATCTTTCTTTTGGTTGAGTCAAATAAGAACAAGGTCTGGAAACTTTTTTTTAACAAACTGCTGCCTTTTAACCCTTAGAGAGCCAGCCTTGTTTTAAAAATTCTCAATCCACAGGCCGGCCATTTAAAAAAAATAAAAAAAAAAAAATTATTTCGAGTAGTAGAACTTAAAGGAACGTTGGCGGCCTGTGAATGGAGATTCAGTTTGACGTTTCAGAACGTTGGCGGCGCTCGAAGGGTTCCGTGCCGGTCATGTTTTGGCCGTTCTTTATCCAGAGGGCATTTATATATATTTTTTTGGTCGACTAGTAGAACGTATGGGAACGTTGGCGGCCTGTGGATGGATACTTTGTTTGACGTTTCAGAACGTTGGCGGCACTGGAAGGGTTAAGACACAAATTGTTCTCAGGACAAATTAGCAATAGTGTTCAGTTTACCCCCCAAAAAAGTATGATTTAAGATTTTTAAAAAATCATTTTAGTATTTTTTGTAATCATTACCAATCATGCATGTATCACACATCCTTTCCTTCCAGGATTCTTGGCAAAGTCTTGAGGCAAAAGTGTGCATCCTGTTTGCCGAGCTAACGTTGGATCAATACCAGAAGTTCCACAAAGATATCAACGCAAGACTTGGAGTAGCGAGGGAGAAAGCTGAAAAAGAACTCAAGGCCCATTTCAAGAC
This sequence comes from Pycnopodia helianthoides, assembly GCA_032158295.1. Lineage (NCBI taxonomy): Eukaryota > Metazoa > Echinodermata > Asteroidea > Forcipulatida > Asteriidae > Pycnopodia > Pycnopodia helianthoides. Next base: position 40,130 of record JASTWB010000063.1, read on the forward strand.
TCCGGAAGATTTCACCACAGCAACCAAGCTCTTCCACTACTTCTCAAGAAGCAGACAAGCACCTTTGAAAGGTCAAAAGCGAAAGCGGACAGAGAGTCATTGACTTTCCTTAAAACCCAACGGTCTTTTTCAAGACCAATCCATCTTCCAAAAAGAGATTTATACCACTTGTCACTGTGTCTTTTACTAATAGTAACTTGCTCCACATAAAGCAAATATTATTATTATTATAAATATCAACCCATTTATATTTCACAATAAACAATGGTTAATCACAAATACAAGAAAGGAAAGTCACTCGCACAAAACCATAGAAAAGTACAACGCTTTTCCCGCCACTGCACAACCATGTCCCAACAAAGACAACAAAGTCTTTTAACTGATTTGGCTAAAGAAAGCGAACATTTCATAACGAACCTCTTCAATGTTGAACTTTCTACACATCAGAAAATCACACTGGGTAAAGGTCTCAATTTTGTTCCTACCCCCGCCAAACCTACACGCCGTTCTCTTTTGAGTGATATAAGCACCTTCAATCGAAGAATGAGAGTCGCATATCTAATGCATAACAAGACTTCCAAAACGCAACCCTTCAAACCACCCTCAACTTGGTTTCCCAAATCAACATTCAATCTCACACTTGAGAACTATTTGGAGGCCACGAAATTTGGACTTGCTCATTTTCGTTTAAGACAACAGAAAAACGATATGACAAAGAATCAAAGATCAGCTTTATCACAGTTGAAAAACAGCAACCAAATCGTGATCAAACCATATGACAAAGGCAGAGGAATTTGCATTATGAACCTCACTGACTATCTGACTGTAGGCTACCACCATCTTAGTTCTCAGCACTATGAAGAGCTAGAACAAGATATTACACAAGAGACAAGTCAACTGGTCCACAGTGCTCTCACAAAAATGGTAAACCAAAACATCATCAACCGCAAAACATATGAGTACCTCGACCCCCTCACACAGAAAGTGGCATGCCCGACTATGTACTTTCTACCAAAAATACACAAAACTCCACCACCAGGAGAACAATTCATTGGTAGACCTATTATCAGCGGATGCACAAGCCCCACAGCAAAAATCTCTGAATTCGTGGATTATTTCCTCCTTCCGATAGTTACCTCGCAACCCACATATGTCCGTGATACAGCGGGTATTTTGCGAAAGCTTGAAGAAACTCCATTTCCACAAGATGTACTTATTACTAGTATTGATGTAGTTTCAATGTACACAAATGTCCGCCAAACAGAGGCAATCAATTGTGTATGCAATGCGCTCGACCAAAACAACCACAAATATACCATTAACAAACCACAATCCTCTCACATCCGGACTCTTCTAAAACTCATCATTGGAAGAAATTGCTTCCAATTTGGAAATAAATTTTCCTACAGAAAGTTGGGTGTGCCATGGGCTCTACAGCCAGTCCAGAAATCTGTGACATAACCCTCCATGATCTCGAAAATCAAATCCTCCAACAAGCTGAACACATTCTCACTTGGTGGCGCTATAGAGATGACATTCTCATAATCTATGGCGGCAATATTGAAGAATTCAAAAGACTGGTAACAACCATGAATCAAATGCACCCCACCCTCAAATTCACATTTGAGGCCACAAAATGCTCAATTAACTATCTTGACCTAACCATATTCAAAGGCGATAGGTTCCGGGAAACAGGTATTCTAGACACCAAAGTCTTTACCAAACCCACAAAAACCTACCAGTATCTACACAAATCCTCATCTCATCCCCCACACGTGTTCAACGCATTCATATACGGAGAAACCCTCCGCTTTGCAAGAAACACAAATAACAAAGAGGATTTCATTGAAAAGGTTGAGTTGTTCAAAAATAAACTCATAGCAAGAGACTACACCCATGATGAAGTGAACACACAGATACTAAAAGTATCACATCATGAACGGACAAACATGATTCATAATAAACCGGAAGCAAAACCAAACCCCAAAACACCTCTCGTCTTCAGGACAACCTACAACCCGGCATTATTCCACAAGGATATATCACGGGCAATCAACAAATTTTGGCCTCAAATTCGAAGCGGTGACACACTCTCAGAAAATATTTCCGAACCCACCTTTCATTGCCTTCAAAAAAGACAAAAATATACGGGAAACGATCGTCAGAGCAAAATTGCCACCAGACCAAACTGCGTCTGAAAGTAACCCTGACGACCACTCTTCCGCAAACAATTCACATGAATTACAAGAAACACTTCAGGATCTGATTGTCTTACTCTAAACAATCCAACAACGGAGACACGCTCTTGGGCACTCAAAAACAAAGACATACCCACGGCTATGTCCCCATTCCCCAAACATTTGTTGCAAACCTACACACATCTTTTTTTCAAAAGATGTTCAAAGAGATTTACCCCATTCTCTGAATCGACCTACATGCTACTGAAGAGGAAGCAAACAAGACTTCCGAAAACTAGTTATTGCTACCAAAAGGATCTGCAAAAATATCCTTGATCTCGAAAAAAAAACGTTCACCACCGACCAACATGGTCAAAAAAGGTCATACTTTGTTTTTGGTTAAACTATTTTCCCCACCACTTCCCAGTTAACATAACAAAAGTGAAAATAGTCCAGCACATCACAAATACTCTTTTCAAATTATAACAAGTCAACAGATACAGCGTCACTGGATGGGATAGCACCAACATTTATTATCCCATCCTCCACATTACAATCATAATACAATTACAATCATGTACATGTACCATACATTGCAATCTTATGTAGAATGGCTTCCCCTGTTAACGTGCCACTTTTTCAGTCAGAATAAAATGATGTTCACCAACATTCGGAACAGTCAAGTTGTTATTGTTGAAGTTTAACTTTTCAATTCGAAAAAATAAAAAAATCCACCAGTGATTTGATTACATTTATCTTCAGTGTTTCTAAAAATGTGCAAGATTGCAGTGTCAAGTTGGAGGTGTATCTCCTAACATTGCGGTAATCAGAAGGGAGTTTTTCCAATGGTCCTCAAAGCACTTTCTTCAACAATAATGGAGAGACTGTAAATCATATGATATGAAAATGTTTAACCTTACTGGAATTACGATGTACAACTTATAACCAATAGATACATGTAGACAAAAGGAATTTTGATGTATAACTTCCCAGCAGATGGACAAATTGTAATCTTGTAGGTTTAAAGAGGATGGGCCATGGTGATTGAAGTTGACGTTATTTTTTAGTTTTCTGCTTTCTATAATTTGTTGCATCTTTTGTAACATTACATTAACAAAAGAAGTGATATTTGCAGGGAGTTTTTACTCCGTTCACTAGCCCGCCGCCTAAATTATTTTATCAAAATCCCGTAAATAATGGCAGCAAACAAACATGACGTCACTTTACGTATTTAATGCCCAGATGGTCTGTACTGAGCAATGCTCAATGAGTAACAACAAAAAGCCGTTTGACAGAGGGGTACGTACTGCGTCGTCACTATTCTTTTGAATTTTTGGAGACAGCTTTCTGGCACTGACTGCTGTTGTTCCGATTTTGCCTGAAGGCGGGGGTGAAAAGAGGCTTGGAAACTGCGTTGTAAACGAATACCCATTCATTCTATAACTCTGTCACACAGTGATATCTTGGTAGATATAGGTGTATTTAGGGATGTACAATTTTGTTTTAAGAGTGACCTCTAGCGTGGCCCGACCTCTTTAACATACATGTATCATACTGTAATGCAATACAGTATCAATTATTGCATTTCCTAGCCTTCATGTAATGGTCTACATTACAGTTGGTGGAGGGTTGCCAGCCTATATCAAAGTTAGATAAAAAGACAGAGAGGGAATGGATTGCTCTTTTACCCCACAATGCAACCATCAGATTTAACAGTAATTGAATAACTGAAATGAGTTTTGCATTATGCTAATTATTGGCAAGGAGCCTTATACTTTAATGTGAGTCAATGTCTAGTTAAGAAATGCATCCAGTTTTTTATCTACTGCAATAATCTGTGTTAATTTATTCCCTGTAAATGATTTAGTTATTAACAGAAATTCAATGTAATCAAGGATCAGCCGAACTTTTAAAGTAGATTTTGTGACGGAGGCGAGACAGGGTTTGTGGAATGAGTAATTAAACCCTCTATGTCCATCCCGTCATGCTGTACTCTTTCCCTTCCATTTGGGTGTTTGTATTTGTTTACATTGTTGGGTTTATAACTAGTGTAGTGCACTGCGGGCTGAGCAGAAGACTGCCACCAAATGGATCAACAACTCCAGCCTTCCAAGCTAGACAGCTCGTTGACATTGGCTGAGACTGACCAGGTTGCAGATTTTGGACCAAACCGTCACAATACGTTAAAGCATTTTATGCACCAAACATTAACAATCATGCACATGTAAGTACATGTGCATGTACCATAAATGTGTTATTCTGAATAACCGGTATAGCAAAATGTTTGTGATGATTTGCTCTCAACCAATTTTTTTCGGGATTTACAAAATATTTTCAGGCTGACTGGTGGGATTCTCTTTCAGAATTTCTGGATTAATTTTTGTTGATGAGAATATCATTGACACAATAAACATGATAAAGCCATGACTAAACCTAGTAGAGACAACAAATGTCTCATAAAATGCACAGGGATTTCTTTTTCTCTTTCTTGTGTTTACTGCAAATCAACTGAACCCTTTGCCGTAAGCCACAGGCAATAATTGGAAGCCCTCTATGAGTACATGTATAATTTTGGTATGTATCTACATGTAGGCCTCTCAAGCTAGAGTATTGAACAAAGTTGACTCAGTTTGTGATCTGTACTCACCTTATCACTGTGCACTGTTAACCACCATCAGTTGTCATACATAGATACCTCTCCCTTGTCTGTAGTACTGTCAGGATTGTCCCTTGTTTTATTGCAAACAAACTGAAGTCTTATTTCCGTGTAGAAAGCAGGACGCTTGCTGTACATGTAGCAAGGCATGTACAGCCAGTGTGTTCCTAGACGCTTGATCAATACAGTACATACTGAATCTACAATGTACGACTGTACTGGGTGTTGACAATGAACTTGAGTGTCAAAGGTCATCCAGCTAGTGCTGATGCAGGTCTGGATCGTTATCAATGATCGTGTTTGTATACAACTGTATGAGTACATACAGTGTGTAATGGATTGGTGAACATTGAACTTGATTGAACTTGAAGCTACATTGCACTATGCACAGTGTATACATTGTTTACTTTTCACTTTGGTTTTCAAAAAATGCCCCCCCCCCCAATAATAAAAGATGTTTAGTGAGTATTTCAATAAATTGGGTGAAAATAATTAGTCATTTTATTAGACTGGCGCATGGCTCACTCATGGTTTGGATTTCTATAAATTGGAAAACTTTAAGAGCTAAATGAAATTTGTCCACATAGGCTATTTTTTCTTTTCCTATCAGGAACAACTTGGGCTCATAGTGACATATGCTGTTATGTTAAAAGATCCAGAAAGTGGATTTACCTTGATGTTGTAATGTCAGTCTGCAGATTGCTGAAGCTTCAAACTTGATCTTTACTTTGTCTGTAAAATATAAGAAGTATTTCTGGTTTTAGTGACCATCATAGTGTGTACAGAGATTAGACGAGTGACAGATATGAGACTTGTACTTGATTTCACAACACCTGGACATCTTCTGAAAAAATGACATTCTAAAACTTTATACTTTACGTAAGATGTACTGAGGGTCCTAACCAAACAGGATTCCAGAATCATCAAACTAAAAGTGGTGTATATTTCCTGGCAACAATATTGCGTTACAAGGACCATGTTTTATATCAACATGTTAGGACAATTGGTTCACATGAATCAGAACCAAACATATTTCTCTACAAGATGAAAGTTTATTTTCTGACTCGCCACTCATCAGCTTTACCCCCCAAAAAGATCATTACTAGACCTGCAGCTATGTCTTCAAAACCCTTTTAGCTTATATTTTAAGTAACAAATTAATTTTTTTTTGACAAGTATGAATAAATAATCATATTAAAAAACATGTTGTCAACAAACTTCAAACAACATAGTGCTCCTTATGGCCTTCATTAGTAACAGTCTATGTAAACAATTCACAAAGTTTCCTAAACATTTATAAGGTCTACTTTTCATTAAACACATCCATCAACCAATTCATTTTGTTGGTCAGATTCTTGGGTGTCATGGCCGAGCGGTTTAGAGCATCGGATTCAAGTTCTGGTGGTCGAGTCATGACACTTGTGTCCTTGAGCAAGATGCTTTACTATAATTGCTCCTCTCCACCCAGGGGTATAAATGGGTACCTGCGAGGGTAGAGGTTGATATTGTGTATGAAAAAGCCTCTGGTGTGCCACGGCAGCACGGGGCTGTATACTCCCCAGGGAGCTGAGAAAGATTAAAGGAATGCTATTGGCCCAATGACCAGGGCACTAATGTAAAGCGCATTGAAACATTATTGTATAATGCGCTATAAAAGAACTAGTTATTATTATTAGTTATTATTGAGAAAGAAAGAGAAAGGGTATATTATTCTGAAGGGGGTTCATGTACATTCAAATGTGTTTGTTTATTGTGATTTGGCAAACCCCAAGAAATGATAACAGTTTGCCCAATGCAAAGGCAAAATATTCTGATCAAGCTTTTTATGTTAAAGGAACATTACAGAAATGGTAAGAAATAAACTTGTAAAATATACTTTTTGATCACAGATTTACATAAAACATATATGGTCTAATGATGATGATAGTAGAAAACATCCCTTGAAATATTTCTGTCTGAAATGCCATATTTGATGAGAAATGAATAAACTAATTTTCCGATTGGAGTTTATCGCTCAGTGAGCGTTTTATTCATTTTGTTGAATCTATATGATTTCATGCAAATGTGTAATCTGTTTTTCACTATTTTCTTGTGACCCAGATGGCCGATCGATCTCAAACATCTACAGGTTTGTCAGTTAATGTATATGGTGGATTACATAAAGTGCTTACACTGCCAGCAACTGTTTTGTTAGCAAAAACAAATTATGTAATGTTCCTTTAAGTTATGCACCTATAGTGTGGCTCAGACTTCTGGTACATTTGAAGACTTTTAACGAACATGGACTTTAAAAATCTCAGCTTAAAACATTTTTTTAAAGGTATTACTTCTGATTAAATGTTCCAACTAAGTAAATAATGTTTTGTTGTTTATGTACAGGGTAGTTGTGATTTATTGTAAGCGTTTTGAGACTTTTAATTTAAAACCCTACATGTATATTAAAAAAAAGTTATTTTTATTAATTGTATTGATGGACAACTTTTTGTTGCATAATAAATGCAGTATGTCAAACAGAAATGTCTGTCTATTGACAATGGTATCAAGTAACTGCACATCAAAACTTTCAGATTATTGCCACAGCTTGTCTCAATTTATTTCATTTTTTCTGTGTGTGTGATGAATTCACAATAACAAAAATTGTAAATGTACACCAGAGTTGATCCTTCACAACAAGTTTGACAAGTACTTAGTCTGTAGAGTCATATAGCAGTACAGGCTGGCTGACTGGTACAGCTAGGTACAGCTTACAAAGAAACCACTGAACCAAGTAGTGAATATTGAACTTGTGTGTCAAGCTACCATTGTTGATTGTCTGTACTGTAAACACACACAGAGCTACATGTACCATTGTTGCCTGTCTGTGTTGCACTCATATAGAGTTCTTATACACACTTATACATGCAGTAGGGTCTATTGCTTCAACATCAATTGAAGTAGCTAAAGTAGGTTATGTTTTCTTATGTTATGGATCTTTTTATTTTTTACATGGAGTTTGGTTTCAAAATGTCATTAACTGTAGGCCAACAGTAGAAACTAACATTATATTTCAATATTTGCAGACAGTCAGCTGAAATGGTTTTAATTTAGACTTTTAAATAGAATAAACCGTTGGTTTAAATTCATTAAGTTCTTTTTTTTATTATCAAGATTAATTTTGGACACTAATTTGTATCAGTGTAAAGAGGAGATTTTGACACTACGTCCTTCAACTGTTTGTGTACTTTTAATTTCTTCTTCTGGAACTCAGTAGTTGAAGAATATTGAAACAAAAAGTTTGATAATCAGCAACTTTCATCAAGCAAAAAGTATGCAAGGTTTTTAAAAGTCTAATTTTTCAAAAACTGTTTAAGTTCCTCCCTGATATTTCTTATAAACAGATCTTTGGAAGTTTCAACAACTCTATGGAGAAACTTAAGAGTAATTCTGTTAATTCTGTTAAATTTGAAGCTGGTTATGGACACAAATCCCCAGCATCTAAACTGGACCTCAGGTCTTGTCGCTCAAACATAGCTCTGAACCAGACAAACAAAAATTAAAAAGAACTACAATATTTATATTGTGAGTTCCAATGTTTGCGAAAGTTACAATTTTAAGTGTAACAACAAAAACACATGGATAAAAAAGACAAAAGGACTTATTTGGTTGTGAGGTTAAAATCACTTAACTCTGGCCAGCAGTCCAGTGGCTGTATACAGTCTTGCTAAAACTGTAAAGGCCTATACCTTTCCAAAACACAAGTGTATGGAGTTATGAGCACTAACAGTAAAGCCTAGTGTGAGGGCAGTATACATCACTTTATGCAACTTGAAGATGCAGTGCAAGACATAGATGTACTTTATGTCATTTTTAATGATGATAGTTACTTGTTGTATTTATTAAAATTGAAGATGTTAATATAGGAATTACGAAACAGATAATCATCTTTTTCTTCTTGACAGTAACTTGTATTTAAGACTTGTTTGTGAATGGCAAGCATCACCAGTTTGTTTGGCAAACATGATGAGCTTTAAGATGATTGAATGCAACGCAATTCCCTGGAAACAAATTATGTTATTGATCCTTCACTTATAACAACTCTTCCTAATAGACCCCCCCCCCACCACAACAAAACAGCAATCACAAAAACTAACCAGCCAAAAACTAAAGATTCCCCTGCTGCATATAAAACGCTATGATCTCAGGGCTTGCAATTATGATCATCAAACATTTTCCTGACCACTTTCCCTGTTTGTCTGACCAAAAGCGAATTTGCACAGTCAAATTGTCTGGACTACATGCATGAATAGCTTTTCAAATATGACCAGAAGTTGTGGGACTAGTGTCAATGTAGGATTAATTTTGCGTTAGAATTTTGTAAGGTACAATGCAATTATTTTTAGACAAGGCATTCACTGATCACCAGCAGCCACCATTGAGTTGATGCTCTACTTGAGTGCACAATGTAGTAGTATAAGTAATACATCCCAAGAAAGTGCGCTTGCTCCATTCCTACTTAAAAATCATCCTAGGTGGGACCAGTCCCGAATTGATTGTAGCTGAGATTGCCTGATAGTGTGATAGGAACAATGCACAAAGCACCTGCAGTAACACCCTTGGGGACTGATTCTAAAGTCAGGACAGAACATACACACAATGTGCGATGCTCAGTCACTGAGGTGTTCATGCACATTCAGCAATCCCAAGAGTAACACTGTCTCAAGTAGAGAGATTTGACCACAACATGCACTCTACACATGCTTACAACAAACTTATTTCAACTTCCTATCCAACAACAACTGATGTGCATAGATACACACAATACTGTTTGGTGTTGAGTGGATGTTTTTAAAACTATGCAATGGGCATCAGGGGTCATGGCACTTACAGCAAGGGTCCATGGGCCTGCTTAAGACAAAGCCCTTGGCAGAGGTTCAGAGCTCCCTAAAGCTGTGGTTTTAGCATGACTGAATGGCCTAGAAAAACTCTCCTTGCTAAAAATATTTGCATATCAATTGTTATAAAACTTAGACTTGGTTCAAAGACAGACAGAACGAGAGACAATAATAACACATGTATGATAAAAGTCCAGCATACATGATATATTAATCTCACTATACTATATTTTTTAAATCAAACAAACTTCTAGTAAACAGACATTTTCTTTATATTTGTCAGATCCTCACAGAAAATGATAAAGGGGGTAAAAGAGGGGATTGTTAGAACTTACTTAAAAGAACATTTTTAACCATTGCATATTGACTTTTCAAATGACAGAGTCCATTGTCTCTAACTAAAACAACATCCAAACAGTCATAGGATGGTTGACTACCAGAGACCATACCAAAGCCATGTGACATCATTCACAATGCTTCTCTGGCCATTTATCGTTTGATGGTTACCGCCGGAAATAGTTTCAAATTTCCTGCTCTTCTATAAACACATAGCTAATTCTCTAAAGATTAATTGAGCATTAATTAATTAATTAAAGATTAATTATGTATAAGTACACAGTCTCCTATTTTCTCACACCCTTCCTCCTTTCTGTCCTGCCCCCCAGCCCCAACCCCCACACACACCTGTTCTTCTTGTGGATTTGCCTTTAATCATTTGTTTGTCCCCCCCTCCCCCCTTTTCTATAATGAACTGTACATGACGCCTCAAACGTTTTTGAACCTTGTCTTTCAATACATGATTCTCACTCAACACGGTGAGAAGCTTCATAACTGACAAAATCTCCAGCTTTTTGAACATTTTGAGTGTGTTCAGGTTCTCTTATTTTCTTTGCATGTCTTTTACACAAACTTTATCTATATATTTTGAAAACCATCAAATTGTTTTCCGTGGTCACACATGGTCTCATCTCATGACTTGCTTACACACAGCTACATGTATGATTTCACTCTTCCCTCAATAAACATGAGATTGTAAATATGATGACACATCAACTAAATTAGAAAAATGTATATGGATTGCATTTTCAGTGTTTCAAAGAAAGTTTTGAAAACAACTTTTGAAACTTTACTGTCATTTCAAAGTTAACAAAGTGATTGAAATAAATCAAAACATAGCTTAAGAAATGACTGATAATGTATGACTTAGAAATAACAATTAATTCCTTTACAATGTAAATTTTCCTCATATGTGTTTAAAAACATGGTGAAACCCATCGCAAGTAAGCATCATCGCTGTTGTAGTATACATTATAGTGCGTAAAGCATTGTACATAACGATCTGCTCTACACAGAGAAACAGACACACTTTACATTAAATGTCCAACCTTTGAACATTTGGAAGTAGATTACTAACTTGTTTTCAATGGTGATTTGAATATCACATGATATTTGAAGTCTTTAGACCACGCTCTTTTGACGGCTGTTTGGTGCGAACCACTAGCAGCCTAGCATGTGTAAAAACCCAAGATACAAAGTGTTTTCTCAGGCAGTCCAGTGAGTAAATGGCCGAGCAGGTTAATGGGGGAACAGTGACTAAGGGGTTAAGCTTGACAGACAGTGCATCACCGTAAGTAAACATACAGTAGCCTTTTTAAGTCCTCTTGCTTGTAACTTGAGGAGTTACAAGTGTTTAGAACTAAGAGTCTGCAGATGTCACATTATAGTGCTCTATATGAGATACAGCAGTAAAACAAAACCTGATTTGCTCAGAATATAATCACGAGGTGGAATCTGGACTGTTCCATTTTATTATATTTACTAACACTTATAGTAGGCCAGCCAAAATGTAAAATTACACTTTGGACGGCAAAGTTTGTTAATGGCCGGCATCCATGCTAGATCTATTGTTAATAGCAAGGAGAATACGATTAGGGTAGATTTTGAATTTTAAGGTCATTTTGAGGTAAAAAAGGTCAAATTGGGGATTTTTTTATTTTGCACCAAATTTTAACCAAAGTGGTAGCTCTATAAAATGTATTTTTATCATCATATCGACATACCAAGCCTGTAAAACTAAGGGTTAATCTTTTATTTTGTACACAAATGTATAGTAAAATGAAAACTAAAAGAGTGATTTTCTCAAAAAGTGCATATCTTGAGTATACCGAATAAGTTTGCACTCCCTATCTCAAGGGTGCATGTATTTGTTTCAAACAACTTTTTTTCTGAAGGTTAATATACCCAGGCAGTTTTTAATTAAAAAAATCAATTTCATGAGACAAGAAGGTATGTTCTTCACGCAGTACATTTGAATGGATACACTGTAGTGGGTTTATAGTTTGACATGGTGCTCAAAAACTGTATGTCTGATATCAATTTGTTTGTACTCCCAATCTTTCCAAGTGAACATTTTCAGACTCCTACACAGTCATCAAACTCAAAGGACAATGATGAATTAAAATGTTGAACATTTTTGCAATAAACAGTGGCTTTATCCAATGTTATAGCTGTTTCATACACCATAGGGTATTGTGCAGTTAAACATTTTAGGCTTTTAAGCTACATGTTGTAACATAATGTGGCTTGCCATGATTCAAAGCCAGCTTAAGAGTTAGTGACCAGGCACTTAGAGGCCACTTCTCCTACATAAACTAGACAACCTTAGTACTTCTGTTGTCTAGCAACTGCCCAGACCAGTCACCTTTGAGTGTCCGGTTAGCACAGACAATAAGGGCCACATTGCCACATACAAATCCATTCTTTTGATCAGAGTACTATACTGAACACCCTCTGACAAATGTACATGGCTAAATCTGAATACATCAGCCCTCAGTTTCTTTGATGAAAGAATTCTCACATCTGTTAGAGTTAGTAGACTCAAGTTGTTTAATTACATATTAACTATATGGTAACTATGGAGACACTATACAGCAAAGAAAAGGAACTGAAATGAGCAAATCCAAAGTTTGAGAATGTAATTTTTCTCAAGGGAGGACTCCATGTCTGCTTCAACTTCCTGGAGGCTAGTGGCCAACACATGGAAAGTGCTTGGCTTTATGACCTGTGGACAGAGTCAGGTGTTTATGCAAACAACAGGACTGAGACCATGCTTCCAGTCAAAGCCTATTATCACGCTGTTAGAGGACACCAACTGTCTTACCAGGCTCTGTGGCACATCAAATGGTCTATGCTTAAATCTTGGCTGGTTGAAAATGATTAACAAAAAAATGTGGAAGTTGACAAACTTCGGATTTTCAAATATTTAAAATAGAAACCTTTAAGATGACGTCACGTGACAGGTGATGACGTCATCATGACGAATTTCTTTTAGGCAATTCCTTACACCAATGCCAATCATCACTGAAAGTTTCATTGCAATTGTTTTTCAATAACTATGCAAAAGGCTGCTTTGAACGAATCATGCGTTATTTCAATGACTTCCGGAAGTCTGAAAAATACAAATAAAACAAAATAAAAAAATAATAAAGAAAACTTTAACGAAAACAAGAGCTGTTTCGCAACGTGCTACGCTGTGTGAAAACAGCTAACAAAAACAAAAACTTTAACGAAAACAAGAGCTGTTTCGCTGCGCGCTACGCTCCCAACGAACACAATAACTGTCTAAACATAAAAAAGTTTGGCTATTAATGCAGTTAACTTAACAGTGCAATTCATTGAAGTGAAATAGCAACAATAAAAATCTAGATATTATTTCAATCGGTATGAAAAATGACAACAAAACTGACGAACCAGTAAAAAACCTGGCAAACCAGTTAAAAATCCAGCCAACTGGTCCTGCTGGCTTACAGGTATTAGAATTGACATGGAATTGCAAACTGGAGGAAAATCCCACTATTAATATTCAGAGCTTATGATTGTCGTCTAATATGGCCTTGTGCGTATGTACACAACACTTGTCATCATCACCATTTTAATTTTTTTTTCCTGTCTGACAACCTTTTTTTAGCACCTAAAAAATCTTTAAACCAACTAATAAAATTGGAATGGCCTAACAAAAACTTTAAATTTACACCAGAGTTGATCCTTCACAACAAGTTTGACAAGTACTTAGTCTGTTGAGTCATATAGCAGTACAGGCTGGCTGACTGGTACAGCTAGGTACAGCTTACAAAGAAACCACTGAACCAAGTAGTGAATATTGAACTTGTTTATTAAGCTACCATTGTTGTTTGTCTGTACTGTAAACACACACAGAGCTACATGTACCATTGTTGTCTGTCTGTCTGGTTGTATTGTATGGTGAATATTGAACTTGATATCAACTTTCACTTTGCAAGTTCCATTGTTGCCTGTCTGTGTTGCACTCATATAGAGTTCTTATACACACTTATACATGCAGTAGGGTCTATTGCTTCAACATCAATTGAAGTAGCTAAAGTAGGTTATATTTTCTTATGTTATGGATCTTTTTATTTTTTACATGGAGTTTGGTTTCAAAATGTCATTAACTGTAGGCCTACAGTAGAAACTAAAATTATTTTTCAATATTTGCAGACAGTCAGCTGAAATGGTTTTAATTCAGACTTTTAAATAGAATAAACCGTTGGTTTGAATTCATTAAGTTCTTTTTATTATCAAGATTAATTTTGGACACTAATTTGTATCAGTGTAAAGAGGAGATTTTGACACTACGTCCTTCAACTGTTTGTGTACTTTTAATTTTTTCTTCTGGAACTCAGTAGTTGAAGAATATTGAAACAAAAAGTTTGATAATCAGCAACTTTCATCAAGCAAAAAGGATGCAAGTTTTTTAAAAGTCTAATTTTTCAAAAACTGTTTAAGTTCCTCCCTGATATTTCTTATAAACAGATCTTTGGAAGTTTCAACAACTCTATGGAGAAACTTTAGAGTAATTCTGTTAATTCTGTTATTTCTGAAGCTGGTTATGGACACAAATCCCCAGCATCTAAACTGGACCTCAGGTCTTGCCGCTCAAACATAGCTCTGACCCAGACAAACAAAAATTAAAAAGAACTACAATATTTATATTGTGAGTTCCAATGTTTGCGAAAGTTACATTTTTAAGTGTAACAACAAAAACACATGGATAAAAAAGACAAAAGGTTTTATTTGGTTTAGAGGTTAAAATCACTTAACTCTGGCCAGCAGTCCAGTGGCTGTATACAGTCTTGCTAAAACTGTAAAGGCCTATACCTTTCCAAAACACAAGTGTATGGAGTTATGAGTACTAACAGTAAAGCCTAGTGTGAGGGCAGTATACATCACTTTATGCAACTTGAAGATGCAGTGCAAGACATAGATGTACTTTATGTCATTTTTAATGATGATAGTTACTTGTTGTATTTATTAAAATTGAAGATGTTAATATAGGAATTACGAAACAGATAATCATCCTTTTCTTCTTGACAGTAACTTGTATTTAAGACTTGTTTGTGAATGGCAAGCATCACCAGTTTGTTTGGCAAACATGATGAGCTTTAAGATGATTGAATGAAACGCAATTCCCTGGAAACAAATTATGTTATTGATCCTTCACTTATAACAACTCTTCCTAACAACTCCACCACAACAAAGAGCAATCACAAAAACTAACCAGCCAAAAACTAAAGATTCCCCTGCTGCATATAAAACGCTATGATCTCAGGGCTTGCAATTATGATCATCAAACATTTTCCTGACCACTTTCCCTGTTTGTCTGACCAAAAGCGAATTTGCACAGTCAAATTGTCTGGACTACATGCATGAATAGCTTTTCAAATATGACCAGAAGTTGTGGGACTAGTGTCAATTTAGGATTTATTTTGCGTTAGAATTTTGTAAGGTACAAGATGAATAATTTTAGACAAGGCATTCACTGATCACCAGCAGCCAACATTGAGTTGATGCTCTACTTGAGTGCACAATGTAGTAGTATAAGTAATACATCCCAAGAAAGTACGCTTGCTCCATTCCTACTTTAAAATCATCCTAGGTGGGACCAGTCCCAAATGGATTGTAGCTTGGATTGCCTGATAGTGTGATAGGAACAATGCACAACACACCCGCATTAACGCCATTGGGTCCGATTCTAAAGTCGGGACAGAACATAAACACAATGTGCGATGCTCAGTCACTGAGGTGTTCATGCACATTCAGCAATCCCAAGAGTAACACTGTCTCAAGTAGAGAGATTTGACCACAACATGCACTCTACACATGCTTACAACAAACTTATTTCAACTTCCTATCCAACAACAACTTTCAGAATTCAAACTCTAAAGATATTCCTATTGCGCATCCTCTATTAAGCAGGGTCTAATACTGAACTGGCAATAAGTTGGAAACCAAGCTCTACACCCACAAAGATAAGCATGACTCAAGCAGTCAAGCAGAAGTTTACCCAATTCCTTGCTCATTTGGTTAAAGTGTACATTGGCAAGACTAGTAGAGACATTAATACAAGGCTTAGAGAACATAAAGCCCATGTCTGCAGAGGTGAATATTACAAATCTGCCATTGTCAAACATTCTGCTGATCTAGACCATGTCATAGATTGGGAACAAGCTCGGATCATAGCTCCTGAAAAACATTGGCACACATTGGTACATATGGAATTACCTTGTTGGTACTCATGGATTAATGTGGTAGGCTGGTATTACTTGACTTGACTGCTACATTTCGCTGGTGTTTCTATGGTGTTTCTCTGGTGTTTCACTGGTGTTTCAGAGGTTAGGGTCTTCTTCACTCTCTGTAAATTAATAAGTAAATTTATAGCTTATTATACTTGTGGTTCATTACTTAACATTTAAAATTTAAAAAGTCGCATCCCGTCATAGTGATCCCGTGTCTGCTGCTTCCCAGTTTGAATTGTAAACTTGGGTGTGATCCCTGGCTACACGGCAGTTAATGGTTGCATGGCTTCTGACTGGCACCCCCAAACAAAGATATTGACAAAATAGGGAGACCGCCAACATAGGGCTAGATAGCTCAGTTGGTAGAGCGCCGGTACATTAATCCAGAGGTCGATGGTTCAAATCCCGGTCTAGTCAAATTTTTTTTCAAACCCAAACCATTATTATACATCATTAGATTATTTGATTAATCCAATTATCAATTTTGTAATATGCCTTACATGTAATAGGATCAAAGTAAATGATTTAATGCAACAGAATTGATCAGTGACAAAATGAAAACTCATTACTCACAATGATTTGATACACCATTGGTTATTTGCAAAACTGTGTTCAAGTTTTAAGTCACAGTCTGCACTCATGGATTAATTTGAAATTTCAATAACAGGAAGGAAAAATCACCTTGTGTATTTTCCCTCATTAATCAATTAAATTGTCTGTTGTATAAAGTAACTTTGTTGATCACTTCATTGTACTAAAATAGATGCACAAATACTTGTAAGTCATGTGAGTACTGGTTTGATTTGACATGTCTTGTAGAGTCAAGATAATTCTGGGTTTGATTGAACTAAACATATCAGAATTCTGATCAACATGTAACTGAAATATCTAAGTTATACACACAGGCTCTCCACCCTAAACAAGTTGGACTACTCAGACTCAATGTATAAATTTACCATAACATTGAATTATTCCAGAAATTGAGATGTGTACTCTTTCCCTTCAACCTTCCATAAGGATCTGCTCCTATGCTTTTACAATTACACACCCAAGCCCAATACACTCATTCATTTCAGAAGCAAAGAACCAGCCAGTGCAATTACATGTAAGACCCTAGTGACCCAGGGCCGCCGGAGCCAAGGGGGGGAGGCGGGGTGCCCCCCTCCCCCCACTTTTTTTTTGAAAAAAAAAAAAAAAAGTAAAAAAAAAAGGTTTTTTAAATATTTTTTTTATAACTATTTGCCTGCTCAAAAATTGGCCACAAGTGTGTGTGGTGTTTTTTCCCCTTTTAGGCACATGGAGGCTTGGTTTTTCACCCCTCAAAATGCCAAAAGCTCAGAGCTTCAGGGGCTTCGCCCCCTGGACATCGATGTTACTGAAATTTTTCCAGTAAACTTAGAAGATTTATATGGATCTGATTTCCAATAAGAGGGTGTCTACTTCTCTGTTTTTTAGGCATATGTAGGCTTGATTTTTCACCCCACAAAAAGCCAAAAGCTCAGAGCTTCTGGGGGCTTAGCCCCCTGGACCCCCACCAGGGCTTCACCCCTGGACCCCACCATCGATGTTCCAGTAAATTTTCCAGTAAATTTAGAAGATTTTTATGGATCTGATTTCCCACAAAAGTGTGTCTATTTCTCTGTTTTAGGCACATGGAGGCTTGAACGCCAAAGGCCGGCCCCTGGACCCCACCCATTTTTTGTCTTCCCTCTAATCACTATTGTGCCCCCCGGTAAAAAATCCTGGATCCCCCCACTTTTAAGTGACCTGAGCTAAACACTACAGTGTTGATATTTATCAGAAGAATAACCTGCCTAGTTTGAATCTGAGATAGCTGACTCAAAGTTATCCGTGCATACAACACAAAAACATATAGAATTTGGCATTTCCACATGACCAATGTTCCTAGTCAGACTTATACCAGTCACAGATAATGAGTGTCACTGTGTAATAGTCCAACAGATCATTGCTGGAATATCCTCGCTCTTTTGAGGGCTGTTTGGTGCGACCCACTAGCAGCCTAGCATGTGTAAAAACCCAAGATACAAAGTGTTATCTAATCTCGGGCAGTCAAGTGAGTAAATGACCGAGCAGGTTAATGGGGGAACAGTGACTAAGGGGTTAAAGGGACACACTGGCTTCATTGGGCTATTTGGGCTACAAAAGAGATTAAAACATGACACCAAAGGTCTGCCTGGAATGGAGAAGAACGGCTCCTAAAACTGTCAAATTTTGTCGTTTTTAAGCATTTTTCAAAAAACGAAGGTCACCTGATTCATCCAAACCAAAATGTGGTTTGGATAATTCATGTGATCTTCGGGGTTTAAAAGTAAATCACTAAACCAAATTTCAATTTTTCTTTGTAACTTCAGGAGTTACAAGTGTTTAGAACTAATAGTCTGGAGATGTCATATTATAGTGCTCTATATGAGATACAGCAGTTATCTGGACTATTTAATTTTTGAGGCATATTATATTCTGCACTGCAATGCACAAACGAAATGCATTCAATATTTGTTTTATACAACTCACATGTACATCCTTGTCATTTGAACAGTTTTTCATAATAAACATAAAACAAACACGGAAACTCATCCACCCTACACTCTGTAAAAACCCATTATAAACAACATGGATGACTCAATGTAGACACAGGCATGTAGGAAGATTGTCAAGTCAAGGCAGATGCTAGAAATATATCACATATTCAAAAGTATATTTGAAGGTTGATGAGACTCTGGCAATCTTATTCAGTGTAAGCTTGGACGGTTCCTTCAGTTACCCAGTTCTACCCGGTTCCCAATTGAAAAACGGAACCAGGGGTCCGCTTCTATGCATAACCGGGTACCTGCTTTTGTCGGTTCCCACTTCAAACCGAGTACCAATCACCAAGACCGAGTCCAAACTGCTCTGCAGAGCTGGTCCCAGAGAATAACCGAACCGACTCTGTAAATTGAGTCCTGTATGGTAAGAATTGACCTCAGACTTTCCTTGCTCTATGGACACAGCAAGGACTTTAGAGCTGAAGTGTATCAAATATCATGTACAAATGCAGGTCCACTGAGCCATTGGACCATACCAGATTGACACTTGACAAGTTGACAGTAGTGGCCCCCTACCATGGATAAATGTGGAACTTGCAAATGCCACTGCTCTGTGCTCTGGGCAGCTTACAAAGCTGTAAATAGTGCTTTTATGAGAATAAGTGAGTACTGACGAACAGACGGAAGAGTTTAACAATGCAACCGCATCCATACAAACAGTGTTTAACAACATCATTTTCTGATTATTTCAGATTTTAAAAACATCATATTGATACGTTCTTCTTTGTATTATTACTTACACTGGTTTGAATGAAAGATGAGTTAAACCTAATGAATGAATCACACTAGAATCCAAGTTGATGTTGTGTCTACATGTGTATAAAGGATCCTGAACACACAATCAACCTGCTATAAACACCAGGCCAATTATTACAGACAAAGCTTGACTTTGTATTGGAAAGGATCCTGAACACACAATCAACCTGCTATATACAACAGGCCAATTATTACAGACTAAGCATGACTTTATATTGGAAAGGATCCTGAACACACAATCAACCCGCTATAAACACCAGGCCAATTATTACAGACCAAGCTTGACTTTGTATTGGAAAGGATCCTGAACACACAATCAACCTGCTATAAACACCAGGCCAATTATTACAGACCAAGATTGACTTTGTATTGGAAAGGATCCTGAACACACAATCAACCTGCTATAAACAACAGGCCAATTATTACAGACCAAGCTTGACTTTGTATTGGAAAGGATCCTGAACACACAATCAACCTGCTATAAACACCAGGCCAATTATTACAGACCAAGCTGGACTTTGTATAGGAAAGGATTCTGAACACACAATCAACTTGCTATAAACACCAGGCCAATTGTGACCCGCTCTGCAAAAAAGGCCCTTAAGTCGCAAAAAATTATTTTTGAGTTAGATACATGGTTGGAAAGGGCCTTTTCTCAGCTTTAATTTGGTGTATGTTAGAAGTCTGTAGCATTTTGCAATCCAGAGTTATACCATAATTTGCATAAAAATTATTGCCATTTTGGTCAAAATAGGTTGAGGAGAAACAGCCTTGTAAACTTTACACTGTATTTTAAATTATTTTAGTACAAAGTTCTTAAGAAAGACCCTAGCAACGAGCACATTCCCATTATACTATTCGTCTGAAATTTTCACCAATTGTTGGATATGACTTATTAAGTTCAAAATATTTGTTATTTTATTTAACGCTCTATATCGCACTTTTTAAAAACTAATTTGCATATTGTGCTTTTTCGCAATCTTTTTCGTATCTTTAAAACGGCAAAAACACACTTAGTCATTATTACGACGTTTTTATAGCAGTTTAATTTAATTTTAGTAACTTTTTAAAGTAATCCTAATGCCAACTGGACTTTTTAGAAAACCAAATGAATTTAAATAGAATATTTGGGGTGAAAACAAGAGCTTTTTGGCAAAAAAATTTTTCCCCACTTTTCAGTATTTTTTTAAGCAACAGCTTAAGCTGATTCATTAAACCCTTCAGCCAGCTTGTATTTTCATGGTTGAAACTATTTTGGGGTAAAAATGTAACATTTTGGTAAAAAAAAATACTTTAGTTTAAAACCCGAGCATTTCCATTAAAATCTAGCACAGTCAAGGTAGTTTGCCTTCTTATTGAAATCTGAAGTTGATTAATCTACTTTGAAATAATCTTTGGGCTAAAAACTTGCCCAAATAAATAGAACAAACAAATAAACACAAGGAATCAAAGAGGGGGAATTTTTTATTCGCACTGGAATACACTCGCCTTTCCGCGGTGTTCGTCGGCCAGAAGAGATCCGTTGGCATCGATGGCGATGTGGAATAAGATTCCGAATCGGTTTCTGATTCCACATCGTCATTTTCACATCTGAAGTAAACGAAGTAATCTTCCACGAAGCCAACCATGTCTCTCTCCTCCCTGACAAGATTGGCATCACGGAGATCATTCAAAGCTTCAGTCAGACACTAATCCTTCGAACCCATACAAAATATAATAGCAGTTGGCTAATAAAGTTAATTTATTTGGCTAAAAGTGGTAAATAATTCTCAAAATCTTTTCGCTCAGAGCAGTACAGGTCAGTTGAGTGGAACACAGTTGACTGCAACCTCGTCCCCATGATTTACTTTATTTCCAAGCACATTGTTTACAACTGCTCGACACACCCTGGGGACGAGGTTGAGTTGGCTGAATTTTCGTGTGGCACGCACCTAATAAACAGTCACATGACAGTCACCTGACAGCGAATAAACAACCGATATCGTTCACAGCGCATGCGCGCACTCGACATTGCGCGCATTGACCAATGAGTGCACTACACTGTGTGCACGTGATAGCAAAGATCCACGCCCCTGGCAACAAGCGCTGTATGTCTACGTGTAATAAATCTACCGACCCTGCTTTTAATCTTGACCTCTGACCTTTTCTATGTCTAAATTTAGAAAGACATCGTCCTCCGCTTTCAGATGATACCAAATTTATAATAGGGGGGTTTCAAATAATGTCGTGTCAGATGTTTAAAAGACGCAACTTTCCACTGATTCCACGGACATCGATCGTACAAACCACGAACAAATTGTACACAAAACACGGGTTTTTTCCAACTTTATTGATCAAAATGAACATTCAATCTTACAAATTATGAAAGAGTGGACATCAACGATGTCAAAAATGGGATAAACAAAAAATCACATCGAGTAAGAAATGTTCACCTTTTCAACATTGACGAGCCCTTTTGCGTGCTAAGAGATAGCGCGACTTACGGGCCTTTTTTGCAGAGCGGGTCACAATTATTACAGACCAAGCATGACTTTTCATTGGAAAGGATCCTGCACACACAATCAACTTGCTATAAACACCAGGCCAATTATTACAGACCAAGCTTGACTTTGTATTAGAAAGGATCCTCAACACACAATCAACCTGCTAATAAATACCAGGCCAATTATTACAGACCAAGCATGACTTTTCATTGGAAAGGATCCTGCACACACAATCAACTTGCTATAAACACCAGGCCAATTATTACAGACCAAGCATGACTTTGTATTGGAAAGGATCCTGAACACACAATCAATTTGCTATAAACACCAGGCCAATTATTACACACCAAGCATGACTTTGTATTGGAAAGGATCCTGAACACACAATCAACTTGCTATAAACACCAGGCCAATTATTACAGACCAAGCTGGACTTTGTATTGGAAAGGATCCTGAACACACAATCAACTTGCTATAAACACCAGGCCAATTATTACAGACCAAGCATGACTTTGTATTGGAAAAGATCCTGAGCACACAATCAACCTGCTATAAACACCAGGCCAATTATTACAGACCAAGCTGGAATTTGTGTTGGAAAGGATCCTGAACACACAATCAACCTGCTATAAACACCAGACCAATTATTACAGACCAAGCATGACTTTGTATTGGAAAAGATCCTGCACACACAATCAACCTGCTATAAACACCAGACCAATTATTACAGACCAAGCATGACTTTGTATTGCAAAAGATCCTGAGCACACAATCAACCTGCTATAAACACCAGGCCAATTATTACAGACCAAGCATGACTTTGTATTGGAAAGGATCCTGAACACACAATCAACCTGCTATAAACACCAGGCCATTTATTACAGACCAGGCATGACTTTGTATTGGAAAGGATCCTGAACACACAATCAACCTGCTATAAACACCAGACCAATTATTACAGACCAAGCATGACTTTGTATTGGAAAGGATCCTGCACACACAATCAACCTGCTACAAACACCAGGCCAATTATTACAGACCAAGCATGACTTTGTATTGGAAAGGATCCTGAACACACAATCAACCTGCTATAAACACCAGGCCATTTATTACAGACCAGGCATGACTTTGTATTGGAAAGGATCCTGAACACACAATCAACCTGCTATAAACACCAGACCAATTATTACAGACCAAGCATGACTTTGTATTGGAAAAGATCCTGCACACACAATCAACCTGCTATAAACACCAGACCAATTATTACAGACCAAGCATGACTTTGTATTGCAAAAGATCCTGAACACACAATCAACCTGCTATAAACACCAGACCAATTATTACAGACCAAGCATGACTTTGTATTGGAAAGGATCCTGCACACACAATCAACCTGCTACAAACACCAGGCCAATTATTACAGACCAAGCATGACTTTGTATTGGAAAGGATCCTGAACACACAATCAACCTGCTATAAACACCAGGCCATTTATTACAGACCAGGCATGACTTTGTATTGGAAAGGATCCTGAACACACAATCAACCTGCTATAAACACCAGACCAATTATTACAGACCAAGCATGACTTTGTATTGGAAAGGATCCTGCACACACAATCAACCTGCTACAAACACCAGGCCAATTATTACAGACCAAGCATGACTTTGTATTGGAAAGGATCCTGAACACACAATCAACCTGCTATAAACACCAGGCCATTTATTACAGACCAGGCATGACTTTGTATTGGAAAGGATCCTGAACACACAATCAACCTGCTACAAACACCAGGCCAATTATTACAGACCAAGCATGACTTTGTATTGGAAAGGATTCTGAACACACAATCAACCTGCTATAAACACCAGGCCATTTATTACAGACCAGGCATGACTTTGTATTGGAAAGGATCCTGAACACACAATCAACCTGCTATAAACACCAGGCCAATTATTACAGACCAAGCTGGACTTTGTATTGGAATAGTTCAAACACAAACACAAGGGACATTCATTCATAAACTTATTTCTGGAGTGAGTAAAGAGCTGTTCCATATGGAATGAAGACATTTACAGAGAGTACCAATAATTTGAATGTTGGATTCGTTTCAAATCCTCCCATATCCTTCTAGATCCTCTTTGTTAAAATAAAGGATTCAGAAGGACTGAGGGCTGTAGGCCCAAATGACAGTTGCTTATCACTGGGTCAGGCATACAGTAGGGCAGATGGGTGATGGGATTGTGCCTTTGATGATACAAGCACACAGTCAGAGTATAGCATGAGAAATGTATTTGTCTAAAACACAGATTTAACCTCTGAAAAAAATAAGCAGAATATTAAACAACCAATGGCAGCCATTTTTTAATCTTGAAAATTGCTTGTTATTCTTTCTGTATTGTTGGACAAGACAAACCTGCATATGACCAAAAACTAAATGTCTTTCTCATGACATACTCTGTGTGCCAAAGTCTATGCTTGTATCATCAAAGGCACAATTTCCCCAAATCCCTATCTGCCCCAGCATAGGATAATGGAAGATTGAGGTCACCTGTAGGCAAAAAGGACTATGGGTAAATATAAATATGCTTGTCTTTTTGTAAAATTGCAAAAATGCAAACACAATGTACATCTATTTGTAAAACGTACAAGAAGTAAATACTCAAAATTATAAATACTATTTTTTTGACATGTTTCATTTTGTAAACAATGATTATACAAATTGTTGACTATTTCCAAATGCCAAGTATAATATGACCATGTAATCAAGTCTACCATTGATGAGAAAGCTACTGGTATAAGACATTGATCTAATTGAGTTAATTCTCTCTTTGAATTCACAGCTCAACATTTCAGCAAGCTTCCAATTAGAATGGCATCAAATATAACAGTTCAGTCAGTGCTAGCAGAGATTAGTCAGGATCATCTTGAATGCCCAATTTGCAGTGAACGCTTCAAGCAACCCAAACTACTGGAGTGTTCTCATTCATTTTGTCTTCAATGCCTTCAACAACTCAAACAGAATAGTCCAAGTACTACAAAACTTTCATGTCCAGTGTGTAGACAAGAAACATTGCTTCAAGAAAATGGCATTGATGGTCTGAAAACAAACCTTACAGCCCTTTCATTGAAAGAAGCTATTGAAAAACAGGAAACTCAACTGAAACAACAGCAAGCAAAACATCTACCTAGTGAGGAGTATGTTTCTAAATGTAGCAAGCATACTAACAAAGATCTTATCATGTTTTGTAACACATGCAAGAAGTTGATATGCACAACTTGCACTGTAAGAGATCATCAATCCCATTCTCTAATGGAAATTAATGAAGCTTCAGACAAATGCAAACAACATGCCACAGAACTTGTAGCAAACGTAAGACAGAGTATCAAAACCTTCAATATTGCTATTCAAGAAATAGACACATCCCGTATGATATTAGACTCTATGTTTGCTGCCACCAAAGAGAAAATCTCCAAGAAGGCTGATGAGGAGATTGCCAAGGAGGTTGCCAGGATCAGAGAGGAGAAGCAGAAACTGATGCAAGAGGCAGAACAGATTTATAAAGACAGAGTCAAGACAATGGAAACTGCACGAGCTACAAACAGCAAAGAGATGAGCAAGGCAGAGCACATGCAGGATGAGGTTAATCAGCTCCTGCATCAAGGGATGAAGATTGTAAATCACATAGAACAACTCTTACAAGACCTCAAAAAATACAGAGAGAAGAAATCAACCAAAGTACCTGATGGATTGACTTATATGGACTTTAAAGAAGGCCATAAATCACTAGGGAGACTGGTGCTGAAAGATGAACAACAAGTAGAATCAGCAACTTCTGCTCAAGCTAAAAGGGTGAAACTAAATAAATGGACTTTGAAATCAGAAATTAATCAATACAAGAACATAAAACAACAGATGGTGGAGATTAATCCACAGGATGTTGCTGTATACTCCAATAGTGATATTGTTGTAACAGATTGGAACAGTCACAACTTGCTTAAAATATCAGCAGAGAGCAATCCTCAATCCACTGTCATCCAACAAGAACTATCAATCAAAGGTCTTACTAGACCAAGCAGAGTGACTGTGAACAAGAATGATGAGCTCATTGTCCTAGAAAATGACACAGTCAAGATCTTCAACAGGAATTATCAGCTCCTTCATCAGTTCAAACCAGGCAGTAAACCATCATGTATTGCAGTAGATGACAACAATCTGATAGCAGTGGGTTATCTTAACATTGCAGAGATCTCTCTATACAACCCAGATGGATCCCTCATCAGAACACTGCCTGCTCCAGGGATTGGTGATTGCTTGACTACCTACAAACAGCGACTCATCTACACTAACAAGGCTGACAGGAAGTTAGTATCAGTAGACTACAATGGTAAAGTGATATTCTCAGTACATACCCATCAGTCTGGGAGGTATGGGATGCCTCCTGGTGTGTGTTGTGACAAGGATGGGAGCATCTACATGTATGTAAAGACTGAAGTATTAAAAATCCTACCATCATGTGAGATCCATCATTACAGTCCTGATGGCAAGTACATTGGATGTATCATCAAGGTATGTGCTCATCTTAATGGTCTCACAGTCACACCAACTGGTGATCTGGTTGTGGCTGCATACAGTTCAGTTCAAATCTATCAGCATGAGTAAAGACAGCATTAAACATTATGTTAGACCACAAGAAGGTGTACCCTGAGGTCAACTTTAGGGCAACATGAAGCTAAACAAACTTCTTGTAAAACTGTCATCTAACAAAGTCTGATTTCAGTGGAAAATGAAACACAATTTGGGTATTAAGTAATAAACTATAGTCAGGATAATTATATTTGGTAATTAACTTGACCTTGTGAATGTAAACATGGAATTTGAAATTTTTGTCATTGGGCATAGCAAACATAAAACTAACAGTTCATCAATGAGATTGGTTATAATAATAGTAGATAACAAATTGATGAGTATACATGTATGATCATAGAAAACTCACCATAGAGAAATGAAGACAAAAATTAATTTTAACAAGAAACAAAAAAGACAAAGTGTATTCTAGATATTGATACTTTTATTTAGTATATTCATCTCTGTCTTCAAGTATGTTTCCCACAAAATCTTGTAGAACATCTTTACACAAGGTGCTAACATTGCATGTGTACAAAAATCCATGTTCGTGATTTGTTGTTCTTTTCTTTTATTATCTAGGGGTGGGGGTAGACAAATTCTTTCCTATAAGCTTGTCTGTCATGAACACAACGTAAAACCATCCTTTGAAAAGTACATCAAATTTGTTGGTCAAGAAATCCTCAATTCCAGACATTCATCCTTTTGTCTGACAACCAGGATTACAAGAGCTCAAGGCTGCCATGGTTCTTGGTCTCAGCAGGAAGCTTTTTTAGGACAAAAGACAATTAGACACATAGTGAACTGTGTGATCCGATCGGCTTTTATTTTAAGCTGGTTAAATTGCAACAAGTTAACTCAATGGCTGCTCAAACAAGAGTGAACTACATGTACCAAACAATGCTTGTTACACAGACATGACAGAGCACTAAAGGGGTACATGTAAATTGTACCAGATAGTCCAGAGCAATACATTAATTGACCAGGCTGGACCAGGGACAGTTTCAATGCAGGAGTATCCAGCCAGCCCACTGTCTAGTGGGAATCAAAGCTCAACAAGTTCCACTTCAAATTTAGTGCCATATTCCAGCATGCTATGGCTGATTATCAGCATGGCTTACAGCCCAGTCACGGTGAAAAAAAGGGCTTTCATTTATTGTTCTCAAAAGAGAAAAGAAAATCCTACTGCAAACTCATGAGAATTTGTTGTCTTTACT
The DNA here is from genome assembly GCA_032158295.1 of Pycnopodia helianthoides. Taxonomy (NCBI): domain Eukaryota; kingdom Metazoa; phylum Echinodermata; class Asteroidea; order Forcipulatida; family Asteriidae; genus Pycnopodia; species Pycnopodia helianthoides. Next base: position 68,113 of record JASTWB010000063.1, read on the forward strand.
TTGATATTCTCAACGACAACAAATTTGATCCGAGTATTCTAAAAATTGATGCAAACATTTTTGAAACCCTGGTCCGAACTAGTTAATGGGGAACAACTTATAACTGGATGACTTGTAACAAGTTAAAGCTTAATAAAAACAAAACCAAGTTCATTGTGCTTGGTACTCCCCAAAACCTTAAGAAACTGCCAAAGATATATTTGCATATGGGTGAGACAAGCATCGACCCTACTGATTCTGTCCCCAATTTGGGAATAAAATTGGATTCACATATGACAATAAGCAGGCAAGTTTCTAGCCTCTGCCAATCGACCAATTTTCAATTACGTAACATAGGGAGAATCAAACGGTACCTGGATGTTGTCAGAGCTTTAGTCCTCTCTCGTATTGACTATGGCAATCTCCTTTTATTTGGTGCCACGTCATATGAATTGGACAGAGTTCAAAGATTACAAAATAGAGCAGCTCGTTTAATATGTTCCACACCCTTGAGAGAACATATTACCCCATCACTTAGGGAACTTCATTGGCTACCGATTAAAAAACGAATTCATTTTAAGATAGCTCTTCTTGTTTTTAAAAGCTTGAACAAAACTACTCCGCATAATTACCACTTTACTGTCACATTACACTCCACCATGATTTCTCCGGTCCACACTTGACATCACTCGCTTGAATGTTCCCCGAGCAAACAAAGTTCTAGGTCAAAAAGCTTTCAGTGTAGCTGGGCCAACGATTTGGAACAATCTTCCTACTGTTATTTGGGAATCTGTTACTTTAACTACATTTCGTAAAGTTCTAAAGACTCACCTATTTCCATGTTAATTGCTTTTATGTGCGCTATGATCTTGATGGAATAGCGCCTTATAAATTTTAATTGTTATTTTATGTTATGTTAACGATATAACCTGTTTGTTTATACTTAAAGAAGTACCTCTTATTAATTAACTGTTTATTCAAGAAGATCTTTAAACTGGACACAACAAGAGACTTTAACATGAAATAAATGTTCCCAGTGAATCAAGAATATTGCTTACCTCTCATCCATGTGTCATTGTGAGCTTCCTGTTTGTTGTACATCTCCAACTCTCCCTGTAGTGTCTTCAGAGCTTCACTGGTAGAGTCTTCAGCATCTGCCCTAGGAGTCTAAGACTGACTAGGGTCTTGTGGGTCTTGAGTTACCATGGTTATGGGTGTCCAAGATGGTGGTGGACATGAGGAGGGACACCTGAGATAAAAAAAGATCAGAGTAAAGTTAGAAGAGTTAAAATAAGGAAGTGAATATTGTCAAACTGTCTGATTGGGCATGGCAAATGACTGCAGCTTTCTGTTTTAACTTGCATTCATTCATTGATACCATTGTAGAGTGTATGTTACAAGCCTACATTGTACATGTACCAATACCATGTACATGTACCATCAACTGAAAACTAGAATCTGTTCTTCATTAACTTATGTACATGTATCTCAGGCAATATTAAAATACTTTCTTGTGGCCAATGTGTTACTTTGCATAGTTTTCAATCTGTGTTTTTGTGTCAACAATTATGTTTGTATCTGTGGGCACTAATAATGCATATTGCAGTACATACAGGTATTTATTTCAATTCAAAGAGTCTATAAACAGAAAGATTGCAATCAATGTATCCAGTACCGTATGTCCTCTCTACCAAACAGGGACCTTCAACACTTATTACAGTGTTAAATTTAAAAAAAGAAATTATTGAATAGGAGTCTTCAAAAAATGGTGACTTAGTCATAAACAGTCATTATAGAAACAGCAGAGTCATGTCTGTATAAATTATCATCTGGGGTTGTTACTAAAGCATCATGAGGTTTTTGAGTTGGACTTTACTTAAAGATGCAGGCAATGGTTTGAAATGATCTCGACATATTTTTTTTTTACAAAATAGCACTTAGGGTGAAGACATGCAGTGTTGTACATGTAGCTACACGTATGCCGGTCTACACTGGTTGGGTCTGACCGGCACAAGCCTTGGCCGACCAGGACCCGAGAGCAAATTAACAAACTCCTACACACATGTATGTGAGAACTGAGAAACAAAAAATAAATACCTGGTAAACTTCAATTGAGCATACTATAATAGTCATAACTAATATTTTTCATCAATCAAAGCCAATGGTAAAAATTGTCGTAAGCAAATAAGGGCAACATTGGCTACATTTATTGTGGATTAGCGCACAGCGTCACCTCACCCCTCTCATGTTCTAATGATTCCAGGGGCGAGCTGTGATCCATCTGCAATGCCTGAACATGTCCACAAACTCTTTCCCAGGGTAACAACTAGTGGTAGTATTGCCAGTGTACGTGACATGAGCGCTACCAACAGACGTAGGTACAAGAGCAGGGCAACATCAGGCCTCGAATTACAAGGCGGCCATGACGGCCAGTGCCGTCGATGCCCTTGTAACTGGCCGTGGTGCCCCTCGAAAAAATACCCTTTTCACGGCCATAATGCTGTGCCCTTTTTTCCGTTGGCCGTCGTGCCATTGGCCATAAGCCCTTTTAATGAAAGTTCAATATTGACTTGTTTTAGTTTTCAGCCGACGATGTATCTTGTTCTTGTGACGTGTTAAGTATATCCAGCACAATCCGTTCAAAACAAGTTGTAGGGTAAATTGTTTACAATTGTTCACACTATCGAGACCCTCCATTGGTTGCAAACACTGTATGCGCCAGTTGTACACAAACACCCAACAGTCTTAAACAAGGGACCACACTATAAAAATTAAACCTTTGACCAACAGCGAGCGCTCTGTTGTTTCAAACGCCCTCTTCTGGAATTGTTAAATACATTGTAGTTCGCTGTTGGTTGTATTTTGTTATTATAAATTTCATAACTTAGTAGCCTTCATGCCTTTTTTATTTTCACAGTTTGGATTGGTGCCCTTTCTACTGGCCTTGGTGCCCTCCAAAATGTTGAATACTCAAAGGCCAAAGTGGCCTTGCCCTTTAATTGTAACTTCAGTCCTGCACATGCATTGACGTAGAGGGGTAGCCCTGTGTGAATCCAAATCATAATGTTGTGAAGAGACCTGCCATACACAGCTAATTCACAATGGGCTCAATGTTTCACATGCAGCAAATAAAAGTAATGCTTTGTGTATTCACAAGGCCCTGAAAACTCTTACAGTGATTTCAGATTGTTTTTCTTTACAGTTAGGCCCCCATTTGGGCGTTGATGTCATGCCCTCGCTGTCGTTCATGTGGAATGTTGTATGGTGCTTGTGTAGTGCTATTAACACTCATCAAAGTGAAGGCATTCACTAAGCAGTCCTAAGTAGTCAAATAAGCAGTCATTATAGGCAGTTTAACAAGCATTTTTTTAAGTAGTCAATTTTTTTCTTCATGCGTTTCATATAGGGCTTCGAAGGCTTAATAGGGCTTCGAAGCCCTATAGTCATTCGCTAAGCCCTCCCACAGACGAAAAATGCAAATGAGCTAAGCCTTCATTTTACGCTAAGCAGTCATAGAGGCTGCTTGAAGCTCTATATTTAAGCAGTTGACCACTTCTATGAAGGCTTAATATAAGCAGTTAATTACTGTCTAAATGAAGCTCTATGTTGCTTCTTTGAAGGCTTGCTTGAAGGCTTAATGTAAGCAGTTAAATGTCTAAATGATATGTTGTTTCTATATGAAGGCTTAAAGCAGTTGACTGTCTAAATGAAGCTCTGTTCATAAACCTGAGGGCCCAATTTCATGGCTCTGCTCACAGTGCAATACTAGGCTTGCGATCACCATTATTCACTTACAGAACAATTAGCCATGGACAGCACGTGTTCATCACTAGAGCCCAGTAAAGCAGCCATGAATGACAGCTTTGTCAGCGCACGCACACAGCTCCTCAGAAATCAAGACTTCTTGGAACCTACAGCTGCACAGCATAGAGCTGCCTAGATGTATGATTTTACCATGTTTACAAATGATCAAGAAAAAAATTGACAAAACTCAATTTACCCTAGTAGCTACAAAACTAAAAAAAGTTTTTATTGGTAAATGTAAGAACATTGTTTAAACATCAAATGTATCTTGTGTTTAAACACTAGTTTTAATTTACTCTCATACCAATGTGTAATGAGCACTCGGAGTCTGGAGGTCAAATTCAGACTTGATACCAGTATGAGATCTGGAGTATCACTCTGCAATAATTCAACAGATCACAGATCAAAGTGAACCAAACTAACCAGCTAACTGGATTATCAAGAAGAAAATAAACCTTCAGGTCTATCAGAATAAATTATGACTTAATTTACAATGATTTGATTATTTGTACCCATTTTCCCCACCAACATGTGAAGAGCCAATTGGAACGCTTTCATCCAGCAACTCTTGCATCAGCTGAACATGTTTTGTGCACACTGAATGCTAACATTGAGTTAGCAAATGATGATTTGGAGTAGCAACTGATACATTTTGCGACTGCATAGTAATTTACGATGACATACGGGGGAAATCAATCTCTGGTCAACAATATTGATATTGTCTTTATGATAGAACACATCCTATACAGTGACATCGGTGTTGGGAAAATGCAGACTGCCATGTCATGCTTTGATACAAAATATTAACAGGTACACCTACGCCATATTTTTTTCTTCTACCAACCCCTACCTTACCTAACCTTGTTTTACATACAGTCAACCTACATTCAAATGTAACAGAGACAAAAATATGCTATAGGTATACAAAGAGAAACAACAGTTTCAGTTTGCAAAATGATAAAGGAAAATATCTTGTCTTTTTAAATTGAAGATGGCGCTAGTTTATGTTTCCTTGCACTAAGGCTGCACCCCACTAAATAGGGAGTAAACAGAGCAATGGCCTCAATAATATTTTGTAGGCCCTCAAATATTCTATAGCCCTTACTATTTACCAGACAGATTTTAGGGCTAAAATAAAAAGATTGATGCTCAAACGTTTAGGAAATGTCCACAGGTGTAGGGGTGTTTATATTTGAAGGGAGAATAACTCGGCGGGCCTTGAGACTCCCCATTCAAAATGAGCAGAGGATAAAAGTTTAGGAGTCAATGGATAATTTCCCCTTTACTGTAAACAACTTTGAGACTTTTACACATGTACATGTAAAAACGGAGTCCAGGGTATAAAAGTCCTGTTCATAACATAATATTTGCATTTAAAGGAACATTACAGAATTGGTTTTTGCTAACAAAACAGTTGCTGGCAGTGTAAGCACTTTATGTAATACACCATATACATAAACTGACAAACCTGTAGAAGTTTGAGATCGATCGGATATCTGGGTCACGAGAAAATAGTGAAAAACCGATTACACATTTGTATGAAATCATATAGATTCAACAAATGAATAAAACGCTCACTGAGCAATAAACTCCAATCAGAAAATTAGTATATATTCATTTCTCATCAAATATGGCATTTCAGACAGAAACATTTCAAGGGTTGTTTTCTACTATCATCATCATTAGACCGTGTAAGTTTTATGTAAATCTGTGATCAAAAAGTATATTTTACAATTTTTTGTCTTACCAATTCTGTATTGTTCCTTTAAAGTTTAAATTTTAAACTCCGTTGCATACATGTACAACCTGACAGAGTCCAGAGTATTTAGATCCTGTACCATTGCAAACAAAGTTCTAAGAAAATTTATTCGTACTTATACCTGATGGAGGTATGCCCACAATATTCCTAGCAAGTTCATCACAAATGTTTGTGCTTCAAGCTCAATATGTGTTGGGATCGATTATTTACAATAATTCTGAGTAATATCACTATTGACACATTCACTAACAAAATACTGCAGTATTGATACCAAACTAACACTAATCGAATGTTTTGCTTCAGTTTATTTTAAAGTCAATAAGAGTTGCTATGCAGATTCGCCTGTGTGCACACAAGCTCACACATCAATGGGTACAAGATGTTTACAACTGAAGTGTGGATTTTAAACTTTTTTCTGGAGTAATGTCACCTGTGAATATATTTGTTATTTGTGGACATGAAGACTATGTAGACAAAGACTAAAATTTTCAGGTTCTTAAACCAGGTAAAAATATTTTAAAATATTAGTTGGAATTTTGTTGTTTCTGTGATGGTAGGGGGTTGCTGTGCATGTCGGGCATGTGCACATATAGTCACACAGGCAATTGGTACATGATATTAATTTTCTGAAATAATGTCACCCGTAGATTAAATCCATGTTCTTAGAATGTGTGTCATGTTTTTTGAAAGTGGTAAAATTTTGGCAAACCTGGTGACTAGTCTGAAAAAATGGTCGAAATTGCAATATCTGGGATTTTTTACATTGGATGACTCGTAAGTCGTAACCCTCCGGTCTCCGACTGTCGGGAGAATGGAGAGTTACGATTATCGCAACTATCGCGTTGTATGCAACGGAGGAGTCCAACCTGGGCTACCCATGGATATACCATTGTTATTTGAGGAACCATCAAAAGAGTATTTTACGAGGCCAAGAATAAATAAAGGATTTTACAGCTTCTTCTCCAAAAATTTGGATGCAATAAAACCGCCAAAATTCTTACCTATCCCGAAGGGGTCACCAAAGATGTACAGCAAAAAAAAGGGCAAAATTTAACAATTCTAAAGGTATAAAAAAATGTTCCACAATCGCAAGTCAACTCACCTTGCAGCGAGATGAAAATAAACGCCATGTTGTTGTCATTTGCTGTGTGTGTGTCTATGTAAGTTGTGCAATACTCCAATCAGTCGGTCATCGTTCATGCGCATTGGAAACATTGCTCAGACTGTTTGATTTAGAAAAACAAAAAAGATGATGTCTAGGAGGGAAGTTAAAACGTCCGTAAATCATAATATAAATTGCCGTGATGGTTTTGTTTAACAATACACTGATCTGTTAAAACTGCTAAATTTCATAATCATAAGAGATGATTGGTGATACTTTGTACTTGAGGCCACCAGCCAGGTGTTTTTATTAAAAAGGAAAATGCTATAGGAATACTGATATTTTATGGGTTTTTACTAAGAAGGGTTGGGGTTATAGGGTATAGGGTAACGGTTGAGGTTGGGGTTGGGGTTGGGTTATATCAATAAAACAATTGTTTGATGGAATAAATGGAAATGGATGTTTGTTATTTATTGTTCTGTCTTTTGATTTATTGGGTGGCTTTCTGTTCAACAGAGCCCTTGGGGGAAGTTTGTTAGAATTGTCGGAGACAGTCTAGTTCAAAATCGTTTGGGTGGTTTATACAACAGCAAGATGTCACTGAGGAGTTGCTCAAAATGATCCATGGATGTATTTTTTCGCAGTGCCACATGTATTTGGCCAGCCAGAAACCGAAGCGGTCGGTAGAGCTGGTAGTTGAGTCTTCTGTTGAACTTCCCTATAAATCATTCTCATGAAATAATCCAAACAACCGTTTCACATGACTGACATGTCAAGTAGTTTGTCATTCATAAAGTTATAAATATTCAGTTTATGCAAAGCATTGGACAATCACAGCTGATTTTAATATTCATAAAAATTACACATTCATTATGACCTTTAGTAAACCAAGTTATGGGAGAAATATGTAGGACAAACAAACCAATCTTGTGTCAACGCCTCATAGCCGTGTGGGTTAAGGCTATGCTCTCTTGTGTATAATAAATTGTTCTCTCTGTACAGATTGGAATCTCGGTAAGGACGTCATTGCATTATTTGATTGATTACTAACGTTCCATTCCTACCAGCAAATAAGGTACAGGTAGATACATGGAGAGGGGAGAGAAATAGAGAAGAAGAGAGTGTGGGAATAAGGGCGATTTTATTTTTCCCACCGAAATATTTGGATTTACGCAAAATAATTTTTTTTATAAACCGGTCCCCTCAATATAAAGAATATTTATTATACTTTTCAAATTTGAAACTCACCCTAATCGATTAAATACATCCTCAAGAGTAAGAAAAAAACGAAAAAAAAATACAAAAACAAACGTAAATAAGCTGGTGGCATGATACGGAAATTTTCTCTATTTTAAATATTAGTTTAAAATTTGTTCGCATCGTATATGTATTTCCGAGGCTTTATTATACCCAGGACGTCGGTGTGCAGTGCAACGAACACTGACATCTCGACCACAGGCCAGTACATAGAACAATGTACATAGAAACCCAAATGCTAAACACAAAGAGAGACAAGGAACATTACGTTAAAACAAAAATAAATATGTACATACCACACATTTGAAATTGAAGCGTCACTGTCAGTGTCAGTGTCACTGGCAGTCTCTTCTGTCACTGTGACACTGCACGGCAACTTCGTGTGGACTCGTTTATTATACATGTGTCATGTGTTAACCTCGTCCCCAGGGTGTGTCGAATAGTACGAGGTTGACCGCTTTGTAAACATGGTTGGAAATAAAGTAAACCATGAGGACGAGGTTGGTAATGTGTGTAACCAGCATGACAAGTAGGGAGGCAGGGTTCCGGATTCGCTCGTCCCCAGCGCCTTGCCTTAAAACCAAAGGCGCTGGGATGGGCAAACGTATCGTTAACGTTAATGGTCAGTACCATCATGCATCACACTCACACTGCAAGCACTGCACGCATGACGTACTTCCTAAACAAGAATCTGTGCAAGCTGATTAGCCCATCCCAGAGGTCCTGGATAGGCCGCTGGGGCCGAGCGAAGGTTCCGGATCCAATAGTAGACTGGTCCCCAGTCTAGCCGGAAGAGGGCGGCAGAGCTGGATTTAATTGCAACAACCTCCACCATTCATCACATCACGGATATCATGTGGGCGTAAATGAACAAGGAGCCAGTGTCGTCATAGGGAAATCCCCAGGATCGGAAATTAACAACATGGGCTGAGGTTGATTCAAAAGAAGGCTCTATCAGGATAAATTTATTCACAGTTCGCCGTATAGGAGGAAAACAAAATGGTGGTACTAATTGCAAATTATCCGAACGGTCTATTTTTTCATTCACAATTTAGCTAACACCATTTTCTTGACCGTGAGTAAGGCCTGGAATAGCCCACCTTGTTGGGCTGTCATGGCTCTCTTTTAACATCGGTCATATAACACTCACCATTACAGCCCACCATCTCTACGCACCATAAAATAGCGAAAGTGTTTGCCCGACACTATTGGGAGTTTTTGATTGCTAATTTCTCCCATTTCTAAACATCCCATACTATTCAAACCTACTCATATTATTCCTTACATTTCCAAGTTTACTATGATACATGACAGGGCTTACCAAATGATACCATTGTCCAGATGTGATGATTTGAAAATGGCACCAAAAAAACGTGTACAAAAATTACATTTACCCAGTCAGTTTCCCTTGTGGTTTATTACTTGACATTAAAATTACATTACATTACATGTTTGTCGTGACTCGGGGGCCGCCATCTTAAGTAGGATTCTCTGCCTGCTAATTGTGAGAAGTCAGGGCGCCCGGCTGATCAGGCCGTGTTTAGGGCAAGTCATGAATATGCATAAGACGTCACGCGGTATAACGAATAGCCGGCCGCGGGCGTCGCAGGTACTGCATGACGTATCATGCATATTCATGATATTCACTTGCCACAAACAAAACACACACACACACACACACACACACACGGCAAGATCAGCCGGCGCCCTGTCGGTGTTATAATAATGACCGATGTTAAAAGAGAGCCATGACAGCCCAACAAGGTGGGCTAGGCCGGGAATGTCGGTACGTCTAAAGGGAAAACGAACCTCTTCAGATAATCGGTCCCCCATTCGAAATCCAGACTTCTGATATTAAAAATTATCAGTTTAAATGTTATGATTTTAAAAATGTCTTTAGGTTCTGCGCTTACATACCCCATAACTCACTCAGTATTTCATGAGCCGAGTTCGCAGTTTTCTGCTGTAAGCACAATGTGTTTTCTTCTTTTTTTGTAAACTATAAACTGACAATTGTTACACGGTATGGACATGCATCATTAGTTCTGTAAAATGTTTAATTCAAAATCTTATTGGTTTTATCATCTTCACGAACAATGGCAAAAGTCAGTTAAACAAAGCCGAACGAGGGCGCTATGCCAACTTAATGGTCATGCTTTCAATACGAACCCCCCCCCCCCCCACAGGCCTGCCTTTGTGTAAAGCTGTCAGTGTCACGGTTTGGACTTTGGTGGTCATAGTCTTGGATGCAGTTTCCCCCTGAAGATTAGTTTCTGCTCCTAAGAAAATTATAAAAAATAACCATACGTTGATGAGTAGGTTTTTTGAAAAAAATTGAAATAAATAAATATTATGAGAATTTGCGGTGGGCAGCGTGCACGATGGCCATAACAACAGTTCTGTAACAATGTACACACACAATAGTGTCCGTTTATGTTTTCTCCCCTTCATTATTGCAGTTATTACTTTTTGTATTACGTGCCAAGTCAATGTGTTTTTATGCTCGGCCCTTCGTTGCTACTAAATGTACATATTATGCACAGCTTATGAGTTTGCCCTATAGTATCTATTTAATTTGTCCAAGATAAACTTGGTCAAATTTACTGAAAATAATGAGCTTGAGGTTCGCTTGAACTGATATCAATACACGTTAGAAACCATCTTATGTATCGTCGGTTCTGCAAATCGTAAACAAATTATGATTTAAATTCAACATCACATTGGTCCTTGTGGGATTCCGTCGAACTTCTGGCACGCTCTATTAGCTGAAAAGAACAATGGCTAACGAGAGGGAAACAGAGCCGAGCGAGGGCGCTATGCCAATTTAACGGTCACGATTTTGTAACGGAGTTCTCATCAGAAGATTCAGGCCTAAAATGTTGCAATGTTGTCAACGCCGTGTTAATGATTTTGCCGGCTGCAGTCTAGGATGCTAGTTTCCTACTGCTCTTCTGAAAATGCTACAATAATCATAAGTTGATGAGTCGGTTTTGTTCACAAAGATTTGTTAGAGCAGCGTTTTAATCAGATGAACAACAGCGCGATAAAAAATGCGTGCACACAAACTAATGAGTGTTTGTATTATCCCCTGGTTATTTTTTGTAATAGTTATAGGTTCGATTGTTCGTCAACTAGTTTGTTCATTGTCGTCCTGTTGATGTATTGACAATTATAAAAGTAAACAGTGAGATGTTATCACGTTGTTAAGGGTGGGGGAGGGGGGGGGGGGGCTTCAACCTGCCCGGACTCATTGTAAGCCCCTCTCAGGGCAGAATGTTCCCTCTCAGCCTCGACTTGGTGATGGAAACTTGTCGTGATCAAGGCTCTAGAGGACAACAGTCTTGTTTCGTAATATTGAGGAGAGCCGGTGATCGAACCCAGAACCGGTGGCCACCCGGTTAAGAATTCTGAGATAGTACCAGCGCCTTAACGAACCGAGCCACTGCGTTGGTGCTTTCCAAGGCCCATTTTAATTGTTATGAGGCGGAAAAGTCAGACGCATTATGGGACAGTCGTTTGACCAATGGAATGTGAATCATAGACCACGCATGAAAGTATTCTGCCCTACTATAGCAATCTTACTATAGGCTGGGTGATAAGCCATTATGCTGGTTATTAATTGAAATCTGATTATCAATAAAATTTCAGTCAAGAAAATGGTGATACATAAAAGGAGAACACAAACATTATTATCACTGAACCAAAGGTCAAGCTTCCAGCGGGGAAAAAATCATATTAAAAAACGTCACCCAATTAATCAATCAATCAATCAATCAATCAGTTTTATTTCCACTTATGTCAAATACATGAACAGGTGATCAAGTGGTTAAGGTCTCTAAAATACAAGAAACGTACAGCAGATACGATGGTACATTGGTGCATACCAGGTTTTTAACTAGAAATTAATGCCTCGGGGTTTTAGGAATCGCTTGAAATGTGGATCTTTTAAACTTACCAAAATATTCCTTGAGTACATTAATAGAAAACGTCAATTTTCCTTCGGGGCAATGACCTCATAGTCCTCATTGTTGTCGTGTTCCTGTAGGCAACACAATTAAAATGTAACTGGTTCTAACGCTATAACTAATGCACCCGACTCATTTTCCTCACAGTCCTCTATCTTTGGCCTTAGTACTGTCGTTAAAAAACACCCCCAAAAACCGTGATTAAGTACCGTGATTAAGAAAACAATACAAAACCCTTGTTGAAAAATACTCTGCACCGATTTGTGATAAGTACTGCATATCAATGCTTTTCTGATTTCGGAAAAAAAACAATCCACAGGTATACTATTCAGGTAGGATTCGAACCAACCCAATCATTAATTTTAAGTGCAAAAGTTTCCCCTAGACCACGAAGCGTGCCCAATAACCAGTGGCCCGATTTCATGGTTCTGCTTACCGTAAGCAAAGAATAAGCGCTTACGGAAGAAGGGAATTACGCGCTTAGCAGGAGTTTGTGCTTTTGCGCGTGCGTACTACACGTTACTAGGCAATTTTCGCTTACACAGCAGAAAGTAAGGGTGGGTGGGTGGGGGGTGGTTGCTTAGGCGAGTACGCCCAATTGATGTCCGTGCCCAATCCAAAATAATATGGGCCGACGTCACAACCATAGTTTTAGTGTCTTGGATATACAGCGAGTCGGCTGCTCTTAACTCGAAATAAGATTAAGTTTTGTTTTAACCCTGAGAACTTCTAAAAAGGTCTTTTGTTTTAAAACCCCCTTATATCTTTATTTACAAAGTTGCACAATATTTTGTTGATTAATCTTGCTGTTTATGAATGAGAATAAGGCCTGGATTTGTCACTATTGTCTAAAGGGGAATCCAATACCATGATAACAACTGACTCAGATAAAACATGCAAACAGTGAATTTGTGGTTGGTACAACAAACAAAAAAGAAAACAAACAAACAAATTCAGATGATTTAAAATATTTTATTAAAACCGTAGCAAACCTTGCAAATCAAAACAATGGCATATTTTCATACATGTAATTATTGGAGACCAAATAAAGCCAACAGATAATTTACCTTATCCGATCTCCACATTCCAATTGTTTATTTGTTTGTTTTCTTTTTGCTAAATA